>JAHTLZ010000330.1:396939-406944 GCA_023846285.1 Phrynocephalus versicolor
AATAATAATAATAATAATAATAATAATAATAATAATAATAATAATAAAGTGACCATCTTGGAAGGTATATGTTGGGACTTGCATAGAGATGTAAAATAACTTTTGAAGCCATTAAGGAAAAAATGCAGCAAGGGGAAGGTTTTTCTTTTGTCCCCCTTGCCCCCAAATTTTTTTGAAATTTTACATCTCTAACCCTACAGCCCTGGTTCAGATGCCTCCTGGCTTTTAATGGCAGGCCCGCTGGTGTCACCCCCTTCATTCTTAAAGGATGGGCAGCAGCTTTCTAGATCTTGCACTGCAGTTTTCAACTCACATTCACAAAACTCCTCCTGGACATCTTAATTTCCTTTACAAAAAGAATGTGATGACACAGCAGTCCTAGATGTGCATCCTTAAAGAAAGATAAGGCTTTGCGTATACAAAAGGTTATTTTAGGCTTTGCAATCAATTACCTACACGTGGTGTTTTTTTTGGGGGGGTGGTACCGATACAGGACATATGAAGTTAAAAGCTCAGCAAAGGACTGTTGTAAAAAGGGACAAAGATTTCAAATGAACCAGGTGTACCTTGGAGAAGGCCATGGAAATTTTTAGAGAAGTTTATGTTACATAAGAACATAAGAAGAGCCCTGCTGGATCAGGCCAAAGGCCCTTCTAGTCCAGCTTCCTGTATCTCACAGTGGCCCCACCAGATGCATTTGGGAGCGCATGAGACTAGATATCTGTCTCCTGATACCACTCCCCTGCATCTGGCCCTTCAAGTACCCTGGTTTTAAGCCTGGAGATTACACATCTCCATCATGGTTTGTTACATGTGATGGACTTTTCCTCCAGGAATCTGTCCAATCCCCTTTTGAAGGCATCCAGGCCAAATGCCATCACCACCTCCTGTGGCAGGGAGTTCCACAGACTAACAATGCGCTGGGTAACAGCCTTCAATCCCAGCAAATACCTATCTTTCCTGGGTTTTGTGGCAAAAAAAGGTAGAAGAAACCTACAAACATAACCCAAACTATCTTTCCAAGCTTCTCTTCCATCTCCCCAGGATTTTTCCCAACTGCTTCTCTCAAGTCTTTTTTTAAAAATTTAAATTAAATAAATAAATAAATAAATAAATAACCACCCAGAGTGACCTCACTGCCCAATGGGCAGTATAGAAATCAAATAAATAAATAAATAAATAAGAAGAAAGAAAGATGTTAAGATGAAGGAAAAGATCCAAACACTTCAGGTGAATGAAAAGGCTACCCCCACCCACCCACCCACCCACCCCACACAAGGACTGGGATCCTTTCAACACAAAGAGATAAAACCGCTGGAGGATTCAGCGAGGAAGCCAAAATGTGTGAAAGGATCTGATTCCTATCTTCCTTCCCCAGGTGAGCACATTGAATTTATTTGTAGATCAAAAGGGGGTGGGCTTCAGTTCTCACTTAACAGGTCCCAGGACAAACCCAATTCCCTCACCTGGGGAGATGTTAAGAGTTAAATAATCGCAGCTGCAAACTCTGGTCCCTCCACATTTACTCAGAAGCAACCTCCCTTCCCTACCATGGCATTCTGTGGCACTTGCCTCTGAGTAAGCCCACATTCAAGAGCATCTGGAGCACAGGCCATAGCAAATGGAAAGCACAAACACACCTCTTTCAGGGATAAATTCACATTTCCCAGAAATTATTTTCAAGATGCCCCACTGCGTTCAGCAGTGCTTGGTTTATCTGTTTATTTCTGATAGATGACAATGTGTGAGACAAAGGGGGTGTACCCCTATATGCCCATGGGGATATTTATCTGACCTACAACCCTCCCCATAACCCCCCCCCGTTCCAATTCCAGTAAAAGAATGAAAACTACAAACCTTGGAAGCCGGGGGATGCAATGCAAAACATGGAAAAGTTATTTACTTAAGAAACAGAGTTGGAAGAGACCTCAAGGGCCATCCAGTCCAACCTCTTGCCATGCAGGAACTCCCATCACAGGACTCCCGACAGGTGGCCATCCAGACTCTGCTTAAACACCTCCTGCAAAGAAGGAGACTCCACCACCCTCCTTTGGGGCAGCACATGCCGAACAGCTCAGCCATGAAGTTCTTCCTAATGTTTAAACTGAATCTCTTTTCCTGTAGTTTGAAATCACTGCTCCATGTCCTGGTCTCTAACGCCATGGAAAACAACCAGCCCCCTCTTTGATATGACATTCTTTCAGATATTTAAGCATGGCTATCATAACCCATTTCAACCTTCTTTTTGAAAGGCTAAACATTCCCAGCTCCCTAAGCTGTTCCTCATAAGACATTTCTTCCAGACCTTCAACCATCCTGGACGCCGTCCTCTACCCACTCGAGGGGGTCAACATCCTTTTTAAACTGAGGCGCACAGAACTGGACACAGTACTCCAGGTGGGGTCAGAACAGAGCAGAACAGAGTGGTACTATCACTTCCATTGATCTTCTAGAGTCTAGACACTATGGTTCTGCTGATGCAACCAAGAATCGCATTGGCTTTCCTGGCTGCCGCAAAACACTGCTGACTCATGTTCAATTTGTGGTCCACCAAGACTCCCAAATCCCTTTCACATTTCAAGGACAAAGGGCACTCATTCAAAGATGAGGATGTACACATATTAGACAAAGAAGATAGGTGGTTTGAAAGAGGAGTAAGGGAGGCCATTCATGTGAGCATTGAAAACCCCTCCCTCAACAGAGGTGGCAGCCTCAGGCATAGTCTATCTGCTACTTATCAGGGTGTGCTTTCCAAAGTACGGAGACAAATCAAAAAGCCTTCACCACCAAGGCCATAGCTAACGACCCATTCTTGATAGGTTTCAGCACCTTAGGCCATTGTTCACCTTAAGGCTAGGGATACTATTGTCTCTCTTAATGAGCCTATTCAGGCCATTGTTCATCTTATGAGCCTAATTCAGACCAGGGTGACAAGAGGTCAAAGCTGACTATAAGATGGAAGACTCGCACTAGCTGTATTCAGACTGATGAAGCTGTTTGGATGATCATAGAATCATAGAATCATAGAATTATAGAGTTGGAAGAGACCTCATGGGCCATCGAGTCCAACCCCCTGCCAAGCAGGAACCCCTTCACAATATTTCCGACAGATGGCCATCCAGCCTCTGCTTAAATACCGTCAAAGAAGGAGACTCTACCACCCTCCGTGGCAGCATATTCCACTGCCGAACAGCAGTGGAACGTTTTGCCGATCAGCAAACGTTTTGCCGATCAGCAAAACGTTTCTCTCTCTCAAGAAAAAGAAGTCCAGTAGCCATGACTCAACTTCCAGATAAACTCAGCTGGATGACTTAGAATCTTCACTGACATCCCTTTCACATGTACTATTTTCCAATCAGGTATCTCCCATCCTATATCTGTGCAATTCATTCTTTTTAACTTAGATGCACCACCCTACATTTCTCTCTGTTGAAACCCATTCCATTAGCTTTGGCCCGGCACTCCCTGTCAAGGTCGTTTTGGATTTTTATCCTATCTCTAGGGAATTAGCAACCCTTCCCAATTTGGTGTCATCCGCATATTTAATCAGTCTACTCTCTATTCCTTTGTCCAATCAATAATAAAGATGTTGAATGGCACCAGATCCAGAACAGAACCCTGGGGCACCCCACTGGTCACCCCTCTCCATGCTGAGGAGAAGCCATTTACAGTCACCCTTCGCGTACAACCAGTCAACCAATTACAAATCCACCTAACAGTAATGCTATGTATCCCACATTCTACCAACTTCTTTGCAAGTATGTAATGGGGAGCCTTATGGAAGGCCTTACTGCAATCAAGGTAAACAATATCCACAGCATTCTCCTCATCCACCAGGCCTGTAACTCTATCAAAGAAAGAGATCAATTAGTCTGGCATGACTTGTTTTTTAAGAATTCCTTAGTACTTCCTCATGCAAAGGCATGCAGTGACCCTACAGACTAGGAGATTCCTACTCAAATAAAAGAAATAGGAGTCCACTAAAAGAATTATTTCCATGAGAGAACACAATTGCATCTATGGCCCATTGTTTTCACTACCATAGGGCTTTATCCCAGCCACTGGGACCATTGCTTTGGAGTGGCCCTGCTAAATGGTTAATTCATTTTTGAAACAGGATATAGGCCCTCCTAAAATCTCACACACACATACATGCACACAAAAGTAAATACATTTTTTTAAAAAAATCAATCCTTGAAGGTGACTGAAGTCCAAAAGAAGCAGCTGCCCTATCCTCTCCATCTGATCACGGATAATTTAACAAACCCTGACTGAGTCCCTGAATGCCTTTTTAAAATTAAGACTGTTTTTAATGTATACTTGCTTTTAATTACTCAACTCCATTTCAATTAGCATCTCGCTTAATTGGTTTTTCCCCAACCCAAGTTTTACTTAACTGGGTATTAAATTCTATTATTTTTAATACTGGGAGCTGCCTTAGGTTCCCTTATCAGGAGAAATACATATAAAACAAACAAACAAATATACAGTGCCAGAATTTGGGAGGATTTTTTGCTCAGCCAAAAACTGAACAAACCCAAAAGTCACTTTCATTTGCTTTCATTCATTTCACCAGGTGTGTCCCAGGTGCATTGTCTTTTCTGCTGTTCTACAATTTCCAGACCACATTTTAGTTGAATGTTGTTTGCACTGGCTGCTAATCATGTTTTATATTCCACCACCACCACCCCAGATGGTTTGCTGCATTCATTTTTTTAACCTGTATGTTTTATGCTGTTAATTGTCTTGAATATGCCTTACAGAAACCAGACATCTGAATCCAATACAGGGAAAGCTATTTTTGACGAAAACGGACTAGTAGCCAGTGAACCACAAACATCATCCCAAAGCCCCACCACAACCCCCCCTCCCACTCAGGCTGATACCTCTTTTAAGGTTCACCCGTTTCCATGGGTTTTATCAAGAACAGAATGCCAGGGAAATTCCTTTCAATATTTATGCTCCACGCCGGCCTTGGAATCTCCTCTTATCTTGCTCATAAGCCAAGAGAAGGAACTCTTTTGCAACTCCCAGAGACCAGGCCAGGTCAGAAGCTGAGCCACCAATTCAATCAGGCTGCCTCGTTAAGTTGCAAATTAGAAATAAGACTACCCTCCACCCCTTCACACACATCAGGACAAGATCTGTGCAAATTCCCTGTTGGGGGATTCCTGACATCAGGCAACCTGCCCCTTAGCACCTTTCCTGGCAATGAAGTCATATTTATTTATTTTTTATTTTGAGTATCATTTTCTTCCTTGAGTACAAATCCCAACATACAGACTTCCATTATTTTTTGTTGAACTGTGCCATTTATTCAGTATTTCCAACATTCTCCTAATCCTGTCTTTAAAAAACTAAAATTTAAGAAATACATAGTTATAATACCAAATTTTAACTAAACATCTTTTTTTTTTAAAGAAAAGCTGGCTAGCTATTTGTTTAATCAATATTAAAAGCACTGCTCCCTTCAATTAAAAATCTCCTTTGTATTCTTGAAGGCTTTCTCGGCCAGGATCTGATAAATGTATTTGTTGTGAGTTTTTCGGGCAGTTTGGCCATGTTCTGGAAGTTTCTCTTCCTGAGCTTTCACCAGACTCTGTGGCTGGCATCTTTAGAGAGCAAGGAGCTCAGGGAACTAGTTCTTTCTGTGCTCTGGGGTGTAGAGTGAGTGAGACTATAGGATTTCAAAGTTGTGGCAAAGAGGAAACTTGTCCTATGCAGGAAAATAAGTGCCAGCCGTTGTATTGTGATGGAGGAATTAATAAGTTTCACTGCAATCAGGGCTGGTAGCGAGCCTTCTCTGCAGTTGATGGATGAAACGTCAGGAAGAAAAACTTCCAGAACCTGGATAAACAGCCTGAAAAACTCACAACAACTACATGTATCAAAATCTCCTTTCTCCACCAAACATTTTATTTACTCAAACCTTGGCTGAAATGGAAATCCTTTGCCTGCTCCCTGAAAGACAACCAAATACAAGGCCAGAATGGCTTGGCAGGGAGTTCCACAGTCTTCCAGCAGAAACCAAGAAGCAATTTGGAGTGGGGCTGGGCAGGGCAGTTAAGACTGAGGCAAGGCCCAGAAAATGTTTTAACTCTGGGGCAATTCACATGTAGAGACGCCATTCATCAGCTAGCCTGAATGCACATGGGGACATCTTTAAATTTTATATCTCCCACCTATCAAAGAGATCTGTGATGACCGAACAACTGGCAGATTTTTGCATGCCCTTTCAATTCCCCTTTATTTATTATAGTATTTTATTTTATTTTAATTTAATTTATAGGCCACCTATCTCTCCATAAGGAGCCCAAGGCAGGCCACAATATTTAATAAAAGAATTAAAAAACACAATTAAGTTAAACGTTAAACATTAATTAATAATGAAGCTATATGCTAATTAAAATGCAACTGAGCACTTAAAAAGCAAGTAAGCATGTTAGCTTTTTAAAAGTCAAGGCAAGTGGCTTAGAGCGGCTCTTATTTTAGATTTTACAGGTGCAGAAAATGCAATTTTGCCTGGTTTTAAGCAGCGACCTCCTAGACCTCCCAGGCTTGTTGTGATCATTCTCTTTCTTTCCTCTCTTCTCCCCGTACCCAGCAAAGAGAGACGCCTCGCTCCTTGCAGCGCCGTTTGAAGGGTTCACACGCAGGCAGGCAACACGTGGAGTCCCGGGTCTTGAATAAACGCCGTGTGAACGATGCCCCCACCCCCAGATCTGCCTCTAATTGGGATGAGGGACACCTAGCGTCCCAAGGCGGTACTACCGGACACGGGCAGGCCATCACTCAGGTGGGGGGGACCATTCCTTGATTTAAAAAAACCAGCCTGCAAGTCTTAACTCAGTAACAGCCGGCTGTTGTTGTGTGTTGACTTGCCACCAACCCTGTAAATGTCTGTGAATTCCAAAACTCTGATGGAGTGTGGTAATAATGTGTAGTAGGTTAATTAATGCCATCTCTCAAAACACAGAAAAAAAGTTTATCCTTTCTTAGCTTTTTTTTTTTTTGCTAGATGGTTGCAGCAGTATATAAATCAAATAAATCAATAAAAATCAACAAATAATTAAAGCTCACACCCAGTTCTAGCAAACTGTCTCGTGGTCCTTTGAAACCACTGGCTCAGAAGAAAGAGAAAACAGTCGGATCGTTTCCTGTAGGTGTCAATCCCCCCCAGATGTTTGAAGATGGGTATCACAGATGCTTAGGGAGACTCATTTGGGACTACAACTGGCCCAGTACTTGGGGGGGAGGCTTCACGATGCAGTCCTTCAAAAGGTAGTTGGGGTGGGGGAAATGACCCCTTATCTTATGCCCTCTGTGTGGTCTGCTCCCCATCCCCAGCTCCTTCCGTTTTCCTCCTGTGGCCTCAAAGTATCCAGAACCTCTGTCTTAAGAAAGCATCTACATTCCTTTCATTTATTTATTTATCTATTTATCTATTTATCTATTTATTGGGTTTTTATACCACCCATCTGGCAGCGAGGTCACTCTGGGCAGTTTACAACAATTAATAAATGCAAATAAGACTAATAAATAAATAAATAAATAAATACAATAAAAACATAAAATACGGTAACGTAATAAAAATAAAAATAACATTAACATTCCTCTCCCAGGCAGAATTGTTAGTAGTGACCGTTGGCCAGATGGTGCGGTATAAAAATCAAATCAAATCAAATCAATAAATCGTGTGAAGTTGAAGTCATAGCTACCTGCTCCACGTGGAGGAAAACAGAGAACGGGCAGGGAATACAGGAGCAACGCCTGCAAGATTTGTGTCTCCCTGGAACTGAAGAGATAATCCAGATAGGGAGTGGGAACCTAACCTTTAGAGGAGTTTGACGGTCCTTCCGTGGGTGGATGCCTCAAGTGAGATGGTCTTTTTTCTGAGGAGAATCTCAGTGAAACAGTTCCAAGTTGGTCAACCGTCCCATCCGTCATTGGGACCCACCTCATGCCGCTGTCTTCCCAAAATACAATCCTAAACCTTGTTTGGTTTCTCTCCAGCTGCTAATCCTACCCGACAATCCCTTCCCATCATCTCTCCCCCGGCCCTCTTATCAGGAATGCAAGGTCTCTGCCATCCTCCTCAGTGCACCCGTCACCTCACCATCCTATTCCCCCTCCACTGAACGCAGAACACACAAGGCGTCAGCTGAGGGGGGATATGATTGAAACATACAAAATAATGCAGGGCATGACTCAAGTGGATAGAGGGATGCTCTTTTCCCTCTCACAAAATACCAGAACTAGGGGACATCCACTCAAATTGAGGGCTGGGAGAGTAAGAACAGACAAAAGAAAATATTTTTTCACCCAGTGCGTTGTTAGTCTATGGCACTCCCTGCCACAGGATGTGGTGATGGCATCTGGCCTGGATGCCTTCAAAAGGGGATTGGACAGATTCCTGGAGGAAAAGTCCATCACAAGTTACAAACCATGATGGAGATGTATCATCTCCAAGCTTAAAACCGGGGTACTTCAAGGGCCAGATGCAGGGGAGTGGTATCAGGAGACATATCTAGTCTCATGCGCTCCCAAACGCATCTGGTGGAGCCACTGTGAGATACAGGAAGCTGGACTAGATGGGCCTTTGGCCTGATCCAGCATGGCTCTTCTTATGTTTTTATGTTCTTATGTTCTTATGTTATGTTAATGCTGGGTCCCTCTGATTCAAGGGTTGAGCAGCATTGCTGGTCACAGCAGCTGGTTTTCTGAGCACCTTCTTCCTTTGGTCATGTCAGAAGCACCACATATTTAATTCATATTGGATGCTTTTAAAGACCCTCTGGTTGAAGAATCTGGGATGTTGTGTGTCCATATCCAGGATTCAAAAGAGCAAGAAATGGCCTGATAATATTGCGCTCAGGTTGCCAACAGGAAAAAAATAATGCCAATTGTGTTGTTATAATTGTGACCGACTCTTAGTGACCCCATGTCCATGGAGTTTTCTTGGCAGGAATACTGGAGTGGTTTGCCAGTTCCTACTCCAAAGCTTTATATAGCAAAAGTCAATGTTGACAACACCAATGGCAGAATTCAAGATGGTCTACAGCAGTGGTTCTCAACGGGTGGGTCCCCAGATGTTCCTGGACTGCAGCTCCCAGAAGTCTTAATCACTCGCTGAGCTGGCCAGGATTTCTGGGAGTTGCAGTCCAGGAACATCTGGGGACCCACAGGTAGAGAACCACTGGTCTACAGGATACCCTCTTGTGCTCACTGTTGCTCATGTTGACAACACCAACAACAGCATTCAAGATGGTCTACTGGATGCCTTCTTGTGCTCACTACCATTCAGGAAATGGCGGCATGCCAGGGAAAACTCCCAGAAGCTGACTCCCCTTTTCATGTGTTCACTACTTCTCACCCGAACACAAAGCTGTTCAGCACTGTTTTTCAACAAGTATGAATGGTAGAAGGTGTCCAAACAACTGTCTGCTACATTGACTCACAACTGGTACTGATCTGATCCAATCTGATGTCACATAATTTTCAACCAACGATGAGCAACATCATGAAATTTGGGGCAGTGAGCACGAAGTCCCCAATAGTATAGGCTGAGTCTCTGGATCCCGTAAAGGGCAGGTAAGGCTGCAATTCTTTTGAAATGCCTCTTGCCATTGTCTGCCTGTGGAATTCTGGGAGCTGTGGTCCGAAATCACATACCGTGCACACCTCTGCAGGTCAGGGTGCCTTCAACAAACACAGCAATGTCAATGGCCACCAGGAGTGAGAGCCTTCATTGTGGTGACTCCCCACCTGTGGAACGTGGTTTGCCTTCAGCTTTCTGTTGCCTTCTGAAGACCCTGGCTTTCCATTCATTGTAAAATCAAACTATTTATCGTGTCTTCTGTTTGAGATGAACTTGGGTTTCTGTGTTTACTGTGGCTGGATGAACTTATTGTTCATTAATAAGAGGAAACACACACACACACAAAGCGGAAGGAAGGAAGGAAGGAAGGAAGGAAGGAAGGAAGGAAGGAAGGAAGGAAGGAAGGA
>JAHTLZ010000330.1:415433-433556 GCA_023846285.1 Phrynocephalus versicolor
TCTATCTATCTATCTATCTATCTATCTATCTATCTATCTATCTGTCTATCTATCTATCTATCTATCTATCTATCTATCTATCTATCTATCTATCTATCTATCTATCTATCTATCTATCTATTCATTCCTTTCTTCTTTCCTCTATCTACCTATTTATCATCTATCTATCTATCTATCTATCTATCTATCTATCTATCTATCTATCTATCTATCTATCTATCTATCTATCTATCTATCTATCTATCTATTTTGAATATTTTTACCCCACATTTTTGCTTGGAAAAGGACCCAAGGTGGCTTACAATAATGAGGGACAGTATACAGCCCAGAACATTTAAGGTGTGCTGTATTAAAGTTAAGAACAGGGAATCTTCGAACATTACAAGGTAACATTAAAGCTACAGTGGGCATGCAAAAAGCAAAGCAAAATCTATTATGAGGGGTGTCGGCATATTCACCCTGGGGTGAAGTTTCAAAGTGATGTTTAATGCAAGACACCTGTGAAGAAGGCCCTATTCTTAATAAGTGACCTTGGCAAGAAGGGAGATTGTCAAGGTCTCAGAAGCAGACGGGCACACACACAAGAGCTAAGGCTCCGAATGCTCCCTTAAGTGTGCCAAGTCATGGGGTACAAAGTAGCCATGGTGATTGGAGAACAATATTATAAATACTGGACATAGGAGCACATGTTAAAGAGGGTTTTTTGTAAAGTTGGAAAAGTTTGGAAGTTGGCTGTTCACTCTTGGTGCCGTATTGCTGTATGGAAGCTGGAATGTTGGATGCTCTTCAACTTAAAGGTTGGAAAGTTACTTTGCTGATTGCTGAACTTGGATAAAGTTTTTTTTTATAAAGTTACTCAGCTGTATGAACTGTATATATGTAAATAGGTCGCCGAAACAAAGAAATCTTGTTTGTCTTCACTGAAGAAGTTATGGTTTAATTTAACTCAAGGCAGCAGGTTACGCTGGTATGTGGTGGACTACATACTCCATGGTCCAGGCACACACTGGACGAGGGGTCGGGGCAGGTCAAGTGGGATCAGATGAAATCAGAAATGAAGTGGGGGACAGTGTTCTCCTTTTTGGACATATCCTTGAGCAGCTTTTGAGGTTGGAAAAAGCTTTGCCTGTTGAACATCTACCTGCCAGCCCTACCTCTCTTTGAGGTAGAGTTGCTTATTTATTTTTCTAACATTTGTTCTGCTTATCTACCACCCCATACCACTTCAAGTAGTCTCTGGGTGGTTTACAGTTTTTAATAACAGTATGCAGGCTACACATTGCCCCCACCCCACACATAAGCTGGGTACTCATTTTACCGACCTCAGAAGGATGGAAGGCTGAGCCAACCATGAGCCAGCTACCTGGGATTGAACCCCAGGTCGTGAGCACAGTTTTACCTGCAGGACAGGCATTTAACCACTGCGCCACGAGGCTCGTACCAGGTGTGTGTGCGTTCTGTGTATATATCACCCTGCTTAAAATTCTCTTGGGGCAGTAGACCGTTTTTAGTTATGTGGGCACATATTGCCTCCCCCCAGCCACGGCCCCAGGTGCTCAGTTTACCAATGACAGAAGGCTGAGTCAGCCTGAAGCTGGCTGCCTGAGCCTATGCATGGGGATCGAGTCCAGGTTGTAAGCAGAGTCTTGGCTGCGCTATTGCAGCTTAACCAACCCACCAAGAGACTCATTGCAAAACGTGTGTTGAATCTGGAACGCTTCTTCTGGCGGGATGGGAGAGTACCTTCCGCGACCTGGTTTGCAGCCCCTCTCCCTCGGCCTGCAGCCAGAGACCTCAACCCCTGAGCTCCCCGGCCAGCATCTTGCTCCGTCTAGAACATGGCTTTTTGAAGGTTCTGGATGGTGTGAAGAAAATGCTTTATGTTTCTGGGTAGAGATGGGCACGAAATGAACAGTTTTTCGTTTCCGTTACTGCAATACAAGTAAATTGCTTAAAATCCTAAAAAAAAAACACAAAAAATTGAAATAAATGGTAATGAAATGGTAACAAGCAAACGAAAACGAAAACGATTTTTTTGCAAAAATTCATGAAAAACGGAAATGAACCGAAACGGACCCTACAAACGACAAACGGAATGCCATTTTTTTTTTATTCGTGCCCATATGTACTTCTGGGTTATGAGGTCAGGTCCAGCTGTTTTCAATACATCCACTCCCTAGAAGACTTTCTTAGTCAGATTTCTGCTAAGTCGAGGGAGACTTATTTAAGAAACCCAGCAACTTCTAGGTAGGGCTAGAAGATCCTAGTAGTGCAACTCTCAAGGACAGCTGTTTGACAAGAGTGTGTAAGGTGTATGCATGCGTGGCTTGGGTTATGGTGAAGAACCTGAGAGAGCAGGAGAGAGAGCACAAACAGAACAGAGGAAGGTTGGGACTTGAGCATCCCGACTAGGAAATTCCTCACTGTGAGAAGCTCAGCTCTTCAACTATGACCTTTTGAACTCTGCTTTTAGGATTTGACAATCTCCATCTACTGTTAATTAACAGTTCCTTGAGTTCTGATAAGGAGATCCTGGCACAAGGGTCCTCCCACACACCCACTTGTCTAGCATTCAATGAAAAGCATCCCGTGTTTGATATACTTGTCTACCTGTGATGGACATGCAACTAAAGAGCATTCTGTGGTTGAGGGGGGGGGGTCCATCAATCCAGGAAAGGACAAATATATACCCAGTGTGCATGTGTGTGTGTGTGTGTGTTGCATCATTACAGTCGTGACCGACTCTTTGTGAGCCCATGTCCATGGAGTTTTCTTGGCAGGAATCCTGGAGTGGCGTGCCAGTTCCTACTCCAGGCGCCTCCAGCACCTGGTATTCCCTGGTGGTCTCCCATCCAAGTACTAACCAGGGCCGACCCTGCTTAGCTTTTGAAATCAGGCGAGATCGGATACGCTTAGGGCATCTAGGCAGCTCAATTACCCAGTGTGCATACCTAGGTAATAAGCTGCTCCAGAAGGATACAAAAAGAAAAACCTGGGCAGTTGGATCTTCGTACATGGAGACCAAAACTTTGCGGATTCGTCATGTTCTTTTTCAGAACCTGGACAGTGCTGACCAAGGGCCTTTTCACACGACCCCTAAGATCTGCTGGCCACTTAAACTCGGACCAGAGATCTTGGGGGTTTGTTGCTCTTCCTGCGTCCCCACCCCTCCGCACTTCCTTGCTCCTATCTGCGTGAGGAGGGAGGAAAAAAGAGAGGAAAAAGGCTCACCTCCGAAGCCTCGTGGTCCTGATTCCTTCTCTTCTGTTTGTTTTTTTTTTGCCTCCCGCCCCTTCTCTTAAAGGGGCGGGAGGCAAAAAAACCCAAACAGAAGCGAGGAGAGCCCCGCACTCACCAGATTACATCCGGACCTGGGGATTTTCACCCTCCAAGAGCAGGTACATGAAAAGTGCGCTGGGACGCGCTTAGGTGGGCGTGGTCACACTTAATTTCTTGCAAACTCCGGAGCTGGTGGGGAAACAATTGTAAACTCCGGAGCTGGCAGCCATTTGCTGCTGAGTTTAGGGGTCGTGTACAAATACCCCAAGAGCTCATCTCTCTCATGGCGAGCACAAATGGAATGTATGGATGATATATGCATCGTGTGAACGAAACCCCAATTAATTAGCTCTGTAACTAATGGATAATGAAGTACAGTATATTCATTTGCACCTAGAATTGTGTCGTATGAGGTCCTTTAGTGCCTATCTATAGGATTGTTCTCCTTGGGTTACACAAGAACTAGGAACCACCTGTTCCGTGATGAGCGGGCCAGGTGGACCAACGGTAGCCACACACCTTTCCTCCTAAAGAATAAATAAAGAAGGTTGTGTGTCAGTGTGTTGTGAAAAAACTAACCACAAATGGTGGAACCTTGGAGGATGTTTTGTAAGGGTCCTGGTACATAGAAGGCCCAAATGAGATGGATGATGATGGTGTTGATATTGATGTTGTTGATTATGATTATTTTGTTCTCTCTTGTGCTACAAGACCCTTGCTTTTTCTTGTTTTTTCATAGCAAGTCATGATTCATAGTTCATGGTTGAGCAGCGCTGTAGGAAAAATAAATAAGCCAACCCAACAGAAACATAAGGCAGCACTTCGGAAACACTGTGTTTTTCAGTGTTGTTGCAGTTTCAGAAAAGGTTTTGTTTTGAGACATCTCTCAGTATGACAACGGTTGCTGTTCGGATTGGTACAGGAAATAGGTTTCCTCTGCCTACCGCAACTCCTTTTCTTCTTTGTTTTGCAAATAATGAGCACGTTGCATCCTCTGAAGTGCTTAGCGCTGAATCTGGCTTCCCTTCTATGTTATTCCCTGTACAGTGGTACCTTGTATAATGTAATTAATTCGTTCCAGAACAAATTACGTTATACAAGTTTTACGTTGTACAAATCGTCATTTCCCATAGGAATGCATTGAAACTGGATTTAATCCGTTTCAATGCATTCCTATGGGGTTTTTTTGGGCGACGGGGGGCGGGTTTTTGGGGCAATGGGGGGCGGTTTTTTTGGGCAATGGGGGGCGGGCGGGCGGCTCACCCCCCCTCCGTGTCTGCTGTCCCTCCTCTCCCCTCCTTCCTTCCCTCTTTCCCGGCCTGCCGCAGTTGTTCGGACGGAGGTGGCCGCGGGGGTGGGGGGAGGGAGTGGGGTGGGCCACTTGGCCTGGGGCGGGGGGGCTTGGGGGACCGCGCCGGGAATTCCCCCCCTCACCTGTTGCCGGAGCCCCCGAAGGGGGGGAGGGCAGGAGGGCGCACCAGCGGTGGACTTTGTTCCGAGGGGGGGAGGGTTGCGGATTTCCCCCCCCCACACCTGCTGGCTCGGCGCGCACGCACGCACATGCACGCACACACACGCACACGCACACGCACACACAGGCACACACACACACACGGGCGGCGGCGGCGCTCCCAAAGCCCCCGGTCTGCCTTCCCGCCCCGGCAGGGGGGAGGAGGGGGCTCAGCCAACCACCCGCCCGTTCCCGCCTCTCTCTCTCTCTCTCTCTCTCTCTCTCTCACACACACACACACACACACACACACACACACACACACACACACACTTTTGTCCCTGTGGTTGGCTGCGCGGTCCGGCTGAGGAGGGGGACGGCGGCGGCGGCGAGGCAGGCGGTTCCCCCGGTCTCTCTCCCTCCCTGCCTCCCTCCGGCTCCCAGGCAGGACAAGCAAGGCAGCGCCAGCGGGAAGCGCGCGCGCCAGCCAGCCAGCCAGCCAGCCAGCCAGCCAGCGAGCAACCGGAGGGCGGCGTGTTTGGTGTTTCCCGACACACACACACACGCACGCACGCACGCACGCACGCACACACACACACACACACGCACACACACACCTCCGGAGGAGGCGCCCCGGCCCCCGGAGGAGGAGAAGAAGCGGAGGAGGAGGCAGAGAAAACCGGGAAGGGGGAAGGAGGGGGGGGCAAAAAAAAATTCCGTTGTACGGATTTTTCGTTATACAAGTGTTACGTTGTACGAGGTATGACTGTACTACTACTGGAGATCAGTCAGCTGGAGAAGCAACCAGGTGTGTATTTCGAAGAAGGGGATTTTAACCATGAAAGCTTTTTTTGGATTTTTTTTTTTTAGTGGTCTAATAAAGGTATCACCTCTTTATACGTTTTTAGGATCTAAAGGAGTCACTCTGCCCGCTTGGTGCCTGAGTAAGGATTTGAACCAGGTCCTTTTTAAGATGGCCCTTCTTGGCTGTTGGCTGTTTGTGCCCAGAATGCATTGCGTACTTCTTTGGGAGCTGTGTAGATCAAGCAAACAGCTAACCCCCTTTCTCACTAACTCACACTGTTGTGTATTGATCTGTATTCCTATTATCTGTACTTGCTTTTGTTGAAGTAACTGCCTTCCTGTTCCAAAGGGAACAGGCCTATTGGTTTATTCAAGTTGCTGCATTTGGATCCTCAATCCTATTGGTCTCTGCCAAAAGGCAGCTTTGTGATTGGTTGTAATTGTTCCCTCCAAAATGTATCTTTTCCTAGCCAGTCCTCGCTCCTATAAATGTAGCTCCCTCTCCCCAGTCCCTCAGTCTTATTCTCTCCCTGAATAAAGAGCTGTTACACTAGAAGCTGTCTCCAGCCTGCTATGTCAGAGAGCTGAAATCACTGCTGAAATCACTAAACCCCACGTCACAACAATACAGTAGTTGAATAAATAGGTTTCCCTTTAGGTCTTGGGTCCCAGACCCATCCAAACCTGCTGGCATCTGTCCAAGGTCCTGCCCTAAGCCCCTCCTCCTGCTTCGGAAAGCTCCGCCTTCCGGTACCCAAATATTTTCTTGGTGCAAGATTTGCTTCACAGGAACTTGAATACATATTCCCTTAATTTTTTTTTCTGAAGAAGCCGAAACCAAAATGTTGGGGGGGGGGGTTCCCTCCATTTTCATGCTTTCTTTCTGCTTTTCTTAGCATGGCTCCCAAAGCGGAAGTGTTGCAATTCACCAGCTGTGACGGCTGCCCTCCGCCGAAGACAACCCTTAGCTGACAACCGCTTGAGAGGGTATGCGCGTGTTTTGTCACAGTTGAACGCAGAAGGAGGCTGGTGCGTTCCGATCTTGTCAAGGCCGTTTCTGGATTCCAGGAGCCCGGTGCCCAGGGATGTAGCCTTTTGGTCTCCAGAAGCCGAAGAGGGCTTGTTTGGCTCATAATGGGGGCCCTTTCCTGAGGTAAAAGACAGCCTGGTTCCTCTCCCTTTTTCCTTCCGCTCCAACAGCCATTTCTCTGCTCTGCTGCGAGGTTTAGCATTGTGCTGAAACGCTTTTTCGGCCACCCACAGCTGCAGGATGTGGGTGGTTTTGCTTCCTGCTGGGTTCATCAGCCGTGGAGTGGAGTCTCTCTGACAGAAGGGAAGCCACTTCACCAGTGCCCCTTGATCTTTTTGACTAATTGCACACTCAGCTGGCTCAAAGATTAGGACAGTTGGTTGTTACATGTTGCCTCCGACTGATGGCGATCCCCATGAATGAATGATCCCCCAAACCTCATGTCCTGTCCTCAGTTGCCGTGCTCAGCTCTTGAAAACTCAACACCCATGGCTTCCTTGAGGGAGTCGGTCTATCTTCTGTTTGATCTTCCTCACCTCCTGCTGCCTTCAGACTTCCCTAGCTTTATTTTCCAGGTAATCCTGCCATTTTGATTGCAAGATATTTTTGGCAAGCTCGTATCCTGTTACCCCCCCTCCTTCCACAAAGGCAGTTGATCTGGTTTCTTCTCCCACCTTAGAGTGTTCTGCCTGTCATGTATAGTTAAACTGCTTTTGGGCAGTAGGTAATTGCTGCAGCCGGCTTTGCTGTTAGGCAGAGAGAGGCAGCTGCCTCTAGGCAGCCGATCTGAGGTCTCATGAAAGGGCGGCAAATGAATCCTTTGCTATCATCATACATAGATTCCCTGCCTTTTGTGACAGGCTGATTTCTTGATTTTAGTGGGTCGAGGTTTTTTATTTTTATTTTTATTTTTATTTTTTGCCAGCCCCAGCCACAAAATGTCTTCCGCCAGCTACACTACTACTACTAAAAAAAAATAAAAAATCAGTGCTTATTTTGATCCCAAAGAGGTTTAAATAGGACTGCATCCCCGTATATATGCTGTTTGTTACTTGGAAGGATGCCTTGCAGGATAAAATGGAGAGGAGTTCCACTTGAACGTGTATAAGACTTAGTTACCAGGTACAGTGGACCCTCGTATAACAAATGGTTTGTACAACATAAAATCTGTACAACATAAAAAATTCCAGAGATAGGGGAAATCTGATGAACAGGATTGCCTATGGGGTGAATCCATACAACATAAAAACGGTCACGATTAGGGATTACTCTGTTTTCAATGCATTCCTATGGGGAATTTGTATAAAGGAAAATTTGCTTAACAGAATTTCATTTGAAACAAATTAATTCCTTTATACAAGGTACCACTGTACAGTGCTGTATCTGTATACAGTACTGTAGTTTCAGGGGATCATAGACAATTTCATTATGTCTAGCAGTGCCTCCTAACACTAGCCAAACAAATTGTTCTGCTTATATACCGCCCCATACTACTTCAAGTAGTTTCTGGGTGGTTTACAATTTTAATTACAGTATGCAGGCTACACGTCCCCCCCCCCCGCAAGCTGGGTACTCATTTTACTGACCTCGGAAGGATGGAAGGCTGAGTCAACCCTGAGCCAGCTACCTGGGATTGAACCCCAGGTCGTGTGAGCACAATTTTATCTGCAGGACAGGCATTTAACCACTGCGCCCACGGGGCTCCTAAAAAGTATCTTGTCCAGAATCTGA
This sequence comes from Phrynocephalus versicolor, assembly GCA_023846285.1. Lineage (NCBI taxonomy): Eukaryota > Metazoa > Chordata > Lepidosauria > Squamata > Agamidae > Phrynocephalus > Phrynocephalus versicolor. The sequence continues at coordinate 423,728 of JAHTLZ010000330.1, forward strand.
TATGCCCCCCCCCCAAGTAGGTGTCCAAAGGAGACCAGGCAGCTTCTGAGGAAGGGGTGGGGGGTGGGGGAAGAAGCCAGATGGAGGGGCCTCGGTTGAAACTACTCTGCCTTGCCATTGAGATGTGAGTTTAAGATAGGGTGGGTTTTCTGTGCCTTTGATCGCAGGCAAGCCTGGGCCTGTCCAGATCTACTGTTCAATCCGGCAGGGAGAGAGCACAGCTGGCCTGAGCAGATGTACTTGGTTCCTGAGTGTCGGAACTCTTGATGTTGGTGATATGTTTTATTTTACAGTGGTACCTTGTATAAAGGAATTAATTCGTTCCAAATGAAATTATGTTAAACAAAAATTTCCTTTATACAAATCCCCATAGGAATGCATTGAAAACAGAGTAATCTCATTTTTATGTTGTGCGGATTTTCCCCATAGATGATTATGTTAAGCAAATTTCCCCTATCTCCAGAATTTTTGTTGTACAAATTTTATGTTATACAAGGTGTTTGCTATACAAGGGTCCACTGTATTTTATTAATTTTAATTTTTAATTTTTAATTTTATTTACCTTTACATTTTTTTTTACCAAACAGTGCAGATGTTTCTGAGTTTGGTCAAGAATGGCTTAGATTTGGTGCGTATTCTGTATCCTCAGTGGCTGAGCGTCTGCCAGCCTTTTTGCTTGTGGAAATGGCCCGTTGTTTTATCTGTTCATCCTTCATAGGGTAGGTGCCTAGAGGCCCTAATCATCTGATCTCGCCCGATTTTGGAAGCTAAGCAGGGTCAGCCCTGGTTAGGACTTGGAATGGAGACCACCAGGGAATACCAGGTGCTGTAGGCGCCTGGAGTAGGAACTGGCAAGCCACTCCAGTGCTCCTGCAGGGAAAACTCCATGGACATGGGGTCACAAAGAGTTGGTCATGACTGTAACAACACAACACCTACATACACCTACATAGGGTGGTTGTTGCCAACTACAACGTACAAGCCAATATTATCTGTCTTCACTTGTTCTGATTCTCATGCACCCCCTTGCAGAATATTTGCATAAAGAGAAAACCTGAACGTATTTATATTTCTCTTGCCATTTAGGATTAACCAGCCCTAAAACTAGAACAATCCTGTCGAAATGGCTCTTAAAATGCTCTTAAGTAAATGCAACTTTTGGAAGGCAGTGGAAAAAGTAGTGCACCGGAAACTAACTTGGCCGGTATTTCTGACATCACTTCTATTGTGAATTGTGTAACTACTTGTTACATTGGTTGTTCCCTGAAGGATAACTTGTGAAAACAAACTACCACAGATAACTAGTTACCTCCCAGTCCTGAGCATCCTGTGAACATCATTTGTAAAAGCAGTTATACTCCCAAAGAAGTTACTGGGTCCTTTTGTGGACTTGTAACTTAAAAAAATAAGTTATGGCATTCTGCTGGTGTGTAACAGGCAAAAATGTACAGGTGCCTCTAACTGGTCACGTGGAGGAAGTGCTGATTGATCGTAAGTGATCAGGCACTGTGTGTGTGTGTGTGTGTGTGTGTGTGTGTCTGTATTAATAATGGCAACAGATATTCCAAGTTTATTGCAAGGTGTCCCCTCCTCCCCTTTGTCCAATTTTTCTTAGTGATATGACCTCACCCTGTTCCACCTTCCTTATCTGCCCCCTGTTGTGTGCAAAGGCAGAGAGTTAAGGTAAATGTTTTTTTTTTTTTTTAATTGCCGCATATGCTGAGAAGTGTCCCATGTGGCCGTCCCCCGAAGCCTTTATCATTTCCTGCAAAAAATGGATTTGGCTTTTGGCCAGGGTGCCAAAGTTGTACAGTCTGGATGATTGTGAATTGTCACCTGCAGCTTGTAGTACAAGAAAAGTCTGGATGTACCAGTTAGCACTTCAAAATATAAAATTATAAGCATTCAGATTTTACAAATGAAAAAGTGGAGTCTTCAGACCGAACATACTAGAGAGGCCCAGAGAGATTCGTTTTTGGCAGGCTGGAATAATGTGAAAGCCTATTATTGCACATGCTATGTTCTGGAAATCTTACACATGACTTGGGGGAAAATAATAATAAAAAATTAGGGAAAATATATTTTTTTAAAACCCATACAAACAAACATCCTAAACCCTAGTTATAACAAGCTAGTAAAGTAGAATTGCTAACAGAAGCCAATTTGAATAACAGGAATTTCAGGGTAGTGGTGGATTTGAATACCTGAATGGAATGTCCAGATAATTTTAACGTCCAGTAAACTTTGTTGCTGACCTGAATGCCTTATTTCCTCAGCAAGAGAACATGGGAATGGGCGGCATTGTTCAGTGTGAAATTACTGACCGTCACTTAATCAACAAGCTTGGTTCTGTGTGTTCAGGACTCAATCAAGATAAGGGCTTTCTATGGCATGTGCAAAATTGCCATAAAAATTAGAGAGATTGCATCGTCGCAGTTTGTACGCACAGAGAGCACAGAGGGTGCCTTGCCGTTGGAGACAGCCCTTTCTAATTCCGAACTGAAGGGTACTGCAGACCTCTTGGTTAGATTTACACTGCCTATATGGGAGTCACTCCCCTTGAAGTGAGCAGGGTTTGCTTCTGAACTGATGTACAAAGTGTTTGACTCCATAGTTATTATGAATTGTGTGTGTGTGTGCTTTTATTGTTTGAACTACTCCGTAACCCAGAACTGCTGGATGGCTCTGTAGTTTAGGCATCAGATGCTGCGGGTTTGATTCCCCTCTGTGCCTCCTTGATAGGGCCTGTGCTCCATGGTGGATAGGGCCCCTTTCAGCTCTGCCGTTCTAAGGCTGTTTATACACGACCCCTAAACTCCAGGGCAAATGGCTCCCAGCTCCGGAGCTTTAAAATGTTTCCCCACCAGCTCCGGAGTTTACAGGAAATTAAGTGCGACCCCGCCCACCTAAGCGCGTCGCAGTGCACTTTTCTTGTACCTGCTCTTGTGAGGTGAAAATTCCTTGATGCGGATGTGCTGGGCTCTCCTCGCTTCTTTTTGTTGTTGTTTTTTGCCTCCCGCCCCTTTAAGAGAAGGAATCAGGAAGTGACGGGGCTCGGAGCATCCACCAGCACCGGGAGGTAAGCCTTTATTCTTTAGTCCCTTTTCCCCCTCCCTTCCCTCACGCAGGCAGGAGCAAGGAAGTGCGGAGCGGTGGGGACGGAGGAACAGTGATGAACCCCTAAGATCTCTGGTCCGAATTTAAGGGGCCAGAGGATCTTAGGGGTCGTGTGAAAAGGCTCTAAGATTATCATTGTTACTCGATTTCTGTTTTGTGTGTGTGTGTATGCAGAAAACCAAGATTCTGCACAGTTTCCTTGATTCTTTTGCAAGTTTATTTATTTATTTATTTAGGAGCTTACTGTATATACTCGAATATAAGCCTAGTTTTTCGGCCCTAATTTGGGGCTGAAAAAGGGGGTCCTCGGCTTATATTCGGGTCAATACTTTTAGCCACTGAGGCAAGTTTGGGTCGGTGGCTAAAAGTCATTTTAAACATTGTGCGCCACTTCTCCTGACCCCCCATGTTTAAAATGACTTTTTAAAAAGTCATTTTAAAACAATGTTTTAAATGATTTTTAGCCACCAACTCAAGCACTTGCCTTGGTGGCTAAAAGTCATTTTAAACATCACACACACACACACACACACACACCCAGCTCACAAAGGAGGAGTTGCCAGGCCCTGCTGCATTTCCCACCCTAGGCTTATACTTGAGTCAATAAATTTTCCCAGTTTTTTGGGTTTAAATTAGGGGCCCCGGCTTATACTCTGGTCGACTTATACTCGAGTATATACGGTATCTACTGCCTGTCTTCCAGAAGGAACTCTGGGCGGTTTACAACAATAGAGAGTTAATGTTGAGTCCAAGCTGAACATTTGGCACGATAACCCAGCTTTGTTCAAGGGTGAGATTGCAGTTGGATCACAGGGAACTCGCACAGCAGCCAGCTGGTGTGTCCTGCAACTCATAGTCAGCATTCTCTGTGCTTCCAAGTCTCCGGGGAGAGATAAGAACACAGGGAAATTGCATTTGTTGGGCGGCGGGGGGGGGGGCCACATTCTGTTCTTCATTTCTGGAAGCAACGGACTGAAAGGCTGCATCAGTCAACGGGTCTTAATAATTTGAACCCTCCTTGGGTGTAATGAGTGATTCAATAGCCACCTGTTTGATAGAGGGATATGGGGAAATGTCCATAGTGTTACATGCCTGAGAAATGCATCGTGTTAGGTAAACGGGCATCATGCATAGTGTGATGTGGTGCCATGGATTCCTTCCTTCCTTCCTTCCTTCCCTCCTTCCTTCCTTCCTTCCTTCTATTTATTTATTTATTCATTCATTCATTCATTCATTCATTCATTTATTCATTCATTTATTGTGGCAAAAAAGTAAAATAAAGCCTAGGACAGTGATGGCGAACCTATGGCACAGGTGCCAAAGGTGGCCCTCGGAGCCCTTTCTGTGGGCACCCGACATCGCCCCTTCACAGCCACCTGTATTCAGGTTAAATTACTGTATTGGCACTTTGCAAAAAAAAATAGTGGGTTTTGAAATGCAGTTTGGGCACTCGGTCTCTAAAAGGTTGGCCATCACTGGCCTAGGGACCCATTTCGACCCTGCCCACCGCCGCCACCCTGCCCCCCCCCCAGTCTGCATATTATTCTTCCTTGTGTTACACTGTTATGTGAAGTGCTGTCAAGTTGAAACAATCTGGCAGAGACCCTAATAGGACTTTCGGGAGAAGCGAGAGGTTTAAGGAGTGTTTTTTTACCAGTTCCATTACCCTCGTGAAGTTTTCATGTCTGCGTAGGGATTTGAACTCAGGCCTCCTAAAATGTACTCCATTGCTCTGCCCACCACATCATGCTGGGTATCGTATCTGGTTTAGCACAAGGAAATATGCCTTCTGGTAGCACCAGAAGGCAAGCCTTTGCTTGCTCACAGCATTCATGGTGACTCTTTTTTTCTTACTGCTCTATGTCTGAAGAAGTGGATGTGTAGTCCACGAAACGTTACATGAAAATATGAAATTTAGTCTTTAAGTTCCCACATGTTCTTTGTGTTTTGTTTTGTTTTGTTTTGCTTTGTTTTGCTTTTCTTTGATTTTTGCCTGAAATTTTTGGAAAGACTAACGCAGCTACCCTCTCTGAAACTTCTTTTTTCTTAGTAAAACTGGCTGTGTGTCGAATAAGAACTAGATCACTCACCAAGAAACACAGGTTTTCCTTTTTTTCTTTTTAACGGCAGCCTGCCCTCCGCACCTCCTTGTCAATGCTCAGGAGTCCTTTAGATCTCTTTCCCTCCCTCATAGGGAGTGAGGAAACTCAGCCTGTCTGCCATAAATCTGTTTTTTTTTTGTTTTTTTGTTTTTGCACTTGAATGCAAACAATAGCTGTTATCTGAGAAATAGCCCTAAAGCAGCAAAAGGTGCCAGGTTACAAGGATTTTTAACTCAAAGCCTTTCAAACCCTCCTCCCACTTCCTGGCTTGCTCCTCGGCTAGACCTCTTTGCAAATTCTGCATTTCCCCAGGATTAGACAAGGACAGGCCAGAGATAAGGTCCCCTTCGCAAAGCTGATGTGTTTATCAGGACGCTCCAGCTGCTGTCTTCAAAAGGGAGGCTCCTCGCAAACATTCCTGTGGTCTTTGTGGCAACCATCCATAGCAAGGCACCCACCCAGGTTTTACTGTATGTGCCACACTTACATCTCCTGCGGCAGGGGTGTCCAAACTTCAGCCCTCCAGATGTTTTTGGACCACACTTCCCAGAATTCCATGCCTGTATTGCCAATGACAAAGGACTGTGGGAGTTGTGGTCCAGAATATCTGGAGGGCTTGTTTGGACACCACTATCCTATGGCTTGGAGGCACCTTTAAGGTAAAGGTAAAGGTCCCTCCCCCTACACATGCATGCTAGTCGTGTCCGACTCTAGGGGCGGTGCTCATCTCCGTCTTCAAGCCAAAGAGCCAGTGTTGTGAAGTCCATGGCCACGTGGCAGGTATGGCTGCAAGGAAACACTGTTTTACCTTCCCGCTTCTTACGGCGGTACCTATTTATCTTCCTGCATTTATATGCTTTTGAATGGCTGGGTTGGCAGAGGCTGGGGTTAACAGTGGGAGCTCGCTCCGCTGTGTGGCAACCGGGATTTGAACCGCCGAGCTGCTGACTTTGCAGCTGACAGTTTTCAGAGCTTGGTCCGCTGAGCCACCATGTCCTGGAGGCTTTCTTAAGGCTTTTCCAAACCAAACACTCAAAAGACTCATCTGATTTTGGAATATGTCTCTGAAGATTCTCAGTTATCCAGGTGAGTTTATCTGGAAGTTGAGTTATAGTAACTGGACTTCTTTTCTTGAGAGACTGAAACATTTCGCTGCTCATCCAAGCAGCTCTGTCAGTCTGAGGAAAGCTTAGCTAATTGTGGAAGCTTAAGTTGGACCAAGGCTTGGCTTAGGACAAGGGTGTCCAAACGTTGGCCCTCCAGATGTTTTGGACCACAACCCCCACAGTCCTTTGTCATTGGCAGTCTAGGTTTGGAATTCTGGGAGTTGTGGTCCAAAACATCTGGAGGACCAAAGTTTGGACACCTCTGCCCTAAGCACATCTCATCTCGCTTGATTTCGGAAGCTAAGCAGGGTCGCCCCTGGTTAGTACTTGGATGGGAGACCTCCAGGGAATGCCAGGTGCTGCAGGCACGTGGAGTAGGAACTGGCAAGCCACTCCAGTATTCCTGCCAAGAAAACTCCATGGACATGGGGTCACAAAGAGGCAGTCACGACTGTAACGACTCAACACACACACACACACACACACCGCTTCCCAAGGAGAATTCTGCCCTGCCTCTGGGCTTGGGGGAGCCATGTTTGATGATCGGGTTTTCTTCCACCCCAAATAAAACCGAAGTGTATGTGAATATTTCATTTGGAATCAGAGGCTTTTAGTTTCGCTCCTCTTTGGCCTTGGTCAGCCTTGCAGAAAGGCACGCTGGAGCCAGGAGGGTAAAGAAGAGGGGATGTTCTCAGCCAGCATTTGGTTTGTAAACAGTTGAAAGTGTTTTGCAACTCTTGAAGAGTGGAAGCTGCTTCCTCCTTAGAGGACCGGAATGTGAGGGAGGCAAGTTTAGAAGGCGCGGCCTTGGTGGCAGAGCAATCCGGCTAGTGTGGGAAAAAAAAAAAAAACAAGACACTCCACTCTTTCTCTCGTTAAGAGGTGCCAAGGTAAGGTTTTCCACTCTGACCCAGAACCAACCCCATACAATATCCTGGATCCTCTAGGGTTTTTACAGCTTAAGGCCAAACGCTGAAGATTAGAATGCAGGACCAAAGCTAACGGAATGGGTTGCAACAGCCGGAAATGTAGGGTGGTGCATCTAGGTAAAAAGAATGAATTGCACAGATATAGGAAGGGAGACACCTGGCTGGAAAATAGTACATGTGAAAGTCTGGTTGGACCACAAATTGAAGATGAGTCAGCAGTGTGATGTGGCAGCCAAGAAAGCCAATGCGGTTCTTGGTTGCATCAACAGAACCATAGTGTCTAGATCAAGGGAGGTGATAGTACCACTCTATTCTGCTCTGGTCAGACCCCACCTGGAGTCCAGTGCCCAGGTCTGTGCACCTCAATTTAAAAAGGATGTTGACAACCTCGAGCGGGTGCAGAGGAGGGCGACCAGGATGGTTGAGGGTCTGGAGGGAATGTCTTATGAGGAACGGCTTAGGGAGCTGGGAATGAAAGGGTGTCATGTTGAAGTGGGAACAGGTTTTCTTTCCATGGCTTCAGAGAATAGGGCTCGGGGCAATGGTTTCAAACTACAGGAAAAGAGATTCCATTTGAACTTTAGGAAGAACTTCATTGCAGTGAGAGCTGTTCGGCAGTGGAATATGCTGCCACGGAGGGTGGTGGAGTCTCCTTCTTTGGTGTTTTTTAAGCAGAGGCTGGATGGCCACCTGTCGGAAATATTGTGAAGGGGTTCCTGCATGGAAGGGGGTTGGACTGGATGGCCCTTGAGGTCTCTTCCAACTCCATGATTATATGATTCTATGAAGAAGTGTTTTACTTATTTATTTATTTACAGGAGGGGTTAGCCACTCCACTACCAAATGGTGTCTGGGTGGCAGAGACACATCTCTTAAGATTCGTCATCGGTGTGTGCTGTCAAACCACTTTTATTATTTATTTATTTATATATCATTATACTGATTGACCGCACCAACTTTCCCAAGGGGAAATTCAACTGACTTTTAAAATTCCAAATGACTTTTATTAGTTGCGAGTGAAGCAAAAAGACTGATATCAGTTGCATCCTGGAAAAAAAAACTGCCTAAACTAAAGTATTTTGTTTTGTTTTGTTTGTTTGTTTGTTTGTTTGTTTGTTTGTTTGTTTGTTTATATACTCAAATGGCCACCAAATGTCTCTCTGAAAAGCAGGGTCTTAAGCACTGTTCTAAAGGCGGGCAGGGACTGTGCAAGGTGAATCTCACTTGGCAGTTTGTTCCAAAGTGAAGGGGCAGCCACAGAGAAGGCCTTGTTTCGAGTGATCGAATTCCGGGCTTCCCTGGGAGGGGCCGCCCAAAGTGAGAGTACCTGTGACATTCTGGCGGGTTGGCCTCACTTGACCTCTGGAAGATCCGATCTGTCATGTACTCACATCCCAAGCCGTTGGAGGGTTTGTAAGTCAGAACCAGTAACTTGAACCTTTTTTTGGGACACAACAGGCAACCAATGCAAATGAGACAGAACTGGGGTGGTGTGGTCATGTCTGCCCACACCCACCACCACTCTGACTCACTGTAGTCTCTGAACAAAGGTCAAGGGAGATCCCACGTAGAGAGCATTGCAATAATCTATCCTCGAGATCACGAGCACCTGCACAACTGTTCTCAAGGAGGCTTGTCCAGGTGCAGGTGGATCTGGGCAATCTGCTGAAGATGGAAAAAGGCAGACTTGGAGACGGCCATCACCCGGGCTTCCAGAGATAAAGCCGGATTCAAGATCACGCCCAGATTCCTCACTCTATCCGCTAGCTGAAGGGTAAATACCTCCAGACTGGGGAGAAGGCCACTGTACCCAGTAGAGGATGCCCTGAAGAACAGAACCTCTGTCTTCTCTGGGTTAAGTCTGAGCCTGTTTGTCCTGGTCCATTCCATGACCACATCCAGGCAGGAGTCAAGGGTCTGCACTGCCTCCACTGCAGAGGTGGTAAAGGAGAAATAGAGCTTAGTGTCATCAGCATACTGATGACAGCGGACTCTAAATCCCCCAATGACCTCAGCCAGCAGCCTCATATAGATGTTGAACAGCATGGGGGAGATTGCCGACCCCTGGGGCACCCCACAAGGGAGCATCCAAGGAGCAGACAACTCTTCCCCCAGCTGAACACACTGGGGACAGCCACCAAGGAAGGACCGGAGCCAGCTATAAGCTGTTCCTCCAATCCCTACCTAGGAAAGCTGATCAAGGAAGATAACATGGTTGCTGGTATCAAAGGCCACTGACAAGTCCAGGAGGGCCAGCAAGGTAGAACAGCCCCTGTCAGCCCCTCTGAGGAGGTCATCTTGCAGCGCGACCAGGGCGGTCTCAGTCCCCTGATGCAGCCTGAACCTGGACTGGAATGGGTCCAGGGCACGGTCCTCCAGGAACATCTGGAGCCGGATGGCAGTCACCCTCTCGATCACCTTGCCCAGGAAAGGAACATTGGCAGTTGGACAATAGGTTAGACAAATTGTCACATGCCTGGCCAGGTTTCTTTAGAATGAGCTTCGTAAGAACATAAGAAGAGCCCTGCTGGATCAGGCCAAAGGCCCATCTTGTCCAGCTTCCTGTATCTCACAG
>JAHTLZ010000330.1:450009-474739 GCA_023846285.1 Phrynocephalus versicolor
GAGCTGATGATGGAAGGAAGGGAGGGGGAGAAGGAAGGAAGGAAGGAGCTGAGGAGCTGGTGATGGATAGTGAAAGGAAGGAAGGAAGGAGCTAGTGATGGATAGAAGAAAGGAGGGAGGGAGGGAGGGAGGGAGGAGGTGGTGGTAGAATCTGAGTAAAAATTGAACTTTGAAGAATCTAAGCACAAACTTAAATAAATGATGACCAAACCTACAGGCCATCACCCATGAAAAGGCTGAGCACCCAAACAATGAAAGAGTGGTAAGTTCATAGTATTGGTAATGATTTTGTCTCGGAGCAATCTTTGAACTTCTCAAACCTGCATGCTTGCTCTTAAAACCGTTTCCCTCTTTCTTGGAAGCTAGGCGGTTTCTTTGGTCGGTTGGCAGGCATGGATACCCTCTGATGGCTTTTTCTCTTTTCCCACAGAGATGGTTGACCACGGCTTCCCTCCACCCAGACCTGCTGGCTTTGATGCTCCACCGCCCCGCTTTCCTCCATTCGGCAGGCGACCGCCAAGAGCCCAGGGTGCACCCTACCTGCGTGGGATGCGTGGCCGGGGCTCTCGCAGAAACCGCCCTTCCAACAGACGCAAGAAGAGACCCCGGAACATCACCTGAAGTTCACCAGAGACTTGCCGGCCACACCCTGTTTTGGCTCCCATGGGCTCAATTTTTGGAGTCTTTCGCTCTGCGGCCAAACTCGCCTGTGGTCATAGAGTCCGTCCAGGCGTACAACGAATTCTCAGAGGTGCAGCCTGTTAACTGGAACCACCGAAGGCATCGTATTTTTTTTTTTAAATAAGCTCTTGCTGGAGTCAAACCATTTCAGTGGCATCCTTTGGGTTTTAATTAGAGATGGGCACTTTGGGCTTCGTACGAAGCACGAAGGGCCGCCTGACAAGTGATTTGAAGTCCCGTTCCCCCCAGCCTCTTGGTCCACTTACCATTCTGTATGCACCACTGGGATCCTTCTTTGGGAGCAAGGGGGGGGGTGGGACCTGGAAACGCCTGTCGGGTGGCACTTCGTATGAAACACGAAGCGCCCATCTCTGGTTGTAATTGCTGTGGGTCATGGGGCCTTTTCACACGACCCCTAAGATCCGCTGGCCACTTAAATTCGGACCAGAGATCTTGGGGGTTCGTTGCTCTTCCTACGTCCCCACCCCTCCGCACTTCCTTGCTCCTGTCTGCGTGAGGGGAGGGAGAAAAAAAAGGGACAAAAGAATGCAGGCTCACCTCTATCTGCCGGTCCAAGCCGCCCCGTTGTCGTCCTGATTCCTTCTCTTAAAGGGGCGGGAGGCAAAAAAACAACAACAAACAGAAGCGCGGAGAGCCTGGCACTCACCAGATTACATCCGGATCTGGGTATTTTCACCCTCCAAGAGCAGGTACATGAAAAGTGCGCTGGGACGCGCTTAGGTGGGCGTGGTCGCACTTAATTTCCTGCAAACTCCGGAGCTGGTGGGGAAACAATTGTAAACTCCGGGGCTGGCAGCCATTTGCGGCGGAGTTTAGGGGTCGTGTACAAATACCCATGGAGAGAAGCGCCACCTGCTCTCCTTCCCAATTATGAATTTTAAACTTTGCCCCACCCCGTCCATCCTGAACGTACAGAAGGCCTTTTAAACCAAGGGAGAGAAAACGGATGGTGGTCTGAACTGAGGTGTGCCTTTTTTTTGTCCTGACGGTAGAACCAGCAACTACTCCTGCTGTTTTTCTGCCATTAAGCTCTACCAAACCCATAATGCAGAAGTCTTGATTAGAGAAATACCTCTATTAGGTAGAACAAAAAAAAACCCCAACACAGTGTTGTATGTAAGCTTGTGAGATCAACCGATCTCTTCATCAGACAAGACGTTTCAGAAGACAGAAGGGCGACAGAAGAGGGGAAATCATCTGAGCGATCAAGACCGATGAAGCTAAACAGAACGTGACCTTTGAAGATGAAAGCCACTGAATTCTATTCTATTCTATTCTAACTGGAGCAGCTCAGCTGCATAGCCATAGGTTTGGAGTTCAATTTTCTACTGTGCCACCTGCGATATGGAGCCAGCCTGGGTACCCTTGGGCAAGCTGTACAGTCCCTGGGCACCCCTCCCCCCCCAAGAAGAAGGGGACCAGGAACCACTTCTGTGTCTTCTTTACCTGAAAAACCCTGGAAAGGGTCTCTATATGAGTCAGAGTTGACTTGATGGTGCATTAGTTTCATTTTCTTTGCCAGATCTATTCCAGCTGAAGGGATAATTAGGTTTGGACCCCTACTCAGAAAATTTGTCCAAAGCAATATTGTGTCCGTATGGAGTCTCTGCCACGTATTAATACCATAATAAGGATTTTTAAAATACCCCAATAAGGTTGGACTTTTCATTTATGGTGTGTCGTTACCCTTGTTGGGTTATGACAGTCATGCCCATCCAGACCCATCAGGAAGGGATAAGAATATTGTACACATCTGTCACTTTAGGTATTGTTTGGCAGATTAGTATCCGTCACTAACTGGGAGGTACAGTATAAAATCGAATACATAAATACATGTGTAATTCAAGTGGCAGCTCGGTACACACTTAAGTGGATAGAAGGAAGGAAGGTTAAAACAGCTTATTTATGCTTGTCCTTTCAGAACCGATATCTGTCACTGAACACTTAACATTTATAACTAGGTCATTCCACGGATTCTAAGAGCTGTTTTTCCTCCATTTTCCCACATATTTTGACTCTTCTGTTCCTAAGTGTGCATATTTAAATATTGACCAACAATTTACATTGTGGTTTCTTGGTGCAACTTATTGAGTACGGACTCGGGCTAGTATGCATATTTTGAGAGTCTAAAATGATGAAGATGATAAGGATTCGTACCGTTGTAGGGAGAATATTGCACCTTAAAGACTGGGCATTTTATAGCCGGATGGCAATCCCGTGGATTCTCACCGAGGATTAAGCTCTCTTTCACTCTCTATGGATTCCTCGAGAAGGCGTAGATTCCACTTGAGCTTAAGAACTAAAGGTGGGCTTTCTAGTCGGCTGTTCTGTTCGCATGGCAGCCAGTTCGTTTTGTGCGAGAAGCCCGCCAGCAGGACAGGACGACAGCGACACCCTCCATTTTGCACTCGTGTGAAGGAGATGCCGAGAGCTCTACCGTCTTAGATCGTGGGGGGGTTGGTGCAAAGGCATCCAAACTAGTGGCCCCGGATGGCCAGCCTTACCTTTGATGAATGTATCCAGTCCATTTTTTAAAAGCTGCCTGTGGCAGCAGCCCTCGTTAAAGCTTGTGGGAGCAACATGTCTTAATTAAAACTATGTTTAGCTTCCGTGGACGGCACTCTGGTGCTAAGGGTGAAAAGGTGCCTATTAGAGATGCATCTTGGTTTGGAATAGGAAGTGTGGCACCACACGTGCCGGGGGTGTGTGTGTCTGTTCCTTCCTCCCACCACTGGCTGGTCCAGTCACTGTTCCGTGCACGCCGCACATGCCCGGCATCACGCCTGACCGCAGAGGTAGTCTTGCCCAGTGCTTCCCGGCCTCCCATTATGCTGGTTGTGGATGGTGCTCGGTGAATGGACCAGCTGGTTTTGGGGATGGCATGAGGTACAGACCTCCGTGGCAGCTGTGGTGTCGCTCTTCGTTTTCGTATCCCCAGGGGGACAAACTTGAAGTAACCTGTGTCTTATCTGCATCGTGCATAATTTGATGCACCTGTACATTGTCGTCTGCCTTTTCCTGCTGCTTGTTTACCATTCTGGGAGTTAATCCCTTTACAGTAGAAGGTAGCTTTTCCAAGGCCTGCTGGATCCCGGGGCTGGGGCTGTGTGTGGGGGGGGGGGGCGTGGATGTGGGAAGCGACCTGGAACTGTGGGGAAAGAAAGCAGAAGCTGTCCAGGCAAAGCACCGGAGGTGGCCAGAATCCTGTTGGGATTTTATTCCAAAGGAAGCAAAGTTGCAGACACAGGGTGGCCAACTTGCGCTAGCCTAACGGTTGGGTGGGCGCTTGCACTCCTGGTCTTGTGGCTGGCACCCACCAACAAGCTGCCGTTGGCCCCAACAAGTTCCACGGTGTCACTTGTTATGGGGGAGAAATCCCCATACGATTTTGGCCATGGTTTTTGTCCTTGGTTGGCTACCAACGGCCTGGTCACTACCTACTGTCCTTCTAGACCTCTGTGGTCTAGCCCAGAGCTCCCTGTAAGTGCCTTAATTTTTTTTCTCCACCCTGGTGGCCTGGTTTCCTTGCAAAGAGATGAATGTCTACATAACCCATATTTTGCACTAAAGCCCCCCCAAGCCCCCACCCCCATGGGCAGGCAGGGGATGCGCAGCCCAGCGCAAAAACTGCCATCGGGCTTGCGCACGAGAGCTTGCTTCGCGATTTGGATGTGAAGCTGGGAGCATTAGGTCTGAATGTATTTTCACGTGTACAGTATTTCTGAAACCTCTCTGGGTGCCTTGATCACAAACCACCTCTTGGCTTCAGGGGCTCAAAAGCAGGCACTGCCAGGGGACCAAGTTTACTTTTTTTCTGAAACAGGACTTTCCGGGGAAATCCTGCTTTTCTAGATGAGCCTTTCTTTCCTTGAATACAAAAAATAAATATGTTTTTTTTTAAAAAAAGCTTGCTGCTGTTGTCTTTTATTTATCCTGCTTCCCCCCCCCCAAGGAACTTGTTTCCATTTTACAGGTGAAAAACTGAGGCTGATGTGAGGAAGGCCTTTTTGCCCATGTAATCTACTCCATATTTTTCACCCAGCGCGTTGTTAGTCTGTGGAACTCCCTGCCACAGGATGTGGTGATGGCATCTGGCTTGGATGCCTTCAAAAGGGGATTGGACAGATTCCTGGAGGAAAAGTCCAACACGGGTTACAAACCATGATTGAAATGTGTATTCTCCAAGCTTAAAACCAGGGTCCTTCAAGGGCCAGATGCAGGGGAGTGGGATCAGGAGACAGATGTCTAGTCTCATGCGCTCCCAGAGGCATCTGGTGGGGCCGCTGTGAGATACAGGAAGCTGGACTCGATGGGCCTTTGGCCTGATCCAGCAGGGCTCTTCTTATGTTCTTATGTTCTTGTATCTGGAGTGAGGCAGAAGACCAACCCTTTCCCAGGACTGCTCTGCCCACAGGAAGCATGACCTGGCGTTGTGAATATCGGCCAGAATCCTGTTGGAAATCCGGAAAAAGCATTAAATATCTAGGATTAGGATTCTATAAAGAGTTTACTAAAACTAAGGAAAAAAATATCTCAAAATTAAAAGAAGAGATGAAAAATAGATTACTAAGTTATTCTAAATTGAACTTATCTTGGTTTGGTAGAATAGCATTGGTAAAAATGAAAATACTCCCTAAAATCAATTTTATCTTCAGAATGTTACCCGTTCAGTTTCTGGAAAAGGAACTTAAAATTCTCCAAGACATGATAAATAGGTACTGCAATGGTGGGAAAAAATCAAGAATAAATAAAACTTTGTGGTATAGATCCCAAAAAGGAGGAGGATTGGGTATACCCAATTTAAGAAATTACTATATAGCTAATCAAATCAGTTGTTTGGGGGGAAATTTATTCAAACCGGAGAAGTTAATATGGTGGGAGCAAGAGTCATTGGATATAAAGGGGGAAATAAATAAATTCTTGTTTACTGATTTTAAAAACAAAGTAAAGATTGAGAACCCCCTTTTGAATGGTTTAATGACTACATGGGCCAGAATCCTGTTGGGAATTTGGGCCAACATATGAGGGGCATGGTGGCTCAGCGGACTAAGGCTCCGGAAATTGTTGACTAAGTCAGCAGTTCAAATCCCAGGTGCCACGCAGCAGTGTGACCTCCTGCCATTAACCCTGGCTCCTGCCAACCTAGCAGTTCGAAAGCATGTCAATGCAAGTAGATAAATAGGTACTGCCATAAAAAGAGGGAAGGTAAAAAAAAAAAAAACCCCCGGTTTTTCCTTGCAGCCATGCCAGCCACGTGGCCATGGACTTGGACAACACTGGCTCTTTGGCTTGAATACGGAGATGAGCACTGTTCCTAGAGTCGGACACGACTAGCACGCGTGTGTGTGGGGAGGGACCTTTACCTTTTACCTTTAAGAGTAATTCCACCAATCGTGGCAGGGAGCTAGTGCTAATTAATATGTTCGTGCTCCCATACCTGATTACATTCCAAGTTCCCAATGGCACCTGACATTATTGCACCATTTGATGGAAAATTAAAATTAGAACCCTGTGCGCCTATGCAGGCCCCAGTATCTTCAGAATGGGACTACCCTGCCTTGAATTGTTATCTCAAAGGCGGCAGACAATAAATGTGCAGCATGAACACTCTTCAAAAGCCTTCTGAAAAAAATGGCCAGAAGCCTCTTGTCTAGTAAGACCAGTGTAACTGTGATGATGTCTACTGCTGCAATTTACAGTATATCATTACCTTTGTGCCTGTGTAACTGAATAATTGGCAGGATAGCTCAGTAACTGAGGTCTCTGGCTGAGGAGCCAAGGCTTGGGAGTTTGATTCTCTGCTGGGCCTCCTGGGGGGAAGAGCCAGCCTGGGGGGCCTTGGCCAAGCTGTGCAGTTCCATGGCACCCCCTGAAAAAGGGAAGGGCCAACCTCTTCCAAGTCACTCTTGGGTTAGAAAAACTCTAAAAAGGGTTTCTCTGGAAGTTCACATTGTACACGTTAGACAGAGACGAGAGGTGGAAAGCCATTCATGTGAGCATTGAAAACCCCTCCATGGGGGGGGGGCTCAGGCATAGTCTATCTGCTACTTATCAGGGTGTGATACCCAGACAAATCAAAAATCCTTCACCACCAAGGCCATAGCTGACGACCCATTCTTGATAGGTTTCAGCACCTCAGGCCATTCTTCACCTTAAGCTATGGATACTATTGTCTACCTAACAAGCCTATTCAGGCCATCGGCCATCTTATACAAGAGGTCAAAGCGGACTATAAGTTGGAGGACTCGCACTAGCTGTATTCAGACTGAGGAAGCTGTTTGGATGAGCAGCGAAACGTTTCTATCTCTCAAGAAAAAGTAGTCCATTTGCCATGACTCAACTTCCAGATAGAATCACCTGGATGACTGAGAATCTTCACAGACATATCTAAAATTTTATTTATTTATTTATTTATTTATTTATTTATTTATTTATTTATTTATTTGACTTATATGCCGCCCACTACCCAAAGGTCTCTGGGCAGCTTACAATCCAAAGAATTAAAACACTTTAAAATAGTTACGACGTTGGTTAAACCAATTTAAAATGGTTACGATAAATCAGAATTGGCATCATGGCACATGATGATTATTAACTGACCCTTGTGAACGTAGGGTAATGAATCAAGGAATGGGGTCCAGAGTCCAGGTCTTCAGATTGAGATGGATTTTGGAGGTGCTGTGTGACCACTCTGGGTTTTCATCTCCACTTTATTGGAGCTGTCCACAGTGCTGAAACTCTAGTATTTGGGGAACAGTGTTCAGCACCATGCATAGCCCTGGTTTACTCCAGACTCAACATGAGATGTCAGTGAATCCTTGATTTGTTTTTTTTCCCTTGAAAGATCACTGGCACCAGAAGAATCAGAAACACAAAATATATAGAAGGTCGACTACAGATTTCCTAACCTCAGAAACGGCAATGGGTACAAGCCCCTGTTTGGCCATTCATAACCACCTTTTAGCATCAGCTGGCCACAAATGCTTTCTGGACAGCTTTGTTTGGCTGGTGTGAGCAGGAGGATTTCAAACAGTGAGGTGAGGATGAGAGGTGAGGATGAAACCAGCCCGGAGGAAAAAAAATTGGCGGGAAGTGCTAGAGAGCTGAGGTTGGGAGTTTGATTCTCCACTGGGCCTCCTCTCCTTGGCAGGGGTTAGAGTTGATGATCCAGAGGATTCCCTCCAGCTCTGGGGTTCTAAGATGATTACAGTATTATAGAACTGCTGGAACGCTGGCCATGGAGCCAGCAATTGAGAGTTCGATTCCCCAGTGGGCCTCCTTGACAGGAACTGGATTTGATGATCCAGAGGGTGGTCCTTTCCAGTTCTTCAGTTCTGAGAGAAGTTTAATAGACGGGATAATATACAGGACTGAGAGAGATTTATGTAAGTGGGGCCATGTTGCCTATTGCTAAATACAGTAGGACCCCAGTATCTGCTGGGGATTGGTTCCAGGCCTTCCCATGGTTAATGAAAACTGTGGATAAGAGAGCATGTGACAGTAGCTTGCTTTATGGCTGCTGTTTGTGGCAGTAGCTTGCTTTATGGCTGCTGCTTTGCAACAGTAGCTTGCTTTATAGCTGCTGTTTGTGACAGTAGCTTGCTTTTTGCAGCTGGTGAATTATTTCTTTAATTTGTTCCTTTGCCAACTGTGGATAACTGAGTCAGTGGATAATGAATCAGTGGATACAGGGGTCCTACTGTAAAGCCATCACAACAGTAGAACAAAGTAGCAGGGAAAAGGGCATTTCCTTTTCTAAAAGCATGGTGTGCAACTGCACGACATGCTTCATCCGGGTTTGACTCCATTTGAATTATTGTGGCCTGTTCTCTTGAATCCCAGGATTTGACACTTTCTTCTGCCAGAGATCCTAGGAATCCGGTACAGAGTAAGGGCAGAGACTGTTTGCAAGCCCCCACACTCCACCAAACCGTGTATCTGAGGCTTCCTGCATTTCATTTTAGGCTCCCTGCATTTAATTTTTATTTATTCATTATTTTATTTTATTTCAAAATATTTTCTATATCTCATTTAGTATTTAAAAAATAATTTTTAAAATAATTTTTTTTAAATAAATAAGGCCCTTCTCGTTAAAAAGACCCAAGGCGACTGGCAACAATAATAAAATATAATATTTTTTAAAAAGCTAAAAACAAAAGCTAAAACGCGAGGCAAAGGGGACCCGAGTTTATCCCTAGTCATGGGGCGGTTCTGGGATCCTCATCCTAACCCGCGAGGGCGTCGCCAGGATTTATTTATTTATTTATTTATTTATTTATTTATTTATTTATTTATTTATTTATTTATTTATTGTACTTATATACCGCCTGTTTTCCCCGGGGAACTCCGGGCGGTTTGGACCGGGCCATTTCCTCCTCCAACCCTCCAGGGGGCAGCAGAGAGCGAGAGAGCGAGAGAGAGATAGAGAGAGGGAGAGAGAGACTGCCGGGACGTATTCCCGTGCCCTCAGGCAAAATGGCGGCGCCTGCTTCCCTCCGTCCTTTTGGCCGGGCTGGGCGGTGAGGGCGGAAGTGCCTGGAGCCAAAGCCACCCAGGTGAGAGAGGAGGGCGACCAGGAGGGCGACCAGGAGCCCCATCTCCCTCGCCAGGATGGACTGTTACACGGCCAACTGGGACCCGCTCGGGGAAGCGGCTTATTATAGGTCAGTGCCCTCCTTCCCCCCGCCATCTCCTAGGAAATGGCTCCCTTCTTCCCCATTAAATGCCATTTGATGCTTCCCCCTCCCCCAAAATATCTTCCTTTCCTTGGCATTTTCTGATTAATTCACCCTTTTTTCTCCGAATATTGTCCTTCCTCCCCCATAAACTCTTCCTTTCCCCCTGTTCTCAAATACTTGAACATGCCTGAATTGCACTGGAGTGTATTATTCTTCATTACTGTAAGCAGCCTTGGGTCCTTTTCCAAGGAGAAAGGCAGGGTAAAAATACTTTAAAACAAATAAAAATAAAATAAATAATGTAATGTCTTTTAATACTGTAAGCTGTCCCTCAATCCCCTGTTCTCAATTACTTGAAGATGTCTTCATTGTACTGGACTGTACATTGTCTCTCCTTACTGTGAGCCACCTTGGATCCTTTTCCAAGAAGAAAGGCGGGGTAAAAATACTCTAAAATAAATAAAAATAAAATAAATAATGTAATGTTGTCTATTAATGCTGTAAGGTGTCCCTCAATCCCCTCTTCTCAATACCTGAACATGTATTCATTGTACTGGACTGTATATTGTCCCTCATTACTGTAAGCCAAGGAGTCCAAGGAGAAAGGCAGGGTAAAAATACTCTGAAATAAAAATAAATACATAAAATTTCCTTCCCCTCTGAAAGCTGCCCCGCCTCCCCCCTTCCAGTCCTCCGCCAATGCTTTGCAAGAGTCATTTGCTGCCAAAACAGGGTTTGAAAAGGGGAAGCATTTGCTCCCAGCCTTTTTGTTTTGTTTTGCAACATACTCTTTGGGAAACACTCCTTTTTTAAAAACTGCATTTTCCAGAATACCCCCCAACCCCAGCCAGATTCTGGGAGTCATAGGACCCTCAGCCCCCAAATGGGCAATCTTTCCAGACTCTCCTCTGTGCTCACAAGTTTGCCTCCGGCAGAGCGAGAAGACAGGATGGAAGTGTCATTGCCGATGGAGCTTTATAGCTGTCTGGCCAGTGGAGCTGAGGCTGGAGGAAAGAGGTTCGACCAAGGTTGCTCGGTGCCTCAGTGGCAGAGACCGGGTTCAAATGATGGTCTCTATGGTTTCCCAGCTCGGTATTCTTGCACCGCGCTTTTGAAGATTGAGCTTCGCCGAGGTCAGTGGTGGCAGCTCTATCTTTGTATGGTTTTCATCCGAACTCCTAGCTCAGATGGCAAGCCCTTCTTTCCATCCCCTTAACCACCCTTCCAAATCACAGCCCCTTCTTTGCTAATTCTGATTTTCCCTTGTGGAGGCGAGGCAGTTAACTAGCAGGACTGCGGCTTTATTGCTCTGGGGCAAGCCGCCTTGGGCATGCCCTCAGGAGTAGCGGTGTTCATCTGTCGGAGCAAACAACAACAACGGTGAAATGGTTTGCGTGGCCTTCAGACTACACTGTTTTTTTAAATGCATCAGCCGGAGTGGCCTGCAATCTGTGAAAATGCCCATCGAATAAAGCTGGTTAGTGCATGATAACAGGTTTAAAATATGAAATAAAACTATGTATTTTTTAAAAAATCGAACGTTAATCATTATTAATTAAAACCATGATTAAAAGCAATTTTTAAAACCCAGCAGAAGTCTTATGTGGTTCATCATGATGTTCTGCACCCTTCCAGTCATCTTTTGGAAAAAAGGAAATATTTTCCTGCTTGCCAGGTGTTATTTCTCATGGAGAAATAACTGACTACAACTTCTATCATCCCCAGCCACAGTATGCTGGACGGTGTCCCTCATCACCTGGGAGAGGACCTGATGCTGTCTAGTGCCTCTTTTTGAACAGCCCAGAGAGCCTTTCGAAACACAGCTGGTTTTTCATCTTTCCTGTTGCTTTGCTCACCCCTCCGTCCTCTCTTCTTTTGCACCTCTTTCAGGAAACTTCCCCTCTACAGCATGAGCTGGAACCTGAGGGAGGATCTCCAGGACTGCTTGGTGGCTGCCGCTCCCTACGGCGGGCCCATCGGTATGCCAAAGACCATGCAGACCAGGCAGAGGGAGGGGATGGTTGGGTGTTCTGCTCATTTGGCATCTGGCTGGCACGCCCGTGCAGCTTCCAGGCCCTGCAGCTGGTGTGGCGTCGCCAGACTTCCTTTGAGTGTTTCTACACCACACAGATAGAGTTGCGCGCAATGTCACTTTATCTTCCATGGCTCCGTCCTGTGGAATCATGGGATTTGTAGTTGGGGGAGAGGCTTAGGATGCTCAGTTGGAGGACACACCCTCCTGAACTACAGCAGACAATCTCACGGAACAGTTGGTGTGCAGTAAAAAGTATTTTCCCACTTCCCCCCCCCCCCCTTGACAGTATTGGGATAAGGCAAGCTGTTCTTCATGACTGTCTGCCTGGGTGTTTTGGGGCTTTTTTTTTTTTTTGGTACTCTATTGTTTTGAATGTGTTTTGCTGTTTTATTCATTTTAAAAAAAAGTTTAACCTGCCTTTCTCCTTCCAAGGACTGAAAGGGGCTTACATCAATAAAAAGACATAATATAAATGCTTAAAACTGCCTCAGATACGAGATGCTGGTGGGGTTTCCGAGAGAGAGAGAGAGTGTGTGTGTATGTGCTGTGTTGTTACAGTCGTGACTGACCCTTCGCGACCCCATGTCCATGGAGTTTTCGGGGCAGAAATACTGGAATGGCTTGGCAGTTCCTACTCCAGGCGCCTACAGCACCTGGTATTATAAATACACAAATACTCAGACAAGGAATTGATGAGAAAAGAAAGCAAATAATTTGGGCATGAAACTTCTTACACATTATTTTTTGGGGATGTGTGTGTGTGTGTGTGTTATTTTTCCAGCATTGCTGAAAACCAAGAAAGAGAAGTCTCCCAGTTCCCGGCCACCGCTAGAAATCTATACAGCCTCTGGGGTCCTGCTGGCCAGCATTCTGGTGAGTAGGTCAGAATCCTGGACTCTTGGGATCAGATTGCAATGGCAATCTGTTATCAGTAGACCTGTAGACCCGGTCCTTTGCAGATAAGTCTCCTCCCCCTCACAAACGAGGATTACTGGTTCAAAGGGGAGAGCAACAGAGGGGTAAGAGTATTCGTGAACTGTTGTAGCTGTGTGTATGGAAGGGCAAAGTAAGTAAGCAAATGATTCTCAGGAGGAATTAAAAAGAACATAACATGAGAAGAGCCCTGCTGGATCAGGCCAAAGGCCCATCTAGTCCAGCTTCCTGTATCTCACAGTGGCCCCACCAGATGCGTCTGGGAGCGCACGAGACTAGGTATCTGTCTCCTGATAGCACTCCCCTGCATCTGGCCCTTGAAGTACCCTGGTTTTAAGCCTGGAGATTACACATCTCCATCATGGTTTGTAACATGGGATGGACTTTTCCTCCAGGAATCTGTCCAATCCCCTTTTGAAGGCATCTAGGCTAGATGTCATCACCACCGCCTGTGGCAAGGAGTTCCACAGACTAACACACTGGGTGAAAAAATACTTTCTTTTTTCTGTTCTTACTCTCCCAACCCTCCGTTTGAGTGTATGTCCCCTAGTTCTGGTATTTTGTGAGAAGGAGAAGAGCATCCCTCTATTCACTTGACTCATACCCTGCATTATTTTGTATGTCTTAATCATACCCCCCTCATGCGCTTTTTTTCCAGACTAAAGAGCCCCAAATGTTTTAGCCTTTCCTCATAAGGGAGCTTTAAGCACTATGGGTTGGTATATAAGCATCACTCTTGACTTTGCGTTTAGTTCTGGTTGTCTCCGACTTGAACAGATTTTGGAGCTACTCAGAGGAGACGAACCAGAGATGAACCAGCTATGGGCCTGGGGGAGCAAAAGTCACTGGTGGGAGAAAGTTGAGAAATAATGTCAGAAAGGTAGCACACAGCCGGATGGGGAATTTGTGGGAGAGGCTGAAGAGGGTGTTTCAGGTGTTTTGGGGGGCATTCCTAACCTCTTGGACCAAGAATGCACTGCTGAGTCGCTGTTGATGTTTCCCAACTAGGGATGGGCACGAAACGAAAATATTATGTTTCTTTTCATTTCATTTCCCCCTCCACCACAGTTTATTTCCATTCGTTTCATACTAATTTTAAAAAAAAAGTATGAAACAAACCACTAACGAAGTGGTTCGTGTGCCGGGGGGCTTGAAAGTGGCAGAGGGACAAAAAGTTTTTTAAAAAGCTACAGGCTATTTAAAAAAAAAACTTTTTCCCTCCCCCAAGCCCCACCTGCCAGCTGATCGGCGGTGGGGTGGGGAAGAAAACCTCCCCCCCCAGCGCTAATCAGCTGGTATGGCTTGGGGGAAGGAAAAAAGTTTTTTTTTAAAGCACAGAGCTTTTTTAATAAACTTTTTTTCCTCCCCCAAGAGGCTTACAGACGGAACGAAATGGTTTGTTCAACAACAACAAAAAACATCATTTTGTTTCCTATAACGACATTCTGCTTCCTCGTGTCGTTGCGTTTCGTTTCGTTATGTAACCACACTGCGAAACAGCATTTCATTTTTCAATTTGTGCCCATCCCGATTCCCAACAACTCCCTTTCGCCTTAACCAGTGTAGCAAATGGTGCTAATTGGTGGTTGGGGGGGGGTTGTAGCCCAAAAGAATCTGCTCTCTCTCTTTCCTGATTAAGCTGCCGCCATTTAAGAAAGGCAGAAAAGTCAGAACGGGGAAGAAAAGGGCCACAAGGATGGTCATGGCATACAAAACTGAGTCCTGTAGGAAACGAATGAAGGACGGAGAGAAAGCCCACCCACTGTCTTTCCCAAAGGAGGGGGGTCAAGATCATGGGCTCAAGGTATTTAAGGGGAAGTTTCAGAGGGCCACTGGATACAGGTTCTCGCAAAGAGTTAAGGTGGCCCATCTTGGACTTTTAGTTGCCGGCAGCGTCTTGGGGAGATTGAGGCGGCCCATCCCAGGAGTCAAATGTTGGCCGAGGTCTTGAGGCACGCCCCTGAGAGGAGAGAGAGAGAGAGAGAGTGCTCTCACCACTAGGCATGCTCTCTGGGCTGGGCGAGAAAAGATGGAATGCGTTGAGACAAAAAGGGTGCGTCGGTGTTGCTCTGTCATTCCTAACAGTGGAAGAACAGCCCGGTGGTGCATCTCGGCTGGACGACCAGCGAGGACCTCCTTTGCGTCCAGGAAGACGGCTCTGTCCTGGTCTACAGCCTCTTCTGTGAGTTCAAGAAGTGCTTCAGCATGGGCAACGTAAGTGGATCCCTCCTTCCCAAGGACTGCCCTGCTCTCCTTGTTGCGAGTCAGCTGCAGCCCAAGCGGGTTCTCTGGGCGCCTCCTTCGCCCACTGGCTTTTGTTGACATGCGAATCTATTAACATACTCCTTGAAGTGGTATGGGGCAGTACCGAAGCAGAACACTTTGCTTTAAGCTGCCGGGCCTTCTGGGTGCTGAGACTCGGGCGGGATAATTTGCTAGAGCCGTTTGAAATCGGAAGGAGGTTTGGGCCGCACTGCCCAGCATGAACAGATGGGTTGGTTCCCCCATCTTAATTGCTCACCAGGCTCTTGGTCGGTCAGCTTTCACTTCTGATTTTCCCCGTGTTCTCACGTTCCAACATAAGGTAACTTTTATTCATTCCATCAAGCTCAGCTCTTGCCCTCAAAAAGAGAGACGTACCTCTCATCGTTTAATCCAGGCTTGTCCAGATTTCAGCCCTCCAGATGTTTTGGACCACAATTCCCACAGTCCTTTGTCATTGGTAATCTAAGCTTAGAATCCTGGGAGTTGTGGTCCAAAACATCAGGGGGGCCAAAGTTTCGACATGACTGGTTTAATCGTATCTGTTGTGAGATCTTTTTGTCCTTACAGTGGATTAGATAGATGTATTTTTTTTAAAAAAATGTGATTTCTAAAACATATTCAAACATTTGCAAAATACATACAGTGGAACCTTGACTTGCATGCTGCGTGACTTGTAGCATATTTGACTTGCAACAAGAAGGGGCCTCTTTGACTTGAGTCGCAGGCTTTGTCTTACAGTTCGGAGCCCTGGCGCAAGGCACCGGAATCAGGCGGCAGCCACAACCCAGCATCGCGGCTGCCGCCTCCAAACTGCTCCTGCCTTCTTCCCCTCCTCCGGCAGCAGCGGCGGCTTCGGCGAGGCCAGCTCCGAGCACCTGGAGCTGGTCCTCAGCCTCACCGAAGCCGCCGCTGCTGCCGCCGGAAGAGAAGAAGGGCCGGGAGCTCGGGGCTGGCCTCACTGGTTAGACAGTCGGTTCAGTCTTGTAAAAAATCTGGATGCAGAAGTCTGGTCCACAATGGAAGCATTTTAATTGGGGAGCTGTAAAGTTGTGGGACTCTAATGGTAAGCATAGAGTTGTTCAGAAGTTGGAACGTCAGGTTAAAATCAGTAAAACTTAAATGTTAGACATTGTTGCTATGAACATTAAAAAGTGGAGGTGTATAACTTGTGGACTATAATTCCACTGCCTCCTCCTCTCTTTGAAGAGACATTTCATTTACATCCCCAGAAGGAATCTCCTATCCCAGTCAAATCTGTTAACGTTAAGTTGCTGTTTTGGGGGGTCTTTTTCATCATCTGGAACAAATTAATCCACTTTCCCATTACTTTCTATGGGAAAAGTTCGTTTGACTTAAGTCTTGTTTGACTTATGTCTAGACCTCTGGAACGGATTAATGACGTAAGTCAAGGTTCCACTGTACTGTTCTACATTCTGTTGTTTTGGTGCTGCAGCCATGCATGGTTAATAGTGTTCTTTCCAGAGGTTAGAAGAGTTAGGGTTGGTGGACTACAAATCCCAGAATCCCTCAGACACACTGGGAATTATGGCAAGCCACCACCACCAAAAGATCCTTCCCCATCCTCCCCGCCCCTTTCCAAGCCTGACCTCTTCCATCTTCCGCTAAGGATGGACTTTTGGCTCCTTGGCCTTCCAGGAGGTGTTGCAGAACCGAGTCCTGGAAGCCAAGGTGTTTCACACCGAATACGGCACGGGTGTAGCCATCCTCACTGGAGCCCACCGGTTCATCATGGCCACCAACATAGTTGACTTGAAGCTGCGGCGTCTGCCGGAGGTGCCAGGTAAACCTGCCTCTTCACTTGGCATCATGGGGTTGGGTTGGGGACACACATCAGTGCACTGTTAACGGGTGCCATTCAGTTGTGATATTTGGTGTACATCTCTTGGCAGGGAGGGAGCACCAGTGTCGTTCTTCACGGCCCACCCTGGGCATTCTCTGTTGTTGATCTTCAGAGGCATGCAAGGTCCACACTAGAGATGGGCACGAAACGAGCAATTTTTCGTTTCGTTACGTAACAAAAACGAAAACGAATTTTTTGCCGTGTTTTTCGTTTTCGTTACGCCAAATACATTGAACTGAAAGAATGCTAACGAAACAGCAATTTTTCGTTTTCGTTTTTTCGTTTCGGTACATAACGAAAAGGAAAACGAAAAATTTGCAAAAACCCACCAAAAAAACAAAAACGAACCGAAACGGACCCCCTAAACGACAAACGACAAACGAAACACCATTTTTTTGAGTCGTGCCCATCTCTAGTCCATACCTGTAGATGTTGTGGAGCGGGAGGGCTTGCTCCCAAATGACCTTTGGGTGTGCAGGGAGCTTCTTTTAGCAGAGGGTCCTAGCGTCTGATCGGTCTCTTCTGCCATTTCCAAAAACTGACCAGGTCTTCAGAAGCCCCCCTCCTGTTGGACTGTCCTGTGCCAAGACAGAGTGACCATCCTCCTCCTTGCGGTGGGACAAGATTTGTATCTTCTGGACAACACAACATGCTCTCTAGTGGTAGGTGATGTATCTGGGGTTGACCGGGGCTGGGACTCGTTAATGCTGATTAGAGCCCCATCCTGCAAGCAGTAGAGCAGGCATGTCCAAACTTCGGTCCTCCAGATGTTTTGGACCACAACGGCCAGAATTCTGAGCTTAGATTCCCATTGGCAAAGAACTGGGGGAGTTGTGGTCCAAAACATCTGGAGGACCGAAGTTTGGACATGCCTGCCGTAGAGAGTCAATCCTTCTCTTCCATGGCTTCAAAAAAAGTTTGGTTTTTAGATTTCACTTGTCAGGTCCTGTAGCTGGTGGCCATTTATTTATTTTATTTTTATTTTTATTTATTTTAGAGTCTTTTTACCCCACCTTTCTCCTTGGAAAAGGACTCAAGGTGGCTAACAGTAATGAGGGATAATATACAGTCCATTTCAAAGCTCTGATCTGTACCAAAGCAAGGCTTTCATTCGTTTGCTGCTTATCCATGACTGACAAAATTCTGATTCGGACCACTTTTAAAAACAAACAAACAAAAATGGCAGAAATGAACGCTTTTAAGATTTGTGCTTACATAGTTGATAGCACATTAGCAAGATAATAAATTTGGCCTGGAAGCAGGATCGAGTGGCTGGTCTCTGAAGCCTCCTTGGTAACAAAAGTCCTGATTTTGTGTTCCATATATCTGTGGTTTCCAATGAAAACCCACCAATCGCTCTGTCCAAGAATCTGCCTCTCGCCAGTCTAAAAACAAAACATTCCCCTTCTCATAGGTTGTTCTGCTGTCATGTATACAGATGTTTTGCTATCATGTTTATCTTTTCTGGCTAGTTGATTGGCAGGAGAAATGGGGGGAGGGGAGCTAGAAGAGATGCCAGCTGTTCACTATTACTCCTAGCACAGGTGGCATGTTTGTGGCTAGTAGAGCTGTTATGGGGTTGCCACCTTACTCCTGGAGGGAAACAGTGGAGAGTGAATTCTTCGCAACTGTTCCATAAAGCCCAGTTGTGTCACCTGGTGGAGGTGATTTTTAGTAATGAAAGACTTCATCCTCCTGTCTTGCAACTCCCACCACTTAGGTGAGTGGGAGAAGCTGTGCGACATGAGAGGGGAAGTCCTTAATTCAGGCATGACCAAACTTTGGCCCTCCAGATGTTTTGGACAGCAACTCCCACAGTCCTTTGCCGTTGGCAATCTAAGCTTAGAGTTCTGGGAGTTGTGGTCCAAAACATCAGCAGGGCCGAAGTTTGGACATGCCTGCCTTAATTTCTCTACTGGTGATGGCATCATCCTTTCCCAGGTATAAATGACATGAGGATTTTGGCCAGTGTTTAACCCATAGTTCCCAAATGAGTCGTTATTGGACCTTTTTAAATGAACTACAGTGGTCCCTTGTATAACAAACAGCTTGTATAACATAAAATCTGTACAACATAAAAAATTCCTGAGATAGGGGAAATTTGCTTAACATAATCGCCTATGGGGAAAATCCGTACAACATAAAAATGGGATTACTCCATTTTCAATGCATTCCTATGGGAATTTGTATAAAGGAAAATTTGCTTAACATAATTTCATTTGGAACGAATTAATTCCTTTATACAAGGTACCACTGTAGTTTTGTACACAAGACTGCCTAGAAGGCTGGTGTGGTTTCTCCCATGAAAGGGTTAGGAAGGACATTTATAGCTCTTCCTGTATCACAAGATCTTTGTAGAGCCATCTAAAACAAATTAAAAACTGATCAGGGATCCTCTGGGTGTGGATTTCCACCCTTAGCAGGGCTTGGGGCTCAGTGACCCTCGGGGGTCCTCTCTGGATCTGCAGTCCTGTCGTTTTATGGCTCTGTTCTGAGTGGGCCCTAAAATCCTGTTTTGCAACCGTTGCTGGAAGAGTCTCACAAATGTTGCCTTGTGACTCGTGTGTCCCCTGGCATGCTCTGATGGGGATCGGAAGCTGAGAAAGATGAATGACCCCCTCTTGGGTCTTCAGGATCGCAAAGGTGTGACTGCCGGACTCTGCAGGTGTCCCACCAGCCTTGGTGGCTCTTATGTTAAAAACCAAAGGTAGGAGGAGCACAGAATGCCAAGTGGAAGAGTTCCAAAGGGTCTGTCTCTTTTGTCCCCTCCCCTTGATTTTGCAGACTTTGCCCGGGCTGAGTCCACAAGCAGGCGCCTACCTGCGGATGGCGGTCTCCTTCAATTACCGCTACCTGGCCCTCTTCACCGATACAGGCTATATCTGGACAGGGAAGACTCATCTGAAGGTGAGCTGCTGGAACCAGCACCTTCTCTGGGAGGGAAAGCATTCGTTAGAATTCCTTTCCCCGCACAAAATCAGGATGAGTCCCACTGCCGGGCTGCTCAGCTCCCTCAAAGCGAGAAGAGATGGCAGAAATTATGGGAAACTTGGCCCTTAAAACTGTCAGGGAAAGATCAGTGGGCCAAGCTCTTCTCTTGCAGGCAGCAAACTCTGTAGTCTATGGCACACCCTCTGAATTCCACTTGTGCTCATCAGACCCCTCTCAAACGTCTAATGTCCGTACTTTGTAGGACTGCATGTGCTCCTGATGGCCACCCCCTTTTCACGGGCTGCGAAAATTGATCTTCCCATATCGTCCCTGGATCTCTTGCCCCAAAGTAGGGGCATATTGGCAGGAAATAATTAAATGGATAGAAACACTGTTAAAACAAAGAATAATTATAAATGAAGCTTTACTATTACAGTGGTACCTTGTATAACAGACAGCTTGTATAACAGAAAATTTGTACAACATAAAAAATTCCGGAGATAGGGGAAATTTGCTTAACATAATTGCCTATGGGGAAAATCCGTACAACATAAAAATGGGATCACTCTGCTTTCAATGCATTCCTATGGGAATTTGTATAAAGGAAAATTTGCTTAACATAATTTCATTTGGAACGAATTAATTCCTTTATACAAGGTACCACTGTATTTTCAATATTTAAGGATGGAAATGAAAAATTATCATATAAAGACTTAATAGCAAATCTGATTGATGCTGCAAGAGCTGAAATTGCAAAAAAAACTGGAGAAATGCTCAAGATCTCTCACTACAAAAATTTCTGAACAGAATGTGGCAAATGGCTCTTATGGAAAAGTTGACCTATCAAATTAAAATATATAGAGGGGAAATAAAACATGATACATTTATGAAAACCTGGAAGCCCTTATTAACGTATGGAATTAACACAAAAAATGAGGAGTGTGTTATGGGGAATAATTTTGACTGCTGGAATGTAAAATTTTAAAAGAATTAATTTATTTGTGTGTGCGTCACAATTAACTGTGTTGGAAGATGAATTAGTGGGTGGATTTTGAAAAGGATATTGGTCCTATAGAATGTATAAATAATGAGACGCTATTGTACTGTTGTCTTAACTTGTCTTGTAAAATAAAGATAAGAAATAAAAATTTAAAAAAAAAGTCAGCCTCCCCCAGCTTGATGCCTTCAGATGGGTTGGACTTCAAGGTCCATCATCCCTGGCCAGGATGTCCAGGGATGCTGGGAAGCGAAGTCCGGCAACATTCGGAAGGCCACACGCTGCTGTGAAAGAAATCCTGCCTGCCGGCAAAGAGACATCTGGAGTTAATCTGATGTCAAGGGCCAGGGCGCCACCTTCTCCCTCCCCCCCCCCATCCCAATTTTTGGAAAGAAGGAAGTTGTGCACAAAGGCAGTCCAGATTCTAGTGCTTTCTGTTTACAGAACAAATTAATTTGCCTCTGCCCCCTGCCCCCCTTCTTTCCTGGCTCCTCTGCTGTCCCTTCTTCCTTTTGCTAGTCCAGGCGTGTTATAAGGAGACGTTTTGATCAAACCCTGTCCTCCTGCTGCCTCTGCAGTAGCCTTTCCAACCTTAAGGTCTAGAAACCTGTTTGCTTGGTTTTAAATGAAACTGACGAAGCTTGTGGTGGGAAGGCAGCAGGCCTTGGAGTCGCTGCCTTATGGGAATCCTTATTCAGCAGCAGCTCCTGGCTATTTCAGCTGGGATTGGGACCCCTTCAAATCTTGGCCTGCAGAGCCGTGGTCTGCTGGGACCATCTGTTTGCAGATATATATATGCCCCCTTCTTACAAGGAGCGCCGAAGGAAAGGGGCACCTTGGGGGGAGAGGGTGACCCGTTGTCCTCCGCACACACTCCACGCACGTTTCATGGTGGTGCTTCTGCCTCCTCCCTGCAGGAAAAACTGGGCGAGTTCATGTGTGAATTTCGAGCGCCGCCGAAGCAGATGGCTTGGTGAGTGCCTCCTTTGATTTCCCCCCTCCTGGTTTCTCTCCTCTGGGCAGGGGGCAAAGGGCCTTGGTAGAGAGTTGGCTGGGTGGTTGTTTTAGAAGGCAGGTGGGTCGTGGCGTTGAAGCAGCCCGCGAGGTTCCTCCTACGGGGGTGGGGTGGGGCAAAAGTGGGAAAAGGTCAGCATTCTGTCGAAGGGCAACCTAAAACTGTAGGCTTTGGGACTGATCAGCTGTTGCAAATGTGAAGGAAGAGACAAAAGAAAAGATTTTATTCACCCAGCGTGTTGTTAGTCTGTGGAACTCCCTGCCAGAGGAGGTGGTGATCGTTTCTGGCCTGGATGCCTTCAAAAGGGGATTGGACAGATTCCTGGAGGAAAAGTCCATCACAGGTTACAAACCATGATGGAGATGTGTCATCTCCAGGCTTAAAACCAGGGTACTTCAAGGGCCAGATGCAGGGGAGTGGTATCAGGAGACAGAGATCTAGTCTCATGCGCTCCCAGACGCATCTGGTGGGGCCACTGTGAGATACAGGAAGCTGGACTAGATGGGCCTTTGGCGTGATCCAGCAGGGCTCTTCTTATGTTCTTATGTATTTATTTATGTACCTGCCACCTTTCTCCCAAAGGGTTCAAGGCAGTTTACAGTATTTAAAACAAAGTTCAAAACCAAACGTCAATTAATTACAATATTTTTTTAAAAAATACTAAACAACGATCACATTAGAAGCACATAAGAAGAACCACATCATCTCTGTCCTCCATCACTGCTTCCTGTCTTCCTCCGTCACATATCCAGAGGACCTCATCTTTTAATGTTCAGTCCTTGGATTGTACAAGATATAGGCTGTCACAGATGGTGAGCCCCAGCCTTGGCGTATGGACCACATCCACCTCTGGTTATTTTAAATGGAAGGCATGGAAATTATTTTTGACCCCACCCCTGACAAAACCCTTTTCATGATCCGGTGTGTTGGAGGAAGATGAGAACGGAATAGAGAGACGGCCATGGAATGGTTCATTCTGTTTCGTGCTCGTTCTTAAAAGTGTTGGCACAGGCCCTGCCGCTTCCAGTCTCTGCTTCTTCAGCTGATCAGCCACACTCACTGTCCCAGCTTGCTTGCTTGCTTCCGCTGCCTCCTGGGAGAATCTCACAGTCACAGGCAATAGCACAGACTTCTCTGCGGAGCAGAGAAGCCTCAGCTGTTGCCGGGGCTGGAAGATTAGCCAAGGAGGTGGAGCACACTAGGTCTGGTGAGTGGCGGATTGAGCCAGAGAGGAGAGGAGTCACGGCCCCTGTGCTGGCGCCTTGACGAACTGGTCTGTGCCCATCTCTAGAACTGAACTCTTACGAGCGGCCCCAAAATGGAGTGCTCAAATATCTCCTCATCTGACGTGTGATTTACAAGCAAATTCCAGCTTTCTGCTGAGAAATTGATGGCGTAAATCACAAGGCAAAATCCTGGGTTCTTTTAACGTACCAAAATTTACCAAACATAATTTCTTCGAAGGCAAAATAAAATTACAATGAAGTTTTATTTCTAAACAGAGTGACAAATTAAAGATGTAAGCTTATTTTCTCTAAAATCAAACAAAAAATGCTATTCTGAGGAATCTTTCCTAACTCCGTCCTGAAATCCGTGGCTAATCTAAATAATTCTAAACTCTCGTTTAACGAGGAATCATCTCAAAGCCAAGCGACGCCAGGTAGCAAAGAAGAAGGATGGCGAATCTTCTCTCTGCACCGATAAGGATTCCTGGCTGTCCCATCCACGTGATGCTGAAATGTCCAATGAGCACCAGAGTCCCAGCTTCCAGAAACTTATGTTTTGACTAACTAACGCATTCCATAGATAAAGTTCACTGCAAGGGTGAAATCTGTGCAGCTAATATGAGACTCAGAAAATGACTCTTATGTCCTACCGTCCCTAATTTCCTTACACAGAGTCTTAATTCAACATTGCCCAGAGAGTTTCTTTGTAATCATTCGTGCTAGCAATGAGTATGGGAAAATTGGCATGGCTATAGGTTTCTCTTGGGTGACAGGTTTATTTATTATTTTATTTATTTTCAGATTTATATACCGCTCCTACTTCCCGAGCGAGAACTCAGGGCGGTTCACATAAAAATTAAGAAAAAGACTAAAAACAGGCACAATCACAAAAGCAGTCCGAGCAGGCAATATATGTGGGCCGGGCCAAAAAATAAAAAAATAAATTTTAAAAAAATGTCCCTAGTCATTATTGAAGGCGTCCCTAAAAAGCAGAGTCTTTAAGTCTTTCTTAAAGGACGCCAGCGACGGAGCCTGCCGTAGGTCGCTCGGTAGGCTGTTCCAAATAGTCAGCCCCACCACCGAGAAGGCCCGTGTATGAGTACTCGTTTTACGGGCCTCCTTCGGGGGGACAGTCCGGAGCGAAAGCGCCAAAGACGAACAGGTGGGTCGGGCCAGATCTAATTGTCAGGAGAGGCGCTCTGCCAGATAAACAGGGGCCAAGCCATGGAGGGTTTTGTAAACCAAAACCAACACCTTGAACCTTATTTGGGAGGCAACGGGCAACCAGTGGAGGTGAGCCAGGATGGGGTTGATGCGGTCATACCGACGCACACCAACCACCAACCTGGCTGCCGCATTTTGGACCCGCTGCAGCTGCCGAACAAGGTTCAAGGGAAGCCCCATGTAGAGAGTGTTGCAGTAATCCAGCCTCGACATGACTAGCGCCTGTACCACTGTCCTCAGGGAGCTCTCGAGGTACAGGCGAATCTGGGCAATGAACCAACTCTGAACCAGCCCATTCCTGTTCTCTGGTGCAGAGTAGGGCTCCCTCAAAGAGCACTCACTCAATGGAACATGAGCCTTGAAAGACTTGTGCCCTTGTGATGCCACAGCCAACTGTGCGTCCACTACATTGGGGAGGTGGGGTGGTAGGATGGTTGCCCTACAGACAGTGGTCCTTGCATGCAGGGGGAGCACAGCTGACGTCTGCTTTGGCTGGGTGGAGCATAACCTCTCTTAACTACGGGAATCTCTTCCTGCGGCAGGTGCACCCGGTCTAGGAGCAAGCAGCGCGCCGTGGTGATGGCGTGGGATCGGCGCCTCCTCGTGGCTGGGAATACGGATCAGTGCATTCAGTATCCTTGAAACACATGCTTCGGAAGGAGACAGACAGGTGGAACTGCATGTGCATGGGTGTGAGAGATTGGAATGGTGCCTTTTTTGGACTAAAACCTCCCCCGCCACCCCCAAATCCTCTGGACTGCATTACTAAAGAGTTGTAGTCCAGACCAGCCCTCAGTCAGAGCCAGCGAGTCTTCTGGAATATTCCCCCAGGCGGTGCTGGATCTCTGGATTCCCCCCCCCCC
>JAHTLZ010000330.1:474779-489627 GCA_023846285.1 Phrynocephalus versicolor
TTAGGGAGCTGGGAATGTTTAGCCTTACAAAGGGAAAGCCGAGAGGGGATATGATAGCTATGTCATATGGAAGAGGGAACAGGTTTGTTTTTCAAGGCTTCAAAGAATAGGACGCAGGGCAGTGGTGTCAAACTACTGTACAGGAAAAGAGATTCAGTTTAAACATTAGAAAGAACTTCTTGACAGAGCTGTTTAAAAGTGGAATGTGTGTGTGTTGTGTCATTACAGTCATGACCGACTCTTCGTGACTCCATGCCC
The DNA here is from genome assembly GCA_023846285.1 of Phrynocephalus versicolor. Classification (NCBI taxonomy): domain Eukaryota; kingdom Metazoa; phylum Chordata; class Lepidosauria; order Squamata; family Agamidae; genus Phrynocephalus; species Phrynocephalus versicolor. Next base: position 475,038 of record JAHTLZ010000330.1, read on the forward strand.
ATGGAGTTTTCTTGGCAGGAATACTGGAGTGGTTTGCCAGTTCCTACTCCAGGTGCCTACAATACCTGGTATTCCCTGGTGGTCTCCCATGCAAGTACTAACCAGGGCCGACCCTGCTTAGCTTCGAAAATCAGACGAGATCGGATGTGCTTAGGGCATCTAAGCAGCTTGAAAGTGGAATATGCTGCCCCAAAGGAGGGTGGTGGACTCTCCTTCTTTGGAGGTTTTTAAGCAGAGGCTGGATGGCATTTCTGTCGGGAGTACAGTGGTGGCGGTTTCTGCATGGCAGGGGGTTGGACTAGATGGCCCTTGAGGTCTCTTCCAACTCTATGATTCTATGATTCTATAATAATAACAAGCAAAAAAATTCCTCTGTATTCCCTCCTGTCTCCCCCTTCATGGTGAAAGAAGGCAAACTGCAATTTAAAGGATAAATCTATCACTACCTGTCGTAGGGCTGATTCGACGGTGTGATCCACCAGTTCGGTGATGGATGAGAATGAAAATAAAGATCTCTTCATTAATTTCTCTTCCCACCAGCACCATGCAGGGTGGAAAGCAAGGAGCAAGAGGAGAAATGATCTGCTTTGGGTTGATACTGGTGGTCACATGTCCTCAAATCAAACCAAAACAGAGCAAAGCATACTTGCAGTTAACAACAACAACAACATAAGAACATAAAAATAGCCTTGTTGGAACAGGCCACAGCCCATCCAGTCCAGCATTCTGTCTCACACAGGGGCTCACTATTTGCTTCAGGGTATTCCCAAGCAGATGTCTTCACCTGCTTACGATTCCCTGCAAATGGCATTCAGAGATAGCCTGCCTATGATAATAAATTAGGTGCTGGAAAAAAGGACAGGTAAACAAAGACTCGTGTCACATTCATTAGGGAGCACGGAGAGATATTTACAAAATGACCAGGACCTATATGTAAAAAGTGGTATGGTGATTTCATACAATGTTCTGTACTTTTAAATAATATTAATTTCAATTCTAACTACTGTACTTTGAGTAATTTCTCCACTCTCTATACGGAAGTCTTGATGATTTCGTAAGGATTAGCATCATCTCTTTCATGGTTTGTAGCCTGTGATGGACTTTTCCTCCAGGAATCTGTCCAATCCCTTTTTGAAGGCATCCAGGCCAGATGCCATCACCACCTCCTGTGGCAGGGAGTTCCACAGACTAACAGCACGCTGGGTGAAAAAATATTTTGTTTTGTCTGTTCTTACTTTCCCAGCCCTCAATTTGAGTGGATGTCCCCTAGTTCTGGTATTTTGTGAGAGGGAGAAGAGCCTCCCTCTGTCCACTTTACTCATGCCCTGCATTATTTTGTACGTCTCAGTCATATCCCCCCTCATGTGCCTTTTTTCCAGACTAAAGAGCCCCAAATGTTTTAGCCTTTCCTCATAAGGGAAGTGCCCCAGCCCCCGACCCCTGTCAGTCTCATGCAGGGCACTCAGGAATGTCTGGATAGTTTGCTTGCCTGCTTTCCTGCACATCTCACCACCTGCGGGGCACTGATTTTAAAAACCCGTTGCCTGTTCTCTTTTCTCCCTTCCTGCAGGCTGCCTCTTTTGGGAAGTGCTTCATCAACAATTTCCCACCGGAGAGCTTCGTACAGACTTGCCGGGACCTGCGGGTGCTCAACGCCATTCGGGATTACCAGATTGGGATCCCGCTCAGCTTTGACCAGTATCCTTTTGTGCACGCCCGGGCTCAGCCGAACCGCGAAACGCGAATTGGCTGCCGTATAAGCCTTGCCCCCTCCCTCCTCTGGCTCATCGTTGTTAGGCAAGTTATCTAAGCATCAACCCCATCATTAATAGCTGCTTTCTGCTATGGCCTATTTTATTTATTTTTATGTTAGTGTATTTTTACCCCACCTTTCTCCTTGGAAAAGGACCCGAGGCGGCTTACAGTAATGAGGGATAATATACAGTCCAGTACAATTAAGACATGTTCAAGTATTTGAGAACAAGGGACATCTTGCAGCATTAATAGACAAACATTACATTAAAGCAAAACGGTTATAAGTACTCATAAACACAAAGTCTATGTGAGCCTATAGATTCATATGCAATACACATGGTAGTCCATCATTCAGGGAATTATAGAATCACTAAATAATAGATGTTGGAACGGGCCTCAAGGCCATCAAGTCCAACCCACTGCTCAAGACAAGGATCCAAACCGAAGCACATCTGCACCAAGGGTTGTCCCATGTTCTCTTCAATGACTTCAGCGCTGGAGCGCTTAACACCTCCCGGAGTCATGGGTTCCATTGTTGTACTGCTCTAACAGTTAGGAGGTTTTTTCCTGATCTTCAGCCCAAGTCTGGCTTCCTCTCACTTGAGGCCCTTCTTGCATGTCCCACGCTCTGGGATGATCGAGAACAGATCCTCTGGCCTCTCCTCTCTTTGACAGCCTTTCAGGTCTTTGAAAAGTGCTTCCCTACTTCCCCTCTCTCTTCTTTCCTCAAGGCTGAACGTTCCCAGTTCCTTCCGCTCTACCTCGTTAAGGCTTATAAGAACATAAGATCAGTGTGGCTGGAACAGGCCACAGCCCATCCAGTCCAGCATTCTGTCTCACACAGTGGCTCACCATTGGCTTCAGGGTGTAAGCAGATGTCTTCACCTGCTTACGATTCCCCGCAAATGGCATTGAGAGAGATCCTGCCTATCTCTCCAAAACAGAGGTTGTCCTTATGCATCAAGAATGATAGCCATGGATACCCTTGTTCTCCATGAACTTGTCCAGCCCTTTCTTATAGCTGTCAAGGCTGACAGCTGTCACCACTTCTTCTGGCAGGGAGTTCCACACACCAGTGATTCTCTAGGTGAAAAAGTACTTTCTCTCATTTGTTTGAGATCTAGGACCCAAAATGTTCATGTTGTGCAATAGGGAAAACAGCTTTTCCTTATCTTCTTTGTCCGTACCGTGTATGATTTTATAAACTTCAATCAGGTCAGCTCTTAGGCGCCGTCATTCAAGAGTGAAGAGGCCCAGCCGTTGCAGCCTCAGAGGGTCAGGAAGGTGTTGCAGTCCCCTAATTATCCTGGTTGCCCTCCTCTGCACTTTCTCCATTTCCATAATATCCTTCTGGAGGTACGGTGACCAGAATTGTACACAATACTCCAAATGGGGCCTCACCATAGATTTATAAAAGAGGTAAAATGACACTTGGTTTTCACCCCCTTCTGACCATCATTTTCCAAGGAGAAAGGCAGGGTAAAAATACTATAAATAAATAAATAAATAAATAAATAAATAGTTGCCCTGCTCTGAACTGTGATTGCGCTTACTCCAGTGCAAATGCCCAATAGGATTCTGGTAGTTTCTTCTTTGGAAGGTGCCTCACACCCTCTTTGGGTGGGCGGTTTTCCTCTTTTAGAACCTCCTATGACCTGTTTCTACCTCAGAGCTGTCCCCTGTCCTTCCTGGATCCAGCTGGGCTTGCTTCAGGTACCTGAGCCTTGCCAGTGCCTCCTGAAATGCACAGGTCCTGAAGTGCGCAGGTGCTCCTTAACCACCGCTGCAGGTACAGACAACTCACCATTGAAGTTTTACTGGACAGGTAAGAGCTGCGGATCCCCACCCCCACCCCCACCCCACCCCGTCACAGCTGAGCTGCATCTCTTGGACCACTTTGTGGAGAGATCGGCTATAAACCAAATGGGGGATGCTTGGGAGGATGATAGAATCATGACGTTGGACGAGGACCACAAGGCCGTTCGAGTCCAACCCCTTGCTCCACGCAGGGAGCCAAATCAAAGGAGATCTGCCAGGTGGTTGTCTTAAGTTTCTCTTGGATGCCTCCAGGGTTGGAGCACTCGCTCAAGAGCGAAGAGGCCCAGAAGTTGCAGCCTCGTGGGTCCCATGGTACTGCTCTAATAGCTGACCGCTGTCACCACTGCTTCCGGCAGGGAGTTCCACAGACCAGGGATCCTCTGGGTGAAAAGGGACTTCCTCTTCTTTGTTTGAGATCTAGCACCCCAAGGTTTCATAGAGTGCCCCCTTAGTTCTAGTGTCGTGCGATGGGGAAAACAGCTTTTCCTTACCTACTTTGTTTTGGGGCTTGCACCACCGGTCTGATGGCCACAATGCAGATGAATGACTGCTTCCCTGGCTTTTATCCCCCAGGCTGGTTCTGCGGAGACTTTATCCCGTGGCCATCAAGATCTGCGAATATCTGCGCCTCTCCGAGTTCCAGGGGATCAGCCGGATCTTGGCCCACTGGGCCTGCTACAAGGTGAGAGCAACCGAGGGCAAGCATTCGTTACAGGTACTCATCTTGAATGCTCCTCTTTTTCTGCCCAGCCTCGTAGTGACATCCGAGCTGTACTTAGCTTCCCTTGGATTATTTTCTTTCTTATTTATTTAAAAGGTCCTAGGCTGCCTTTGGACATGCGATCAGCATTCACTGGGGTGGAGAGTAATACTAGGGGAAATGGAAGGCAGGAGTAAAAGAGGAAGACGGAATGTGAGATGGATTGGGTCAGGCCCCTGCCAGAACCTATTCCACAGACTGAAGAGTTAATGCCCAAAGAAGCCCCAGATGGGGTTTCAGGGCTGTCAGTTCCTCCAGCTGCTCCACAGGAGAGTGACTGAGCATCTTCTCCACCCCACTGCTTGTGAAAGGCAACAAAGACTTACAACCAGGAGAAGCAGAGACAAGCTTTATCTGAGCCACTGACCTCTACATTTAGGGAGTCCTGAGTTTTGACAGGGTTAGTTTCTGGGGAAGTTATGTTGCTCTCTGGAGACGTAAATTAAGCATTCAGGACTGAGGCAAATTGTGGGAGCAACAAGCTGATACGATGAGATGCTACTGCTTTCCTGCTCAATCCTTCTTCCCGCTTGGCGTGACCCTGGGCCTCGTCTCTCTGGGCTCTGGACTTTGTCTCGCTCCGTGGCCCCGGAGTAAGCTGCCGCTGGCATTCTGGCTTTGACCCCTGGATTGTTTATCTTGGACTCTATTTTGCTCTCTAGGCGTGACCTTGCTATAGGTTTCCTGGACTCTGATTTACCTTCTGATTTGCTGCATTGGGGTTTGGCTCTGAGTTTCCAGTAAAAGCCTGAACTTACCTGTGTATGTGAGTCCATGGGTCATGATAGATTGACTCTATCAAGGAAGCCATGGCCTTTACTTTGATGCATGGCATCCAGCATCCCTGACCCAAATGCCATTTCTGTGTGTTTATACCATATTTTTTCTGTGTATACCATGCTACTTTTTTCTAAAATCATGATGCCAAAAATTGAACGGTGTAGTATACACAGAAGTAAGCCTTTCAGGGTGAGTGGGTGGAGGAGAACCCAAACTCACCTTGCTTTTTCTCTCTGTCGCTTGATTTTTTGCAGGATCGGGGTACGTCTTTCCTTGAGTTCTCCACCCCCGCCCTGCTGTTTCCTTTCATTTCCTGTTCTAAACACTCCTCTTGGCTTTGGTGAGTTTGTTTTTTGCAGGATCAGACTCCACCTGATCCTGCAAAATGCATTCCAGAAACGAAAGAAAAGGAAAAGGCCATGCCTCTTTTTTTTAGTGTGAAAAGGCATTTCTTAATGGGCTGCTCAAGCCGAACGGAGCCTGATCCTGCAAAAAACAAACTCACCAGACCCGAGAGGAGTGTTTAGAATGGGGAAACGAGAGCCCTTTTACACGACCCCTAAGATCCGCTGGTAGCTTAAATTCGGTTCCCCCCCAGCCAGGTATGTGGGTTTTGTTCCTCTTCCTGTGCTCCCACCCTTCCACACTCTGTTGCTTCTGCCTGCGGTGAGGAGAGGGAGAAAAAAAATGCAGGCTCACCTCTGCTCACCCCCATCTGCTGCTGGAGCCCCTGTAGGGATTCCTGTCTGTTAAAGGGGTGGCGGGGACAAAAAAGCAAACAGGAGGCGAGGAGAGCCCGGCATCCACAGCTTTACAATCCGCATCAGAATTTTTTTTACCTCCAGAGATCAGGTACTTGTAAAGTGCGCTGGGGCGAGCTTAAGTGGGCGTGGTCATACTTTTGTTTTTAAAGTCCGCTGTTGGTGGGAAAACAATGTTATGCTCCAGATCTGCAAGTGTTTTGCAGTGGATTTTAGGGGTTGTGTAAAAGGGCTCCAAAAGAAACAGCGGGGCGGGAGAAGAACTCAAGAAAGATAAAGCCCGATCCTGCAAAAAGCAAACTCACTGACGCAGAGAGGGGTGTTTAGATTGGGAAAATAAAAGGTAACAGTGGAGGTGGAGGAGACTGCAAGGAGGATTTATTAATTTTATTTATTTTGGGATTTAAAAAGTGTGTGGGGGGTGTCAAATAAAAGGCAGTGCCTTATAGGCGGAAAAATACGGTATGTTGTAGAAGGCGGAGTTGCTTGGGAGAGGGAGAATTTAGATACATAGAATGAGGGGAAATCAGTTCTTTGTCCAGGCAGGGGTGGCGTCATTCACAGCAGAGAGAAACGGGGCAAGGCCAGGGCTGTTTTTCAAACTTTCAACAACATTGCAGACCACAATCTTTTGCACTTCCTTCTGAATCTGTTGTCCTTCTTGCCTTTAAAAGACATGCAGTGTTAAATGTTAAATAGAGTGCATGGGGGTGTCTGGTGTATAAAACACACGTCGGGCACACCTGGAATGCATGGGTTGGACCCTTGATTCCCCCACGGTGGCTAGACTTGATTATCTATAGCAGTGTTGGCGAACCTATAGCCCAGGTGCCAAAGGTGGCCCTCGGAGCCCTTTCTGTGGGCACCCGACATCGCCCCTTCACAGCCACCTGTATTCAGGCTAAATTGCTGTACTGGCACTTGACAAAAAAATTAGTGGGTTTTGAATCAGAGTTTGGGCACTCTGGTCTCTAAAAAGGTTCGCCATCCCTGGTCTGTAGGATCCCTTCCCCCTCTGTGGCTCGAAGGTGCTGATCTGGCATCAAATCCTTTCCAGGTGCAGCAGAAAGACAAGTCGGATGAAGAAGTGGCACAAGCCATCAATCAGAAACTGGGCGATACTCCCGGCATCTCGTACTCAGAAATTGCCGCCCGGGCCTATGAGTGCGGCCGGACGGAGCTGGCCATCAAGGTTGGAGGGGGGCGCGGGGGGCATGGACAGGCGTCTGTTTTACGCTTGAGCGTAGGATCCTACGCTTCGCTGGGGGACGGTGTGGGGAGGGAGGAAAGGAGAAAGGGAGGAAGGCGATTTAATGCCTTATTATCCCTGTAAGTGAGGGCTACTCACGGCCATTGAAATCTGCAGCCCGCCTCTGCCTTATACCACTCGAGAGAAGGAAAGAGGGAGAATGGAAATGAATGCTCCTTAGTGTACTTTTTAAATAATTCTTCCACTTGGAAAACAAGCATGTAAGGGGAAAGCTAAGCTGTCCATCGGCTGCTGTCTTTCAGAGGGCCAGGGATCCATCATCTTGCTGGAGGCACCTCCGGTTCATGGATTGAACCTGCCGCCTGCGTCTGATCCTCGCCTTCTGGCAGGATGTATGTAGACTGCTCTTACCTGAAGGGCAGTGATGCCCTGGAAGGAGGCGGAAAGTGTAATCTGGGGTGCTCAAGCTCTGGATGGTCCTGCCTTGCGAAATCCGCCCCCCCCCCGCTGCCAGCCGCGAGAAAAGCTGGGTCTTTTGTAGCCCCACGGCATCCAACGGGTGGCCAATGCTCTTGCCCGGCGACTTCAGGGGCTCAATGAGAGAATAGCTTTGCTGCTCACCTGTTGCCCAAGAGGTAACAGGGGGATCCAGACCGGTCTCTCCTGGTTCTCCCAGAAGGGCTGGTTGTGGGAGGGGCCCCTTGCACATGTCCGCTGGCTCCCACGTAGCTAGCACTCAGCGGGGATGCTTGATAGGGCAGGGCTGCAGGTCTTGGAATGTTTTGGTGCTTCTCGTGACTCACGAGGAAACCTCCCCTTGCAAAACCAAAAGCGAAGTGTTCTGCTTATGGAATACCCCACAGCGCTTAAAGCACTCTCTGGGTGCTTTACAAGTAATTATGCAGGCAACACATTAGCCCCTTAGAGAACGGTACACATTTGACTGACCTCGGAAGGTCAGCGTGTTGTTAGTCTGTGGAACTCCCTGCCATAAGAGGTGGTGATGGCATCTGGCCTGGATGCCTTCAAAAGGGGATTGGACAGATTCCTGGAGGAAAAGTCCATCACAGGTTACAAACCATGATGGAGTTGTGAAATCTCCAGGCTTAAAACCAGGGTACTTTAAGAGCCAGATGCAGGGGAGTGGTATCAGGAGACCAAACTCTAGTCTCGTGCGTGCTCCCAGAGGCATTTGGTGGGGCCGCTGTGAGATCCAGGAGGCTGGACTAGATGGGTCTTTGGCCTCATCCAGCAGGGCTCTTCTTATGTTCTAAGGATGGAAGGCTGAGTGAAGAGCCGGCTACCTGGGATTGAACCCCCAGGTTGTGAGCACAGTCACAGCTGCAGGATAGCCGTTTAACCACTGCACCACGAGACCGGAAAGGTGGGCGGGAAGGGACGCACGGTTTCATCAAGGGGTGGGCAGCTGTTCCATAAGCAGGTCCCTCACCTGATAGTCCACACCAGCGGTTCTCCACCTGTGGGCCCCCAGATGTTCCTGAACTGCAACTCCCAGAAATCCCTTCCAGCACAGCAAGTGGTGGAGGCTTCTAGGCGTTGCAGTCCAGGAACAATCTGGGGACCCACAGATTGAGAACCACTGGCCTACACCCACCCATTGCTTCGAAATCTTCCATCAATGAATGTTGCTCCGTTTTAAAACAACCTCTCCTTAATTTCTCCCTAAGCTGCTGGAGTACGAGCCCCGATCCGGGAAGCAGGTCCCCTTATTGCTAAAGATGCGGAGAAGTCAACTGGCGCTCAGCAAAGCCATTGAGAGCGGAGACACGGACTTGGGTAAAGAGGAGATGGGCACCTATGCACTGTTGAGCCAGCAGAGGGTCAGGAAGGAGGTCTAACAAAGGAATGTATTAGAGATGGGCACGAAATGAACAATTTTTCGTTTCCGTTTTCGTTTTTTTTGTTTCGTTACGTAACGAAACGACAAACGAATTTTGTCTCTAAAATGAAACGAAACGAACAGAAACACCGGAAATGTTGTCGTGCGTTTCGTTTCCGTTACTGCAATATGAGTGAATTGCTTAAAATCCTAAAAAAAATCTCAAAAAAAATGAAATAAATGGTAACAAAATGGTAAGGAAATGAACCGAAACGGACCCTACAAACGACAAACGAAGTGCCATTTTTTTTATTCGTGCCCATCTTTAGAATGTATTTATTCATTTATTTGTTTCACATAGTTCTACTCCACCTTTCTTCTTGAAAAGCACCTAAAAGACTAACTTTCATGTTTTAATGTAACGTTTCGTGGACATCTCCACTTTTTCAGACAAATAACAGCAGAATGAGGTGTGAAATATAATGTGAATTATATTATGTCCTGTTTTTAAGGGCAAGGAGTCCCCTCCCCCCCAGCTGACAACCCCAGTTTTTCCATCAGTGTGTTTGTCCCCATTCTGCTTTCACTTTTCCTTTCAGTTTTGGGGAATTTCTCATTTTGAAGCTTCCTCGCAAGAGACTCTCTTTTGAAAATGACTAGTGTATTTCTCTTACTGAAGGCACACAAAGAGTCCCGGTTTATTCATCTTAGGACCAGATGCAAAAAGCTTTGCAGTCAGAGGCAAAGCTGGCTTCAATGAGAAACGGGATCTGATTATCTGGGACTGGGCTTGCTGTTTGCAGGATTGGGTTTCCATTACACGCTTGAGCAGGACGTGCCTTGCCCAGCTGGCCGTCTCAATGAAAGTGTCTGCCCACTCTGTGGCAGCAGTGAAGAAGGCCAATTCCTGCTAACAATACCTGGAGTATTGTGTAGAATTCTGGTCACTGCATCTCAAAAAAGACATAGTGGAACTGGAAAAGGTGCAGAAGAGAGTGACTCAAATGATTAGTAGGCTGGGGCACCTCCCTTATGAGGAAAGGCTAAAACATTTGGGGCTCTTAATCTAGAAGAAAGGCGCCTGAGGGGAGAAATGATCGAGACATACAAAATAATGCAGGGCATGAGTAAAGTGGATAGAGGGACGCCCTTCTCCCTCCCACAAAATACCAGAACTAGGGGACATCCACTCAAATTGAGGGCTGGGAGAGTAAGAACAGACAAAAGAAAATATTTTTTCACCCAGCGCGTTGTTAGTTTGTGGAACTCCCTGCCACAGGATGTGGTGATGGCATCTGGCCTGGATGCCTTCAAAAGGGGATTGGACAGATTCCTGAAGGAAAAGTCCATCCCAGGTTACAAACCATGATGGAGATGTGTGTAATCTCCAGGCTTAAAACCAGGGTACCTCAAGGGCCAGATGCAGGGGAGTGCTATCAGGAGACAGATATCGAGTCTCATGCGCTCCCAGAGGCATTTGGTGGGGCCCCTGTGAGATACAGGAAGCTGGACTAGATGGGCCTTTTGCCTGATCCAGCACGATGGCTCTTCTTAGGTTCTTACAATTTCTCTTCTTCCGCCTCCTTCTCTTCTCCAGTCTACACCGTCATCTTGCACCTGAAGAACGAGCTGAACCGTGGGTCCTTCTTCATGACCTTGCAGAACCAGCCGGTTGCTTTGAGCCTCTATCGCCAGGTGAGGATGATTTGACCCTTATGACACCGTCCTTCCCCTTCCCCCGGGCCATGCCAGACACACGGAGTGCCCGGGTGGCCTGCAGCCACAGCGCCCGTCCCCAAGAGGCCGGGCGGTGCCGTGAGGATGGGCGAGAGGCCGCTTCAAAGGCGAGAGGCCGCAGAGCGGTTGTTGGGTCCTCACGACGACCCTGTGAGGTGGGGAAAGATGGGGAGGGTACGACTCCCCCAGGTCACCCAGAGAGTTTCAGGACTTCGTAGAGCCTTGCTTGAAGGTGGCTTTACCAAGTCCGGAGTGGCTACACTCGGTGGGTCCTCTGTCTTCCTTTTCTCCTGTCCCCATTCAGCTTGGCGACAACAGCTGGGTATGGCAGCCACGGGCCCCTCCTCTTGGCTTAGGACAGGGATGCCCAAACTTTTTGTAAGGAGGGCCAGATTTGGTGGCTGAGAATGTGTCAGGGACCGGTTGCTCCCTGACCCTGCCACCCCACTGCAAGCCCCACCCACTGACCGCATGTGCGCCCAACCTCACAATGTTCCCGGCTATGCCGGTGGTGGCGGCGTGCCCGCCTAGCTTCACAAGGTTCCTGGTGATGCCGGTGGCGGCCACCGGCCTGCGCGCCACCCCTGTGCATGCGCCCAGCCCCACAAGCTTCCCGGCGGTGCTGGTGGTGGTGGCCCACCCCCTTGCCCGCCCACCCCACAAGCTTTTGCTCACTGGCCGGCTGGCCCGCCCAGCCCCTCAAGCTTCCCAGGGGTGTCAGTGTTGGTGGAAGATTTTTTAAAAAAAAAAATTGGGTGAAGGAGGGGGAGGGAGGGGCAGGCCAGCCAGCCGCGGCGCACTCAGAATGGCCTGACGGGCCGGATTTGGCCCCCGGGCCGGACTTTGGGCAGGCCTGGCTTAGGGCTTGCTAGTTTCTATCTGCTTTATCCACCATGAGGTTGCCATTCATCCTGGGGACATAAGTGTCAGGTCCGGTATCACCACCTCCCAATTTGCAGAGAGGGAGCCTGCCTGCCAGTGGCTACATAACAGGTCCCGGCAAGGCAAAACTCGGTGTGGGTCCTGCCTGGTCGGCAGCATTGCCTGTGACCTGGGATACTGGTGGCAGCCCACCTGTGGATGATCCTCCCCCCAGAATGCACCTGGCCCCTTCATCGGGAATGTTCACACGTAGTTGGTCCGCCAGGCTTTCCCGGATATTACAGTAGGACCCACCCCTGTATCCACTGATTCATTGTCCACTGATTCAATTATCCACAGTTGGCAGAGGGAAAAAAATAAATAATTCAGCAGTCACAAAGCAAGCTATTGTCACAAACAGCAGCAGTCAAGCAAGCTGTTGTCACAAATAGCATCTGTAAAGCAAGCTACTGTCACAAACAGCAGCCATAAAGCAAGCTATTGTCTCAAAACAGCAGTGATAAAGCAAGCTACTGGCACGAAACAGCAGTTTGGAGGTGGGTGGGCAGGCGTTCTCTCTTATCCGCGGTTTTCATTATTCATGGGATGTCCTGGAACCAATCCCCAGCGGATACTGGGGTCCTATTGTATATCATCAGAATGCAGAGACGGTGTTAGCCCTTAATTTGCCTGCTCCTGCTGTAGTGTTTTATTAATTGTTTTTCTGTTGTTTATTTAGCTTTGTTGATTGACACATTCAGTTTGATTTTTGTTCTGTTCTTGTGTACTGTCTGTCGTTTAAATGGCTGTTATGTGTTCTGTTGTAAACAGCCCTGAATGGCTTTGTAGTCAGATGGACGGCATGTCAATCAATCAGTCATTCAATCAGATAAATAAGTCACTGCAAGTAGGTGCCTCGCTCAGCTTGGGAGGGTGTCCATAACATCCAAGGGAATTTTATTTTAATGCAGTTATCAGCTGACTGGAGAATTCAGCCAGAATTAAGGCAGCAAATGACTCTTTCTTATTTATTTAAAATATTTTTACCTTGACTTTCTCCTTTAAAAAAATCCAAAGTGCCTTGCGTCATTAAAATAGTCTTTCATCTGAAAAAAATGATAAATATGCAAATGCTAAAAGGGAACAAACAGTACACTTAAAATAGTAAACAAAAGCAAGACAACACCCCCACCAAACAAAACAAAACAAACAGATTCCCAGTTTTAAGACTTGATGAGGCATTTAACCCCCCCCCCCCCCGCTTGGGCAGTACATTACTGAGGGAAAGTCAGCCCGAGGAGAAAAGGCTTTGCGTGCGGAAGGACAGCAAAGATGAGGCCAGCCTGGCCCACAGTGGAAGGGAGTTCCAAAGTCTGAGGGAGCAGCCACCGAGAAGGCCCTTCCAGGCTTTCCCTCCAAACCCGTTGGTGAAAGCGGTGGGACTGAGAGAAAGGCCTTAACACGCAGTCAGGCTCATCAAGGGAGACTCTTGGCAAGCACACCATTTGGCTTGTTTTTTTTGTAAAAGAAACATGGGATGCTGCTTTTTTTTTAAAGATAGGAAAAAAATAAGTAAAAAATAAACAGTATTCAAGAGATTTTGACAGGTGGCTGGTCGTCCCAGTAACTGATCTGGATGGTCGTCCCAGTAACTGATCTGGAGCCCTTGTATATGAAAGCGTGTGGGGGGGTCTTTCCTTCCTGCTGAGCTTTTTTAAAACCCCTCAACCAGGCATGTCCAAATGTTGGCCCTCCTGATGTTTTGGACTGCAACTCCCAGAATTCTAAGTTTAGCCTCCCAATGGCAAAGGACTCTGGGAGTTGCGGTCCAAAACATCTGGAGGGCCGAAGTTTGGACATGCCTGCCCTAAACGGTTTCTCACTGAGTTTTCTCCTGCCCCAGTTGAGAGAGAGAGAGAGAGAGAGAGAGAGAGAGAGAGAGAGAGAGAGAGAGAGAAGCTGTGTTTGCCTTCGAGTTTCCCTCTCCTAACGCTTGGCTCGGTCTCCGTTAGTTCTGCAAGCATCAAGAGCTGGACACCCTCAAGGACCTCTACAACCAAGACGACGATCACCAGGAGCTCGGAAACTTCCACGTACGCTCCAGCTACGTCAACGAGAAGGTGGGTGACCTCGGAGCGTGACCGGGGAGGGAGGGGGGGTTGGCTAGAGGGATGGCTACCAGCAGCCCTGACAGATCTCAGCCAAAGACCAAGGGATGATGATCAGGGCTGTGTTTATCCCATGCTTGCATCACACAAGCTTGGAAATGAGGTAGAACTACTCAGCATCCTGTCTTTGTTTAGATTTTGGAAAAACTACCCGTGCAACACATACAGCAAGTTTCTAGTCCTTATGGCAGTGATGGCGAACTTTTTAGAGACTGAGTGCCCAAACTGCAATTCATAACCCACTAATATTTCGCAAAGTGCCAAGACAGGTGGCTGTGAAGGGGCGATCTCGGGTGCCCACAGAAAGGGCTCCATGCCATGGGTTCACCCCCTTATGGCTTCTGGGGAAGTGTGTGGGTGAGCAGTCTTAGAAACTGGGCCAGCGAGATGTTCGTTCAAGACGAGAGTGAACAGGTGGAGTGTTCTTTTTCCCCTCAGCGGATCGAAGGGCGTGTGTCCAGTCTTCAAAATGCAGTGGACGAATATTACAAGGCCAAGAATGAGTTTGCAGCCAAGGTAAGTGCCGGAGGCTTCTCTCTGTCGTTGGCCCCGAGGTGCCTCTCCTTCTGCTCGAATGGATCTGTTGGGAGAGACCTGGGCATGTTGGTTTCAAAGCACCGGTTCCCAGGCGAGGGTTGGGTGGAAGAGTTCCAACCAGACGATGAGATTTTCATCAAGTGAGGGGAGTTTTTTCCCTGCTTGAAATATTTGTATTCGCTCTTTTCAGAAAGGGGCATCTAAACAAATGGATAGATATTCTGACTAGGCTTTAGGATTTTGCAAGAACGCCTTTTTGTGCTTCTGTTTCATTCAAAATAACTTTTTCACCCATTTTGTTGTTTGCTGAATGGGGAGATAGATAGATAGATAGATAGATAGATAGATAGATAGATAGATAGA
>JAHTLZ010000330.1:496037-513483 GCA_023846285.1 Phrynocephalus versicolor
GGGCAATGTGTAGCCTGCATACTGGAATAAAAACTGTCAACCGCCTAGAGCAGTGGTGTCCTGTCCAAGCTTCGGCCCTCCAGATGCTTTGGACCTCAGCGCCCACAGTCCTTTGTCACTGGCAGTACAGGCTTGGAATTCTGGGAGTTGTGGTCCAGAACATCTGGAGGGCAGAAGTTTGGACACCCCTGGCCTAGAGACTACTTGAAGTGGTATGGGGTGGTATATAAGCAGAACACTTTTGCTTTGCTTTGCTTTTTCCCTCACTCTACCCACGTGCATCTGACAGCATCCCTGAGCAAAAATCCAGCGCCTGTTCTCCCCCCCCCCCGCCACACCATGTGCTAATTTATGCAAACCAGGGGCATCTTTTTGGGTAGGTGGGTGGCTGTTTGGGGGCAGGAATCTCTTTCCTCCGCCCGAGGTTCCCCTTCCCGGGGAGGGTGCCGCGCCGCCGCCGCCTTGCACCGGGTAGGCGCGCCAGGCGCTCCGCCACCAAGCAAGACGTGCCCAGTCCCGGCTCCTCCATGCGCCAGCCAGCCAGCGGAGGGGCCGGCCGGGCAGCCTCCATCCAGCCCAGGCACCGCCTCGGCTCCTCCTCCTCCTCCTCCTCTTTCTCCTCCTCCCGGTGCGGCGGCGGCCAAGGGCCGGGCGAAGATGGCGTCTCCGGCGGGGGACCCGTCGTTCTCCTTCTGCACGGGCGCGCCGGGCCAAGCCCGCGCCGCCCTCGAGGTGCGACACATCAGCAGCGCCAAGGTGAGCCGGCGAGTGCCAGGCGAGGAGGAGGAGGAGGAGGAGGCGGCGGCGCGCGCGCGGGGGGAAATCGAATAGAATCGAATAGAATCGAATAGAATACTCTTATTGGCCAAGTGTGGTTAGACACACCCAGAATTTGTTTTAGTAAAAATGTTCTCTCTATATAAAAGGAAATATAAGAATCATAAGAAGGAGGAGGAGGAGTGCAGGGCGGTGGGGGGGAGGGGGAGAGAGAGAGAGACTGGGTGGGGTACATCGCCCCCCCCCGCCCGGAGCCGGTCCCGGGAAGAAGGCGGGCCGGGGTGGGTTGGGGGTGCGCACCGGCGCGCGCTCGGCTGCCGCGGGAAAGGAGGGCGCGCACACGGGGGGCGGGCGGAGATCTGCGGCCGGGGGCGCCTTCCTGGCCCGGGTCGCTGGGGAGGCTGCGCTCCGGGGCGGGGGGGGGGAATGAGGCCTGGGGGGTGGCGGCTGGGGAATGGTCGGCGGTGGGGAGCTAGCTAGGGCGCGGGTGCTTCCTGCAGCACGCATGGCGCCCTGGAAGATGCTCGGGGAGGCGAGCGAGGCACCTTTGCACAGGCCCTTTTGGGGGCAGCGTGGGGGGGGGGGTCGCTGCAGAAGAGGGGCGAGGCTGCCTTGTCTCTGGCTGATTTCCCCTCCTCCCTTTTCCCTGCCCTCTGCCCCCCCCCCAGTTGGGCTTTTTTTGGGGAGGGGTGCCGGCGTGGAGAGCGGGGCGCAAGGGAGGAAGAGAGAGCCCGCGAGGCGAGCTTGCCTTTTGGGGTGGGGCTGGGGGCGTCGCTGAAGAGAAGGAAGGGAAGCTTTGCCCTCCCCCAGAAGTTGACCTCCTGGCTGGCCACCCGCCGCCGCTGGGTTCAGGATGCGGGCAGGGATGCCCTCCTCTGCGGACACCCATGGCTGGGCCAGAGGGGCCCCCACACCGGCCCTGATCTAGGGTTCCCATGGAAATCGTGTGGGTACAAGAAGGTCTGCAGGAGAGCCCAGATCTTGGGGGTCCATCTGCTCCCCCAGTGGACCTTCTGGGCAATGAATGGGCAGTTAAGATGCCACCCAGCTCTGCCGCCTCTTAAGTGAGTGGCTGGGTTGCTTCCTGGTTTAGGCACCCAGCTGGGGAGCCAGAGGTCAAGAGTTTGGTCCCCCCAGTGGCTCTCTGACAAGGGCTAAGCTTCTTCACCCAGAGGGTCCCTTCCAGCCGGGCAGTTCCATTACTATCATTATTATTATGGAAGGCGACAGTCGTAGATTTGCAGAACAGGAAGGGGTCCCCAAAGGTCACCTAGTCTCACCTGTTGCCAGAGCAGGTAACCCACACCTAAGGCACACCTGAAGAGTGCCCAGGCAGCCTTTTATGAATGAGACCCCCCCATCGCCTTTCTCTAGGCCCATTTCTCTAGGTGGGGCTGGCTCATTAAAAGAAGACCCCCCCTCCTTCTAGAGTAGTGTTGGCGAACCTATGGCACGGGTGCCAAAGGTGGCACTCGGAGCCCTTTCTATGGGTACTCGACATCACCCCCTCACAACCACCTGTATTCAGGTTAAATTGCTGCATTGGCACTTTACAAAAAAATAGTGGGTTTTGAATCAGAGTTTGGGCACTCATTCTCTAAAAGGTTCGCCATCACTGTTCTAGAGGTTCTGCGTCTTGGCTCCCTCAGTTGTGTTTTCCACCTGAGTGACATAAGAACATAAGAAGAGCCGTGCTGGATCAGGCCAAAGGCCCATCTAGTCCAGCTTCCTGTATCTCACAGTGGCCCCACCAGATGTGTCTGGGAGCTCATGAGACTAGATATCCGTCTCCTGATCCCACTCCCCTGCATCTGGACCTTGAAGGACCCGAGTTTTAAGCCTGGAGATGACACATCTCCATCATAAAAAACAGAGAAGATTGTGAAGAGCCCCAGAAGGATCTCTCCAAATTTGGGGAGTGGGCTTCGAAATGGCAAATGCATTTCAATGTAGGAAAATGTAAAATAATGCATATTGGGGCCAAAAAATCAAAACTTTATTTATCAACTCATGGTCTCTGAGATATCGGTGACGGATCAGGAAAGAGATCTTGGTGTGCTGGTGGACAGCTCCATGAAGGTGTCTACCCATTGTGTGGCAGCAGTGAAAAAGGCCAACTCCATGCTAGGGATTATCAAAAGGGGGACTGAAAATAAAACAGCCAACATTATAATGCCATTATGCAAAACAATAGTAAGGCCGCACCTGGAGTATTGTGTACAATTCTGGTCACCACATCTCAAAAAAGACATAATGGAAGAGGAAAAGGTGCAAAGGAGAGTGACTAAAATGATTACTGGGCTGGTGGGAATCTCCCTTATGAGGAAAGACTAAAACATTTGGGGCTCTTTAGTCTAGAAAAAAGGTGCCTGAGGGGGGATATGATTGAGACGTACAAAATAATGCAGGGCATGAGTAGAGTTGATAGAGGGAAGCTCTTCTCCCTCTCACAAAATACCAGAACTAGGGGACATCCACTCAAATTGGATGGGAGAGTAAGAACAGAAAAAAGAAAATATTTTTTCACCCAGCGCGTTGTTAATTCTGTGGAACTCCCTGCCACAGGAGGTGGTGATGGCATCTGGCCTGGATGCCTTCAAAAGGGGATTGGACAGATTCCTGGAGGAAAATTCCACCACAGGTTACAAACCATGATGGAGATGTGTCATCTCCAAGCTTAAAACCGGGGTACTTCAAGGGCCTTCAGATGCAGGGGAGTGGTATCAGGAGACAGAGATCTAGTCTCATGCGTTCCCAAACGCATCTGGTGGGGCCACTGTGAGATACAGGAAGCTGGACTAGATGGCCCTCTGGCCTGATCCAGCAGGGCTCTTCTTATGTTCTTATGCCCCGGGGGGATTAGACGAGCAGTTATTTTGAATACAGTTTGATTGTTGCTCCCACAACCAGAAAGGTTTCTACTCATTGCTTTTCTCTCTTTCCTTGTAAAGGGGAAAGGACTTTTTGCCACCAGAAAGATCCAGAAGGGGGAAACCATATTTGTGGAGAAGCCCGTGGTCTCAGCTCAGTTCCTTTGGAATGCCCTCTATAAATATAAAGGTGAGGAGACCTGTGTTCTCAGCTGGCTGGCTGCATTATCTCTGCATTTTTCTTTCGCTGTTTTGACACTTCTGGGGACAGCGTTGTCGGTGGCGGGGGTAACTTGCTGTGGGGAATTCTCCTGGAATTTGGCAACCAGTTTTGACTGAGACGTTCTGGATGCTTTTGTCAGGGGAAAAAAATGATGTTTGTGTGGGCATTTATTCAGAAATTGGGTAAAATTAGGGAAATGTCCATTGTGTCTTCCTGGTGTGGATGATGGAGGTTGTAGTCAGATGTCTCTTGTGGGCACCTTTCTGTGTTTCTGGGTAAGATTCATGGGAGCTGTGGTGCATCAGCTACCCGAGATCTAATGCTACTGGTGTGAATCTTAACTTACTTTGTTGTGAGTGAGGGGGGAAAATGGCAAAACGTTCCTCTCTGCCTTGTAAGACGGCAAGATGTTTTTGTGGGGCTCTTCAGAAGAGAAAGAGCAAAGGGTATTGGATGAAAATCAAGCAACATTGGGCAGCCATTGCACTGGTTGTGGGAAATGGCAGCTGCGTGGACTTGTTCAGCGTCACAAGCCGTGGATGGGTTGTTTGCATCTTTTAAACTAATCAGACTCTGTACCTGCTCTGTGTGTACACATATGTGTACTTTGTTTCCCAAAGGACATGGATTTTGCCCGGAGATGGTGCACAAATTCCTCCACACTGATTTGGGGGGGGGGGGCTTCCTGCTTCACTCTCGCTGGCAGGCGAGGAATCTTGCGTGGCTACACAGCCCATTTGTGGTGGGTAAATTGTGATTTTTTCAGGAGGAGGATTCCCCCACTGTGCCTGACATCCACTTTTCCTCACCCTTTTCCTCATGTTGTCTTTTAAACCAATAGTTGATTAAATGGGGCGTCCAGCAGGGAAGCCCCGGCACGGACTCTGCACTCCATTGTGGAAAGACAGTAGATAATTCCGGGTGTTTAGTTTAAAACAAAAACAACAGTCAAAACACAAAAACAACCAACCCAAGCCAACCAAACCAAAACAGGAATGCAGTGGTGCCTTGTATAAAGGAATTAATTCGTTCCAAGTGAAATTCTGTTAAACAAATTTTCCTTTGTACAACTTTCCCATAGGAACGCATTGGAAACGGATTAATTCCTAATCACGACCATTTTTCTGTTGTATGGATTTGCCCCATAGGCGATTCTGTTAAGCGATTTCCCCCTATCTCTGGAATTTTTTTTTCCTTTAAGCGGATTTTCTGTCAAACAACCCACTTGGTATACGAGGGTCCACTGTATATGTTTTTGAAAGCAAAGTGTTTTGCTTATAAACCGCCCCATACCACTTCAAGTAGTCTCTGGGCAGTTTTACAGTTTTTAATTACAGTATGCAGGCTGCACATTGCCCCCTCTCCCCCATCAAGCTGGGTACTCATTTTACCGACCTTGGAAGGATGGAAGGATGAGTGAACCTTGAGCCTGCTACCGGGGATTGAACCCCAGGTCGTGAGCACAGTTTAACCTGCATACAATTCCACCAGAGGTAGCCTTTCCTTAAAGGATCTCTTCTCCGCCCTCTTCCAGCCTGTGACCACTGTTTGCGAGCCCTGGAAACAGCAGAGGAGAACGCCCAGCGGTTGCTTGGGAGATACCAGGCCCTGCCTCACCCGGAGCAGTGCGGCATCCGCAAAGACCTCCATCGGCTTTGCCCCAGCTGCCAGGTAAGCTCCGAGGCATCGCTGAGGCAGCTTCTCCACACCAGTCCATCCAAAGTCTTCTGCTTATATACCGCCCCATACCACTTTAAGTAGTCTCTGGGCGGTTGACAGTTTCATTACAGTATGCAGGCTACACATTGCTCCCCCCAGCAAGCTGCGTACTCATTTTACTGACCTCGGAAGGCTGGAAGACTGAGTGAACCTTGAGCCTGGTACCTAGGATTGAACCCCAGGTCGTGAGCACAGTTTTACCTGCAGGACAGGCATTTAACCACTGCCTTGGTCAGTGAGTTGGACCCGCTGGGTCACTTGACCCCAGGACTGCGGCTCTGGCTGGCCGGCGCCACTGGCTCTCCAGGGATCCAAGCAGGCTCCTTTCCTGGCTCCGTCTGGAAATGTTCCTTGGTGGCCTCCCATCCAAAGAGGAACCGAGCCTGACCCTGCTTAGCATTCAAAATCAGCCGAGACTGGATGCAGTTAGATCTTGAGCGATTCCTGCGTACCAATGGGAAGGTTTTACTGTGCAGCTCCATGTCTTTTTAGGGGCATTTATACACGACCCCTAAACTCCGCGGCAAATGGCTGCAAGCTCCGGAGCTTAAAAATGTTTCCCCACCAGCTCCGGAGTTTACAGGAAATTAAGTGCAACCACGCCCACTTTAGCACGTCTCAGCGCACCTTTCAAGTACCTGCTCTCTGGAGGTGAAAATTCCTTGATGCGGTGTAACGATAGTGAGTGTGGGGCTCTCCTTGCTTCTGTTTGTTGTTGTTTTTGGCTCCCGCCCCTTTAAGAGCTACTTAAGAGCTACTGGAATGTTGCCGCGGCAAGAGCGAGAGGCAGAACGGTGGTGAGCCACGATCTTTTCTTCCTTTTTTTCTCCCCTCACGCAGACAGGAGCAAGGAAGTGCGGAGGGGGTGGGAACACAGGAAGAGCGACAAGCCCCTGAGATCTCTGGTCCGAATTTAAGTGACCAGCGGATCTTAGGGGTCGTGTAAAAGCGCCCTTTGTTGACCTGCCCCTGCTCTTTGTGCCTTGTTGTTCTGCAGGTGATGTACTGCAGCCCAGAGTGCCGGCAGGCCGCCTGGGACCAGCACCATCAGGTCTTGTGCCTGGGAGCTTCCAGGCAGGACCCCAACCACCCCCTCCACAAACTCCAGGAGGCATGGAGGTGAGTGGGTCTGGACTTGGGAAACGGAGGATCTCCGCTCCCGGAAGGCGGTTGGAAATCATCGGAGCTGTACGGTTCAGGCTGTGGGGTCAGGGGTCGGCGGATTTCCTCCTTGTTTGCTTTCCCTTTTTGACTTACCAGAACTTGAGGGTCATTGGTGAGCTAGTGCAACTGCCCGGGCCCGGGCTGCTGCTCTCTGTGATCTAGAGGGCACGCAGCACCGATCCTGAACCATCTGTGGTGGCTTGCGCGGGTTGACCTACAAATCCCCGAACAGAATGGAGCCAGAACCATCTTTATGCATCTGCCTAGAATTTGAGATCTGTTAACAGATTGCTTACTTTCCTCATGTGGGGCCAGCCATCTCACACAAATCAGTCTGTCTGTCTGCCTTCCTATTCCTTTCTTTCCTTTCGATCGGTCAATCGATCGATTCCTTGCTTCCACCCATCTATCTTATATGTTGATCTAGTGGGATATGCTGCCACGGAGGGTGGTGAAGTCTCCTTCTTTGGTGAGCCACCCTCCTATTTTTTAATCACCTTTTCAAGGGCTAATGTGGCCTTTGGTGGGGCCTGGTGTGTGTGTGTGGGAAATATAACCCCTTGGGTTTTCCTCAATTGCACACCACTGCTTCATGGTCCACCTTTGGGAGATTGCACATCTCCATCATGGTTTGTCACCTGTGATGGACTTTTCCTCCAGGAATCTGTCGAATCCCCCTTTCAAGGCATCCAGGCCAGATGCCACCACCACCACCTCCTGTGGCAGGGAGTTCCACAGGCTAACAATGCGCTGGGTTAAAAAAAAAACATTTTCTTTTGCCTGTTGTGTTAGAAAATAATAAGATGGATATTGTGTAGCATTCCCCCCAAAAACCCTGACAGACCACAGCTCAGTCCCACAAAATATTGTGCATTGGAAAAACGCTGAGACCCAGCAGAAACTCAATGCTCAGGAACACCAGAAAAAAACTTCTGCAGACAATTTTAGAAAAATAATTTATATATTTACATTCAACTTAGAAAGCTTTTTCTCAGCATGAAAAAAACACATCAGGAAAAAACATAGCAACACATCAGGAAAAAATACAGTAACCAACCTTGAACAGCAGCATTGATTGGCTTTGAGGAAAAAGCCAGCAAGCAATGATTCTTGCTTTCTACATTTATACAAACTTTAAGCACTAATTACCTGCAGCTGCCCGTTGCTGCTACAGCCTCAAAGTTTTTACCTAAAACCTTTCACACCTGTGTGTGCTCTACACAAACTCTGTGTAAAAGGTTTAATATTTCATTTATGTTTTTTTATATATCTTTAAAAAACTTGACATGTTCTTACTCTCCCAGCCCTCAAATTGAGTGGATGTCCCCTAGTTCTGGTATTTTGTGAGAGGGAGAAGAGCTTCCCTCTATCCACTTTACTCATGCCCTGCATTATTTTGTATGTCTCAATCATATCCCCCCTCAGGTGCCTTTTTTCCAAACTAAAAAGCCCCAAATGTTTTAGCCTTTCCTCATAAGGGAGGTGCCCCAGCCCAGTAATCATTTTGGTCGCTCTCTTCTGCACCTTTTCCAGTTCCACTATGTCTTTTTTGAGATGCGTGACCAGAATTGTACACAATACTCCAGGTGCGGCCTTACTATCGTTTTGTGCAATGGCATTATAGTGCTGGCTGTTTTATTTTCAGTCCCCTTTTTGATAATCCCTAGCATGGAATTGGTTGTGTCAGGAGGTGTCCTCCACCACACGGGGGGGGGGCGTGGGCTTGGCAGAAAGCTACTTAAGACCAAGATCTGAGGTGGGAGGCGGGACGGCAACAGGCCCCTTCCCCGCCTGAAGGACATCCAGCCGCGGCGGGCGGCCGTTCAGTTGAAACACGGGTCTCGTGATAAGAAGCTTCTGTCCGTCTTTCCTCCCCAGAAATGTCCACTACCCACCGGAGACCGCCAGCATCATGCTGATGGCAAGAATGGTTGCCACCGTCAAGCAGGTGTGTGGTTGCGTTTGGCGGTGAAGGCTGCCTGGCCAAGGGGGGGGGGGCTCTGGGTGTGTGCGTGGAGGGACAAAGAGCTCAGGCGATGTGTGGGGGAAATCCGCGTGTGTCGAGATGCGCGCACATCCCGATCTGCAGACACTCGTTTGGCTTAACCGCTCCCCTCAGCTCTAGCTCTCTTCCTTCTGAGGAAAGAGAAAGGAACAAGGGGTTTTCTCTCTCTCTCTTTCTCTGCCTTTATTTTCTGCTTTTCTGTCTTTCTTTCAGGCTAAAGACAAGGAATGGTGGATAAAAATCTTTGCTCAGTTCTGCAGTAAAACTGCAAATGAGGAAGAGGAGATTGTCCACAAGTTACTAGGAGAGAAGTTTAAGGTCAGTGGGGACCCAGAGAATGAGGATTTTCAGATCCTCCTGGTGGATTTTGCCTCCCTCCCTCCTTCCTTCCTTCCTTAATCTATCACCAGCTCCTTCCTTCCTTCCTTCCTTCCTTCCTTCCATCCATCACCAGCTCCTTCCTTCCTTCCTTCCTTCCTTCCTTCCTTCCTTCCATCACCAGCTCCTTCCTTCCTTCATCTATCACCAGCTCCTGCCTGCCTGCCTTCATCTATCACCAGCTCCTTCCTTCCTCTGTCACCAGTCCTGATTGTTCTGCCCTATTTATTGAAAACATTTTCCCCGTCCTCCTTCCTTAAAAAGGACACAAGGCAGTTTCCATCACGAAGAGTCAATATTTAAAGCTGAAAGCAGTATGCTTTTAGTGAAGGGATGAGCAGTTCACCTCTGCAGGAGGTCGGGTGACGGCTATCAACCTACCCAGCTTTAAAAGGATGATGGATAGATTCGTGGTGGTGGAGGAGGGTGCTCCTGTCAGGAGCCTGTCAGTCCCGGGGGAGCCTGAATTGGGCTGGGCTGGGCTGGGGGTGATACACGTCCCTCCTGATGGTCCCACCAGTGGGCTGCAGACAAGCTGAACCTTGTGATGAGAACAGGGTGTTGAGCTGCTATTTACAGACCTTTCCTCCCCTCCTCCTTCAGAGCTCTTATGTGTCTACTCTTCCTTGAAAAATCTTGAGTTTTTGATTAGTTAAAATCTTTCTTTTTTTTCCATTCCTCTTGTTGGCTGTTCTTGTGGCCCTCGCGGTCTGCAAAGGTGAAGGTGCTCCAACCTGGCCTTTGGCTTCTCCTGCGTCCCTCTTCCTCCGCCAGCGTCGTCCACTGAACTTGGGTGGGCTCTTAGCAGGGGCGATCATTCAACAAAATTTTCTCTGTCTTCTTTTTCTGTGTGTGTGGGGATTGCGGCGGATCGCCAGGGCCAGTTAGATGTCCTGCGCAAACTCTTCACGGAAGCTCTCTACGACGACCATCTTACCTGGGTAAGTCCAGCGTTTCTGACTGCCAGCCTGCCACCTGAAGGGAAGCAAGGGAAGAATCATTAGACTCGTTGGGAGAATCAAGGGTTGAATCATAGAGTCATTGGGAGGGCCCGCCAAGGCCGCCAAGCCCAACTCCCCTGCTCAAGGCCGGAATCTAAATCAAAACAAAAGACACAAAGCATACTTAACATATCTACAGAGCCTGGCCAAATCCTCCTTCCCACCATCTCTACCTCCTCTTCTTCCCCCAACTCCTCTTCCCCATCCCCTATCCACCCCTCCAACGCTATATACTACAGCCAATGAAATTGTGGTATGAAATGTATATCCCATGCCATATTATATTGCACACCTCATTCTGCTGCTATATGTCTGAAGAAGTGGACGTGTAGTCCACGAAATGTTACATTAAAATACTGTATGAAAGTTAGTCTATAAGGTGCCACATGTTTTGTGTCTTTTGTTTTGTCTTGGTTTTTCTTAGATTTTTGCCTGAAATTCTTGAAAAGACTAACACGGCTACCCTCTCTGAAAAATTCTAAATCGAAGGAGATCTGCCAGGTGGTTGTCTAAATGTCTCTTGAATGCCTCCATTGCTCAGGAAACTTGGAGAAACAGATGCCATCTGATTTGTTCATTTATTTAAAATATTTCTACCCCGCCTTTCTCCTTAAAAGGACCCAAGGTGGCTTACATCATTACAAGAAAATTTAAAAGCAAACCACAGCAAGCCTACAAATGCTAAAAAAGGTTAGCAAATACCATAGTAAAACACATACGCAGTACAGTAGGACCCCTGTATCCACTGATTCATCATCCACTCAGTTATCCGTGGTTGGCAGAGGAAAAAAATACTTCAGCAGCCACAAAGCAAGCTGTTGTCACAAACAGCAGCTGTAAAGCAAACTATTGTCACAAATAGAATCTGCAAAGCAAGCTACTGTCACAAACAGCAGCCATAAAGCAAGCTACTGTCAGGAAACAGTAGTGTTGGGGAACAGTTTGATGTTCCCTCTTATCCACGGTTTTCATTATCCACGGGAAGGCCTAGAACCAATCCCCAGCGGGTACCGGGGTCCTACTGTACTAAAACACATCCAAAGCAATAAGGCACAACAAAGCATTAAAAAAAAACCCTCTCAGACTGCCAGTCATTAAGTGAAAGCCTGGCTGAAGAGAAAAGTCTTTGCCTGCTTGTGGAAGGACACTAAGGATGGGGCCAGCCTGGCTTCCAGTGGGAGGGAGTTTCAGAGGACAAGGCAAAGAGGCCCTTCAACCTGAGGCTGCCATTATTTGATTTTTGCTTATTAATTCCATGTGCATCTCACCTTCCCTGCAATGGTCTCGGCGGGGGTGGGGGCACAGGGCCCCCCTCCCCAATTTACTGTCACACCAGTTCAGGCTGAGGGGACGCCACAGTCTTGAGGTCACTCAGAAAACTGTGATTCAGTCGAGGCTGAATCCTATGGAGGTGGTTTCATCGGGCAGAACAGATAACCCCGCTTTCTTCCCCCCCAAAAAAAACCCTTGCGGGTTCACAACACGATTTTTAACTGAGGCACAAGCAATATTAAAACTCGACCCACCTGTTTGGAACGTTAAAACTCAGCAGCATTACAAAAACACTTTTAAAGGCCCATTAGTTAAAAGTATTTTCCCGCTATATTTTGGTCCAAAATTGTTAGACTGAAAATTGAGAGCCATCTTATACACAGAAGTCAGCCGAGGAGAGAACCGTGTGGTCGCGAAACTGTCATTTTGGGTTGGAAAAGGGGGTGGTGGTGGTCATCTTATACATGGGGACATGATAGAGATGGGAAAATATGGTAATAGAAATTCTGCAGTCACTTTAAAAAAAAAACTTCTTCTGTATACCCAGTTTGCTGCCAAACATCTGGATAGGTTTTTTTAAAAACCCAAATCTTTGCCTGCGGGCAGTACGACTGAGGAGGGGGACCAGGCTCCTTTGGAAAAGAATTCCAACCCCTGGGATCAGCACCCAAAAAAGGCCCTCTCTTGGGCCCCCACCTCTGACATGCTTCCTTTTTAGAAGGTAAAAGCTGAGTGAGGCTCTAGGGAAGAATCTATCTAGCCTTTCGGGTCTTGAACCGGCAACGGTTAGCAGAGCTTTCCAGCCCCGCTCTTGAGATGTTTGGTGCCACGCAGCCTCTTCACAAGTGGGCGTGAAGATGCTGAGATTGGCCACCTAGGACTCTCTCTGTGTGTGTGTGTCTCTGTGTGTCTGTGTGTGTGTCGTTTGTTTCACTCCCTTTCCCCCCCCACAGTGGTTTTCTCCGGAAGGCTTCCGGTCGCTCTTCGCCCTTGTTGGCACCAATGGCCAAGGAATAGGAACTAGGTGAGCAGTGTGTATGTGGGGGGGCATCTTGATTTTCCCCTCCCCTCTCAAAAAACTGTGGGCCCTCCCTTCTTTCCTTGCTCTCCTGCATGCACTCTCTGATCACCTCCGGCGACTATGCCTGGGCTTGGGATGTGAGCCCTCCCGTAGTGCCGAATAGACGCCACGAGGGGCTGGAGAGTTGATCGGTGGGTCTTTCTCTCTCCCTGACCTCCTCCCCCCCTTTCCCTTCTGTCCCCCCCCCCAGCTCTCTAAGCCAGTGGGTCCATGCCTGCGATGCCTTAGAGCTTCCCCCCCGGGAACGAGAGCAGTTAGACGCCTTCATCGACCAGCTCTACAAGGACATCGAGAAAGGTGGGTGAGCCGGGCAAAACAGGCCGAGGGGGGGACCTTAAACAGCAGGGGGGGGCACGCCCTGGGGTGCCAGCTGTCCCTTCCTAGTGGGATCCGTCGTC
Source organism: Phrynocephalus versicolor (assembly GCA_023846285.1). NCBI lineage: Eukaryota > Metazoa > Chordata > Lepidosauria > Squamata > Agamidae > Phrynocephalus > Phrynocephalus versicolor. The sequence goes on from JAHTLZ010000330.1 coordinate 508,926, forward strand.
GACAGAGCTTGGGAGGTTCCATGTTTTATTTTTCTCTGTGGCGCAGTGGTTAAATGCCTGTCCTGCAGGTAAAACTGTGCTCACGACCTGCGGTTCAATCCCCGGGAGCCGGTTCAAGGTTCACTCAGCCTTCCATCCTTCTGAGGTCGGTAAAATGAGTACTACCCAGCTTGCTGGGGGAGAGGGAGCAATGTGTAGCCTGCATGCTGTTATTAAAAACTGTAAACCGCCCAGAGACTACTTGAAGTGGTATGGGGCGGTATGTAAGCGGAACACTTTGCTTTGCTTTTGCGTTGTCCCTCTAGCCAAAAAGAGAGAGGAACTTTTCCAAGTCATGTTTCCGGCTGTCTCAAGGCGTCAGGAAGGGAACGGAGAGGGGTGGGGAACCTTCGGCCCTCCAGATGTTTTGGACGGAAACTCCCAGAACCAAGAGCGTATGTTACCAATGATAAAAGAGGAGCTGTGGTCCAAAACATTGGGAGGGTGGGAGGTTCCCCACCCCTGGTATGGAGGCTAAGAGGCTCCAAGAAACCCTTGCTGGCTTCTGGAGTTTCATCGGGAACCTTCCCGAGTTATCCCATGGGACCCTCCTGGTTTCCTGTTTCCAGCACTGGCATACCAAAAGGCACTGTTGTGAATTTTATTTATTTATTTATTTGTATTCTCGAAGGCTTTCACAGCCAGGATCTGATAGTTGTTGTGAGTTTTTTCGGGCTGTTTGGCCGTGTTCTGGAAGTTTTTCTTCCTGACGTTTCGCCAGACGCTGCGGCCGGCATCTTCAGAAGGCAAGGAGCTCAGGGAACTAGGAGTTCTCTCTGTGCTCTGGGATCCTGACCGTGAAGCCTTCGAGAGTACATTGAATGCCTCTTCGGGGAGGAAACAGTTAGACAGACCCGGAGACTGGAAACACTCCAAGGCACTCACTTTAATAACCAAGAGCACAGAGAGAACTCCTAGTTCCCTACGCTCCTTGCCCTGTGAAGATGCCGGCCACAGAGTCTGATGAAATGTCAGGAAGAGAAACTTCCAGAACATGGCCAAACAGCCCAAAACTCACAACAAATATTTATTTATTTAGATTGGTCACTCCTCATCTCCCCTGAGGGGACTCTGAACAATTTACAATATAAAACACAATAAAACCATGGATAGCTGTGACCTTTTTGGGACTGTTTGGCCATGTTCTGGAAGTTTTTCGTCCTGACGTTTCGCCAGCCTCTGTGGCTGGCAAGGAGCTCGGGGAACTAGGAGTTCTTTCTGTACTCTGGGGTATAGAGTGAGTGAGACTGTGGTTTGCCACAGAGTCTGGCGAAACTATCAGATCCCGGCCGTGAAAGCCTTTGAGAATACACAAAACAATGGGTGTTTTTTAAAAAATCTAAAAACCATCTAAAAGTAACAATATACTTATGAATAATTATCAAGAGTAAGCGGTGAAGCTTTAGAAGAGAGATAATCTATGATGATAGCCATCTTCAGGCATGACAGCTGCTTGTTCCACCCCAGGCAAGCTAGCCGAACCATGGCTTTAGAATTCTCCAGAAGGTTAGGAGAGAGGGGGCCTGCCTCAACTCTGTGGGGGGGGGGGGGAGGCATGCTGTTTCCAGAGGGCTGGGCCCACTGCAGAATCATACAAGCAAGACTAGAAAGCCCCCACCCCGACCCCTCCTGCGGCCCCATCTTCCTATCATCTGTTATTAATACAGATAGGGTGCTCCGGGATTAGGAGGTTCCACTCATCAGCGGCTGCCACGAGAGTCTGGACACTTTCCTGTCCTGTCTAGATCTGTCTCATCTTCCTGCTTCTCCCGATAACAGTTGGAGCCGATCACTCCCCCGTCTTGTAGCAGGGAGTCCCATAGGCTAATGCATTATGTGAAGGAATTGGCTTTGAGATTATTATATTACATTTTTTTTTTGCTCATTATGTTGTTTTTGATTGAATTATGGCTATTGATCATTTTTTAATTGTTTATGTTTATTGTGCAAAGATTCAAAGATTTATTGATTTGTGCGGCCTTGCCCATTGCAAACACATTCAAATAGTTTAAAACCAAAACATTATTGTTGGTTTTATATGATTAATGTGTTTTGGATATGTATAGGTCAGATGGGCAGTACATATATCAAATAAATAAATATCCCCCCCCCAACTGACTCATCTTGGAATAGCTGCCTGTGTACAAATGATTTTATGTTTAGTTTTAAGCCCAAAGTTGACTTCATTTTGAGAAGCGGATGCACCTTTTTAGCATTATCTCTCTGTGCATCATGCTAGGTTTTGCTTTTAGAGTTTCCTTGTCTCAGGAGAGGAATGATTTAAGATACCGATGTTTTCCCCACCCCTTTGCCTCCCTCTCTTTCTCTCTTTATTATTTTTTATTTAGAGACAGGGGAGTTTCTGAATTGCGAGGGATCCGGCCTCTACCTGCTGCAGAGCTGCTGTAAGTAAGGGTGTAGGGATCGCCCGCCCAGGAGCCCGCTTGCTCCTCGGGGTGTAATTCATCCTGCGGGGGCCATTTTTTGTGATTCTCCACCTAACGCCTCTCCTTTCTTGTGGCAGGTAACCACAGCTGCATTCCCAACGCCGAGGCCTCCTTCCCAGAGAACAATTTCCTCCTACACCTGACGGCCTTGGCAGACATCCGGCCGGGGGAGGTAGGGGCAGGAGGCACATAGGCTCCCCCCCCCCCCTTTAAGGGGCGTTCACGGGGAGGGACAGGAATTGCCAAATATTGAGACCGTCGTACAAACTGCTCGCATTAAAGGCTGGCAGTTTTGGCCATTCAGGCATCTCCTTCTCCATGATGCCAACTGAACATAAGAACATAAGAAGAGCCATGCTGGATCAGGCCAACGGCCCATCTAGTCCAGCTTCCTGTATCTCACAGCGGCCCCACCAGATACGTTTGGGAGCGCATGAGACTAGATATCTGTCTCCTGATACCACTCCCCTGCATCTGGCCCTTGAAGTACCCTGGTTTTAAGCCTGGAGATGACACATATCCATCATGGTTTGCAACCTGTGATGGACTTTTCCTTCAGGAATCTGTCCAATCCCCTTTTGTCCAATCACAACAGCAATTCCCAGAATTTCTCAGGCACTTGAGCTACTGGGAGGATTCTGGGAAAGGTAGTTTAAAAGGGCCAATGAGCAGAACCTTAGGTGGAAACCAAGTCCTTTGAAGGGCAAAGTTGAAGGAACTGGGGATGTTTTTGCCCTGGAGATGAAAGTCTGGAGCAGTGGGAGGAGAGAGCCACCTTTGAGGATTTTTTAAGGCTGTCCTTGGACGATGCAACAATCTTGCTTTCTTCTGCTCCGCAGGGGAAGGGCCGAAGCAGTGGGTTCAAATTAGGCATGGGAATTTGGTTATTTCTTGCACTCCACACACACACCCTGTTTTTTTGGCCAAGGATTCTCCGAGATAGAATTCTGGAGGGGGGGTGGCTGCAGAGGAATTTTCCGTTGCTCACCCATGGGTCTTGGCTAGCATCTAGACCTGTGTTTCCCAACCTTGGGACCCCCAGGTGTTCTAGGACTACAGCGCCCAGCAGCCTTCATCATTATCTATGCAGGCAAGGGGCTCCTGGGCGTTGCAGTCCGAGAACCCCTGAGTTACCCAAAGTTGGGGAACCACTTCCCTAGAGCAACCGTTTGCCTCTAAAGAGGAAGGAAATGGCTGGGAGTGTTGCTGCAAAGGCTTATGGGACTCATAGTCTCTCCGCTTGTGGGGCCGGGATGTGACTCCTTAAGGGAGCACGAGACCCGCTCGTAGGTTGCAAAGGGGAGTCTTGGCAGGCCGTCTCGTGCTGTGCAAGCCCCCCCCCCCCAAAAAAAAGCAGGGCAATTGGAGCGTGGCCGAGATTCCACCATGTTGTCGTTCCTTCTGTCTGGACAGGAGATCTGTATCAGCTACTTAGACTGTTGCCAACGGGAGCGGAGCCGTCACAGCCGTCACAAAGTTCTCCGGTAAGCGGGGTGGCTTGGTTTTGAACCTGGTGGGGTTTTGTGAGGTGTGGGGCTACACCTGTGCAGGCACATGCATGGTTTTTTTTTGGGGGGGCACTTTCTTTCTTGGAGCAGAGCTCTGGACATTTCCCCCTGCCAGCATAGCACACCCATAGCTAGGCTGTTCTGGAAACTGTAATCCAAAAGGGAAAGTGTTCTGCTTATAAACTGCCCCATACCGCTTCAAATAGTCTCAGGACGGCTTACAGTTTTTAGTTACAGTATGCAGGCTACACATTGCCCCCGCCTCCCCACAGCAAGCTGGGTACTCATTTTACCAACCTCGGAAGGATGGAAGGCTGAGTCAACTTTGAGCCTGCTGCCCGGGATTGAACCCAGGTCGTGAGCACAGTTTTACCTGCAGTACAGGCATTTAACCACTGCACCACAGAGCTCTTCTTTATCCAGAAAAAAATAACTGTTCTCTCTCTCTCTCTCTCCCTCTCTCCCTCTCTCCCTCTCTCTCTCTCTCTGGGTGTATTAACCACCCAGAGAGGGCTTCAGATAGATAGATAGATAGATAGATAGATAGATAGATAGATAGATAGA
>JAHTLZ010000330.1:513493-523979 GCA_023846285.1 Phrynocephalus versicolor
AGATAGATAGATAGATAGATAGATAGATAGATAGATAGATAGATAGATAGATAGATAGATAGATAGATAGATAGATAGATAGATAGAAGAAAGGAATGGATGGATAGATAGATAGATAGACAGACAGACAGACAGACAGACACACACACACACACACACACACACACACACACCTTTGTACATCCTGCATGTTTATAGACCTACATGCATACACATGCACTCCATTTGTATACATCGTAATAATGGCCCAAACCCTGTTGCATTTGGACACCGGTGCAGCTCAGCTGGAGCAATTACTCCAGGTTAAAAAGGCGCTGTCGGCATCTGGGACGCAGAGTCGCCCAAGCGCCCATGCCTGCTCTGGCTTCTTCATCGGCACCCGCCTCCTGCCAAGGAGGATGCTGGCTGGCGTGACTAACAGGACGGTGGCCGTCGCTTGCCGTTGGCTGGGGCATTTGAGCGCGTTGTTGCCTTGCGTTGGTTGCAGCCTTGCAATCTTTGTTGCGACCTCACGAGGTCAGCAGGCTTCGTCACCCCTGTCCTGTTACAATCACTCCCCTACATCCGCTCCCCTTATTGTTCTTGTTGTTGTTTGGGGGAGTAATAGATAAGTAAAAAAAACCCCAAGTTTTTGCCCCAAGGCACATCTAATCCACAGAGGGAATAGCAATTCAAAGGGTGCTGTATAAAATGCTCCCTGGGCAGTTTATTTATTTATTATTTATTTATTTTCAAATGTCTATACCGCGCCTATTTCCCGAGCGAGAACTCAGGGCGGTTCACACAAAATATTAAAAATCTAAAATCCATCTAAAAACAACTATCATGCCGGCTACACCTTGTGCTGCTCCTCACCCCCACCCAAATGATCTGGGCACCCAGTTTACCGACCTTAGAAAGATGAAAAGCTATGCCAACCTTAAGCCAGCTACCCAAGCCTTTCAAAATCGAACTCGGGTTGGGAGCAGAGTCTTCAGTGCAATACTGCTGTTTTAACCTCTGTGCCACAAGGCTTCGCCAACAGAGCAAAGGGAAAAAAGCAGAAGGCAGCAGGGAAAAAAAATATTGATCAATGCAATTAACGCAGCTGGCGTTTTGGGAAGGGGAGGTGAAACCCTTCACCAGCCGCTGGGTGTGACCGTCTCCTGGCCTTCCACGGCAACCCTCTTCTCTCCCTTCCCTGCAGGGAGAACTACCTGTTTGTCTGCTCCTGCCCCAAGTGCCTGGCTCAAGCCGACGATCCGGATGCGACGTCGGAAGAGGAGGAGGAAGAAGAGGAGGACGAAGAGGAAGGGGCCGGAGCTGAAGGGGAGGCGGAGGATGCAGAACTGGAGGACGAGATGACGGACGTTTGATCCGGGGTGGGGGTGGGGGTGGGGGTCCCAGGGGCGGACGTGGCCTTCTGTGGGAGCCGTGGCCTCCCAGTTGAGGAAGGTCTTGGCACACGAGTGGCTTGTGCTGGCAGAGGAAAACCAAGGGCTAAAATGACGCAAGAGGGATGGCCGGATGAACCGGTGCCGGGCGGCCCTTTTAGGCGAGCACGCCGGTGGGGTCTCCCCACCCCCACCCCCACCCGTGAAATCTGCATTCTTAAAGTGAGCGGCACCCAAGGAAGACGGGGGGAACTCCTTCCCAAGAACGCAAGATGCCCTGATGGCGGAAAGGAGGCCCCTCGGCCACTTATGCACGTGGTACAGTAAAAAAATTTGCAATGCAAAACCAAGGCCGTTGGTTCTTTCTGGTTCTTCTGGCTGGGTGCAGGAGGAGCAGGGGACGGTAGGTGGGGTGAGGGAAACAGGCGGGGTGGGAACAGGGTGCCCGTGACCCTGAACCAGCATGATCCATGCTGTGGCAATATGTCTGTGAAGATTCTCAGTCATCCAGGTGACTTGATCTGGATGTTGAGTCATGGCAACTGGACTTCTTTTCCTTGAGAGAAATGTTTCGCTGCTCATCCAAACAGCTTGCTGCTGCTCCTCTTTTCAAAGGTCCAATCTTGGGAGATAATTAAAGCAGAGCCACCCGCCGGCTTTGCTTTAACATAAGAACCTAAGGAGAGTCGTGCTGGATCAGGTCAAAGGCCCATCTAGTCCAGCTTCCTGTATCTCACAGTGGCCCCACCAGGGAGCGCACGAGACTAGATCTCTGTCTCCTGATACCACTCCCCTGCATCTGGCCCTTGATGTACCCCGGTTTTAAGCCTGGAGGTGACACATCTCCCTCATGGTTTGTAACCTGTGATGGACTTTTCCTGTCCAATCCCCTTTTGAAGGCATCCAGGCCAGATGCCATCACCACCTCCTGTGGCAGGGAGTTCCACAGACTAACAATGCGCCGGGTGAAAAAAATATTTTCTTTTGTCTGTTTTTACTCTCCCAGCCCTCAAATTGAGTGGATGTCCCCTAGTTCTGTTATTTTGTGAGAGGGAGAAGAGCGTCCCTCTATCCACTTGACTCATGCCCTGCATTGTTTTGTACATCTCAGGTGCCTTTTTTCCAGACTCAAGAGCCCCAAATGTTTTAGCCTTTCCTCATAAGGGAGGTCCCCCACCCCAGTAATCATTTTAGTCGCTCTCTTCTGCACCTTTTCCAGTTCCAATATGTCTTTTTTGAGGATGAAGAAGCATTTAAAGTTGGCGTAGTCTTCTCTGAGTCTTAGCTCTGTGTTGGATGTTCGAGTTGAGCTCCTTTCAAGGGGAACTAGTGGGGCAATTGAATTCCCAGCCTCGGGTTCCTCATTCGTTTACCTAAACCACTGAGTTATTTGGCAGTTCTCATTCTAGCGCACCGTGACCTGACTTACAAAGGGTTCTACGGCAAAATGCACTGACTTCATTTCTACTCTCTTGATTGGCCCCAATCAGATGGACGCAAACTCCACACGAGCCCCTTGGACATGAAGGAGAGCTCAAATCAACAAAGCTACCATGACAGAAATAATATGGTTGCATATATAATAATAATAATGCAGGGCATGAGTCTAGTGGATAGACGAGGGACACTCTTCTCCCTCCCACAAAATACCAGAACTAGGGGACATCCACTCAAATTGAGGGTTGGGAGAGTCAGAACAGACAAAAGAAAATATTTTTTCACCCAGTGCGTTGTTAGTTTATGGAACTCCCTGCCACAAGAGGTGGTGGTGATGGCACCTGGCCTGGATGCCTTCAAAAGGGGATTGGACAGATTCCTGGAGGAAAAAGTCCGTCCCAGGTTACAAACCATGATGGAGATCTGTAATCTCCAGGCTTAAAACCAGGGTCCTTCAAGGGCCAGATGCAGGGGAGTGGTTTCAGGAGACAGATATCTAGTCTCATGCGCTCCCAAACGCATCTGGTGGGGCCACTGTGAGATACAGGAAGGTGGACTAGATGGGCCTTTGGCCTGATCCAGCAACGGCTCTTCTTATGTTACTATGAGGGGAAGACAGCCTTATTTATTTATTTATTTTTATTTTAGAGTATGTTTACTCCAACATTCTTCTTGGAAAAGGACCCAAGGTGGCTTACATTAATAACAACTGTCAGCCAATGGCAAGGAGTGCTAGGCATTGTGGTCTGACAATCCATGAGGGCCACGGTCTGCCCACCCCTCCCTGTAGCATCTGAGCTTTCGAATGACTACTTTTCCCAACCAGCTCTGTTGGACGGCAACCTCCATTGTCCTCCACCGGTATCGCTGTTGTTTGTAATACATTTAAGAGGCAAAAGTTTTGAGGAGGCTCACGGTGGCGCACGCAACAAAGGAAAACAAGGAACGCAGAGTGTTTTCAAAAAGGCCTTCTGAAATTTCACCCTAATATTTACAAAAGAGGCTCCTATTTCAGGTTAGCCGTGTAGAAATGAAACCGAAGGGGAACAAAATGTCCTGAACACAATTCCTCAATGAATTCTCATGCTCTTGCGCAGCTCCCATTTTATTCTGGAAAAGTCTGTGCCAGAGAACTTCCGTATGGAACGGGAATCCCATGAAACACTGCCCTGCAGGTCTTAGCTGTTCCGCTTTTGTTCATGAAGGATTTCAAAGCAATGACAAACAAAACCGGTTTAACAAAACCCTCGCCACGGAGGTCCACTGCTCCGCTCTGGAAAACGACGGCTCCCATCAACTTGAGAGTACAGATTTATGCAACTTACAAAAGGTACAATTTGCTATCCCGACGGGGGCTCCTGGGTGTCCCGGCTTGGCCCTCACCATTTATGGACGGAGGTGGGGAGAAAGTCCCTTGAAGAAACTCAGCATGTTCCATGAAGTTCCAGGACCTTAAAAAGGGTTGGACTTGACAGTTTTCTCAGCCTGGGCCTGCTTCGTCTAGTTGGTTGAGAGCAGGAAGGGCACAACTGGTGGGGTGGGGGGGCCACACTGATTCCCCAGGCTCCAGCCTTGAAATTTGGGGTTCAGAGGGGCCATAACAGAGAAGGAGCTGCAGCAGATGAGTAAGAAGGTGGCTTTTGATGAGGGGGAGCCTTCAAGCGGAGCTTCCAGAAGGGCAGAGTGAACCTCTGCCTTCTCTTCTCAAACAGGGACGCACATCCCCAACTTCCAGAATTCTGGATAACTACTAGGCTGGTCCCAGAAGAAGCTTCAACCTTTCCCCCCCCCCACCAGGCCGGAGGGTGGCCAGTGTGCTTTGCAGGCTGGAAACCTTTAGTCTCACCACTCGTTTTGGTCCATTTCAAAAAGCCTGTTGGGAGATGGCTTCTACATGGCATCCTGGAGACATGTATCTGTTCCAATCAGGAGACTACATGGTCCAACGACAGGCAGCTCCTGGAGCCTGGGTTAGAGGACCCTCCGAAAGTACAGCTCCAGAGGCCTGGAACAGGGAGCAGGTGAAACCCTTGAGTGCTGCATTTGTGTGTGTGGGGGGGGGGGCACTGAGTTTCCCCAGCCCCCCTCCCCCCCCCATTCTTCTTCATCCGCGTCCTTCATCATCAAGATTCTCTGCTACCAAAAGGTCCATGGAGGCTGCATCAGTTCGTACGTCGGGATGCTGGTGACGTTGACTGGGATGGAGATCACAGCCCAGGGAAGGCCATGCCGCTCCAAGGATCGACGGATCATGTACCTGGGAGACGGAAATGACCCTTCGAGTTTCAATAAATACAGTAGGACCCCAGTATCCGCTGGGAATTGGTTCCAAGCCTTCCCGTGGATAATGAAAACCGTGGATAAGAGAGAACACCAAAATGTTTCCCAAAACTGCTGTTTTGTGATAGTAACTTGCTTTACGGCTGCTGTTTTATGACAGTAGCTTGCTTTACAGCTGCTCTTTGTGACAGTAGCTTGCTTTGCAGCTGCTGAATTATTTGTTTATTTTTTCCTCTGCCAACCGTGGATAACTGAATCAGTGGATAATGAATCAGTGGATACAGGGGTCCTACTGTAGATTCCCTCCACTCACACCCCAGTAAAAAGATATATGAACAATGTTTAATCTATATATAACTACAGCAACCAGCCGCAATCTCCAGTTACGACCCTAATCTTCTATAACACATCATGCTTAATTTTTTTTCATTTTTATACTTGTTGAGCGCCCGACTTTCCCACACCATGATGGATGCGTTATGGAATACACTATAAAACATTAAACCCCCAAATCCGCAAAACATTTTAAATCGGAGGTGGGTGCATGACATCCCTCCTGAAATGTTGCTGGACTAGAATTCACAGGATTCGTTACCATGGGTTAGGTGGCCAAGAATGAGGGGGATAGCGGTACCAACGCACCAGAACGTCACACTTTGCTGGTTTCAAATGTGCAAAGATTGTATGGTTTAATCTAACACATGAGGTCAAGCTAACCTGTCACTGCAGCTGCCATCTGTGTTTAGTCAGAAGTCAGAAACAGTATCTTTATTACTGTATCTGTGGATTACACACACCAAGTCCCAAAATGCCCACCGCAGACTTGACTTGCACCCACATGTAAGAGTTAGTGCCAACATTTATACAGTAGGACACCTTTATTCACAGGATCAGTATCAACTGACTCGCTTATACATAAATATTAAAAACATTAAAAGGGAAATAATAGAAATTAGAGATGGGCACGACTTGACGAAATTCTCGTTTCCGTTACTCGTTTCCGTTACAGAATGGAAAAGGAAACGACAATTACTCCGCCAGAACTCGAACTCGAACCGACTAAAGAAAAATTGGGTCTGATTTGTCGTTGTCGTTCCTGGCATCGCGGCGATCCCGCGATGCCAAGTGGCACAGAAAAAAAGTTTTTAAAGTTAAAAAAACCCCGATTCCCGGCCAAAAAGCAGGCGGAAATATGCCTGCCTGAGTGAGGGCTCAGGGCAGGGCACCTACGGGGTGGTTTCTGGGGGGGGGTCCCTGGCCTCCCCCCCTCTCCTGTCCTGGGCTGCTCTGGTGGGGGAAATCCTCGTCGTTTCGCAGTCGCTCGCAAGTCGCAACAAGCACTGGACTCGCCGCCGGCTGTCGCAATTCAAGCGGCACAGAAAAAGTTTTAAAACCCCCACCGCCCCGATTCCCGGCCCCAAAAGCAGGCGGAAATATGCCTGCCTGAGTGAGGGCTCAGGGTCAGGGCACCTACCAGAGGAGGGGTAGTTTCTGGGGGGGGGGTCCCCGGCCTCCCCCCCTCTCCTGTCCTCCTGGGCTGCTCTCGTCTCACCATGCCATGCGGTGCGGGGCGGGCGGGGGATCGAAAATGGGGCGGCGACTGCAATATTTTTTTTGAAATCATGGTCCAAAAAACAAAAACACACAAGCCAACACAAGCACCACAGAAACATGCGGAAATTGCTATTTTAAAACTGCCAGAATTTTTACAGTAGCAGTGGGTTTTTCTTGCAACAAAATGTCTCCTCTGTCCTCTCTCCATTGATTTTATTTTATTTTATTTTATTTACACCTGCGCAATGATGGGCTGGCCATGGGAGTGGACCATGCAAATTTTTGGAGCCATTCCACCAATCGCATGGCCACTTGGCCAGGTTGACCACAGAGACTTCTGGGATGTGCCAATCGGGCATAAAAAGCCCACTAACCGTAGCCCGAACCCGAACCCGAAGCCTAACCCATACGCCAGTACACTGTCCTTCTAAGTGGGTCAGAGAGGCACCCAGAGGTGCACCCCAATACTCACCCTAACCTCACCCGTAACTAGCCTAACCCTAGCCCTTGTGCTAACCCGTCTTAACCCTAAGCCAGATCTACTTGCATTGCACTACACGCAAGTACCTTTCTCTTCTTAGTGAGACGCAGCGGGTGCAGACAGTCCGCCAGTCTGGCTCTGGGTGACTCCTGCAGGCTCGGCTCGGCAGCATGTGTGACATGCAGCAAACCATGCCCCCGAGGCCTGACTGATGCAGGGAAGGCACCCCAAAAAGAGGGGTGCCTCTGCCAGTCTGCTGCGTCTGCAACTTGGCATGCATATCCATATGGCTATGCATGCCCTTTTGCAGCGGGTGAGGATAGGAGGCACCCACGGGTGCCTCCAGGAGCCCGCTTTCCCTTTATAGCGGGCCAGAAGAGGCACCCACCCCACAGAGGTGCCTCCAGGAGCCCGCTACCCCCCCCCCAAACCAGTATAACGACAGACGAAAAAACGACACCACGAAACGACAAATTTTTGAGAAATTTCGCGAAAAACGGAAACGAGCCGAAACGGACCCGTCCCGAAAAACGATAACTTGAAAAAAAAATTCCTGGTTGTGCCCATCTCTAATAGAAATATGTATTTCAAAAGATGAAGGTACTAGAACTAACCACTAGAGGGAACCAGAGACCATGCTCTATGTATAGAAGTCACTAAAACTGCATTGGCTATAAGCAAACATTTTCCACCATCCATAGGGCAGCTCAAAAACAATTCCCCATGGTATGGTGGTCCTAAAGACCCCTGGAAATTTGCTTTGCATAAAGAATCCTACTGAAACATCCAAGGCACCTCAATTTAAAAAAGATGTTGACAACCTCGAGGTCCAGAGGAGGGTGACCAGGATGGTTGAGGGTCTGGAAGAAAAGTCTTATGAGGAGCAGCTTAGGGAGCTGGGAATGTTTAGCTTTACAAAAAGAAGGCTGAGAAGGGATATGATGGCCATGTTTAAATATTTGAAAGGATGTCATATTGAAGAGGGAACAGGGTTGTTTTCCATGGCTTCAGAGACTATGACTCGGGGCAATGATTTCACACTACATGAAAAGAGATTCCATCTGAACATTAGGAAGAATTTCATGACAGTGAGAGCTGTTTGGCAGTGGAATATGTTACCACGAAGGAGGGTGATAGAGTCTCCTTCTTGGGAGTTTTTTAAGCAGAGGCTGGATGGCCATCTGTCGGGTGTCCTGTGATGGGGATTCCTGCATGGCAGGGGGTTGGACTGGATGGCCCTTGAGGTCTCTTCCAACTCTATGATTCTATTTTGCAATATTACAAATGGATTGCTGAGCTGAAGCTTTTGCAAATGTTCTCCCAGCAAAATTGACAACATTCCAAAAGGTAGTCTTAAATTTTAATTAAGCAATCACCTGGCTATTTTTACTTTCATTTTACTTTTGTTTTAGTTTATTGTTGATTTATGTATATTTTGTTTATGTTATGTTTTTTGCATTTTGGGTTTTTAAATGGGTTACTTTGTTATTTTGCTATTCTATGTTGTAAACCGCCCAGAGTAGCCCTACCTAGGGCTAGATTTGGGGGGGAGGGGGTGGATAAAAGTCAAATACAGTGGTACCTTGTATAAAGGAATTAATTTGTTCCAAATGAAAATATCTTAAGCAAACTTTCCTTTATACAAATTTCCCAAAGGAATGCATTGAAAACGGAGCAATCCCTAATCGCGACCATTTTTATGTTGTACGGATTCGCCCCGTAGGCCATTCTGTTACGCAAATTTCCCCTACCTGTGGAATTTTTTATGTTGTACAGATTTTATGTTATACAAACTGTTATACGAGGGTCCACTGTAAGTAAGTAAGTAAGTAAATAAATAAATAAATAAGCAGGAGCCCCCAAACCATAGCCCTACAAAATCGCTCCTGCTTCCCCTTCTCAGCCATTTGACTGCCTTTGCTCTAGGCCAGGCATGTCCAAACTTCGGCCCTCCAGATCTTTTGAGCCACAAACTCCCACAGTCCTTTGCCATTCACAATCTAAGCTTAGAATTCTGGGAATTGTGGTCCAAAACATCAGGAGGGCCGAAGTTTGGACATGCCTCCTCTAGGCCCTTACCCGTCTCTTCCGAGAAGAAAGAGGGCGGGGATGTCGGCCGTCCGCCGAGTGCTGTCCTGGATCATCTCGACGTAGGCACTGTCGTTGTCGTAGGCGTTGTCCGCGATAATCACCGCGTGGCCCCCGTGCTCTTGGATGACGCGGGTCTTGGACAAAAATGAGCAGCCCCTGCGGGGAAACAGGGAGAAGGCCAGGGCTCCCATCAGTGGGGCCGTCTGTGTACGAGTCTCGTACCTTTCGAGTGCCAGCATAAGTTTTGCAGATTACGTGAACTGGGTGGACCAAAGAACAGAACTGGGTGGACGGATGAACAGAATGGGAGCATGCCCGGACTGATTGCTGACAGTAGCCATGCTACAACTGGAAACTTGAAAAACTCCCGGGTTTTTTGACTGAGAGGTACCGACTACAACTCCCAGCAGCCACGTAAGCTCCAGGATTCTAGGAACTGGAGTCCTAAAACCAGGTTGCCCAAGCTCAGATCTGAACAGGGAAGGTGTGATTGTTACAGGAAGAGGAACCCACAGCTCTTCTCCCTCTCACAAAATGCCAGAACTAGGGGACATCCACTCAAATTGAGGGCTGGGAGAGTAAGAACGGACAAAAGAAAATATTTTTTCACCCAGCGCGTTGTTAAGTCTGTGGAACTCCCTGCCACGGGAGGTGGTGATGACATCTGGCCTGGAGGCCTTCAAAAGGGGACTGGACAGATTCCTGGAGGAAAAGTCCATCCCAGGTGACAAACCATGATGGAGATGGGTCATCTCCAGGCTTAAAACCAGGGTACCTCAAGGACCAGATGGAGGGGAGTGGTATCAGGAGACAGAGATCTAGTCTCATGCGCTCCCAGACGCATCTGGTGGGGCCGCTGTGAGATACGGGAAGCTGGACTAGATGGGCCTTTGGTCTGATCCAGCAGGACTCTTCTTATGTTTTTAGAGCAGCAAAATCTCCACTTCTCTCTCTCTCTTTCACTCTCGTTTGGCTCTTGTCACTCCCAAAAGAGGATCCCCGGGAAGGTTCTGGATGCCTCATGGCCATGTTGAGCTCAACAACAGATGAGGAACGCTATTGTGCTCCGGGGAAGAAAAAATTGTAGAGAAGAGCTGCCCCAAAGGCCAAGGAGTCAAGAGCCAAAAGTGGCAACCATTTCTGTGCTTAAAGTCCCTCCCGACCATTGCAACCTTCTCCACCCAAAATGTGGTAAGATCTTTGGTTTAAAATAGCTGGAGATTTCATCATCATCATCATCATCATCATCATCATCATCATCATCATCATC
>JAHTLZ010000330.1:523989-562067 GCA_023846285.1 Phrynocephalus versicolor
TTATTATTATTATTATTATTATTATTATTATTATTATTATTATTATTGACCACTGCAACAGCAGACCTTCCAGGCATCCTGCAGTCGTTCCATTTCTGTAACCCATGAATCCCAATTCTCCTTCTTTGCCGTTGGGTGGCTGAGGGTTGGGAGTTAGATTCCCCACTGGGCCACTTAAGAGAGGCTTGAAACCGTGATCCACAGGGTATCCCTTCCAGCTCTGCCGTTCAAAGGGGATGATTGATGATGATTCATTCTGTGTCAAAGCCTCCTAGGATGGAAGCCGGACGTGAAGAAACTCACCCGCGCTCCACTAAGGCAATCTGCCCCTCGATGAAGACACCGTTGTTCAAGGTCCCGCAGGCTTCGGGCGGGTCGGCAGGCACCAGGTAGATCTGGTCATACCTCGTGTTCTTGGACAGGGAAACGAGAAAGACACACACACAAAGAGATAAACACCATGCGCTAAAGACTGCCAAGTTGGGACTTCCCTCTTTTGGTGCACTGGGTGTGTGCGTGTGTCTGTGTGAGCCAAAAAAAAACAAAAAAAACCCCTCCTCCAGCCCGGAGAGGTACTACAGTGCCCATCCTTCCCAGCCAACAGAGAGGTCAGTCTGCAGTGGTTGGTTGCAGTTGTAGCTCCACCAAGGGTATTTGTACACGACCCCTAAACTCCACCGCAAATGGCTCCCAGCTCCGGAGCTTAAAATTGTTTCCCCACCAGCTCCGGAGTTTACAGATAATTAAGTGCGACCACGCCCACCTAAGCGCGTCCCAGCGCACTCTTCAGGTACCTGCTCTCTGGAGGTGAAAATTCCTGATGTGGATATAACGTAGTGACTGCCGGGCTCTCCTTGCTTCTGTTTGTTCTTTTTTTGCCCCCCGCCCCTTTAAGAGATCTGAATGCAGTGCCGGGACGGCAGAATGGAGGTGAGCGGTATTCTTTTCTTCCTTTTTTTCTTCCTCCCCTCACGCAGCCAGCAGCCAGGAGTGCGGAGGGGGTGGGAACGCAGGAACAGCGACAAACCCCTAAGATCTCTGGTCCGAATTTAAGTGGCCAGCAGATCTTAGGGGTCGTGTGAAAAGGCTGAAAGTTTGTGGGAGAGAAACTGCCCCCATTTTCAGTGTGTGTGTGCGTGTGCGCGTGTGCATGCGTGCGCGCGCGCCGTGGATCCAGGTGGGTCTAAGCCCCATGACTTTCTCAACCGCCCGGGACCCCTGACACCATCTGCTGCACAAACACCCTGCTCCTTTAGGGTTCAGCTGCCATCTATAGCTGGAGAAAAATGGGTCTTTTTCTCGGTAAAAAGGCGAGGAAAGGGAAAAAGCTCAAAGCCCTGGGCTGGGAGTCATTATCAAGAAATCCACCACAGTCTCCATAAAAGGGATGAGCGGCTCTGACAGGAAGTCTCCCGCTTGGTGAAATAAAAACAATTCAGAAACGCAGATGGAGGAAACCCACTTCCTGAGGGTGACTCAGCCACCACCCTCCACCGGGGCCTCCTCACCGGATCCGTGGCACAACAGACCCACGGAAGAGCCACGTCATCATCACCCAGGTTCTGAACGCTTCAGAGCACTTGATTTGCAACTATGATTTACTCAGCGAAGAATACTCGAGATGCCAGATCTGAAAGTCCGCAACCAGTGTCCTCTACAGGGGCAAACAGGTCTTCCCGGCCATAAAAACGTTCTGATATTTCCAACAGGTCAGATGCAAGCAGGCCAATGTGTAAATAGGTGTGTAAAAAGCACTGTACCAGATACAGACCAAGGGTCTCTCTCTCTCTAACCTGGTGGGTGAGGAAAATCTTGTACAGTGGTACCTTGTATGAAGGAATTAATTCGTTCCAAATGAAATTCTGTTGAGCAAATTTTCCTTTATACAAATTTCCCATAGGAATGCATTGAAAACAGAGTAATCCCGAATCGCGACCATTTTACGTTGTACGGATTCACCCCATAGGCAATTCTGTTAAGCAAATTTCCCCTATCTACGGAATTTTTTATGTTGTACAGAACAGATTTTATGTTATACAAACCGTTTGTTATGCAAGGGTCCCCTGTACTTTTTTCAGGCTGGTGCTCAACGCCTGCCCGCACTAGCCTATAGTTATGGTATATGGTTCTCCAATAGCCCAATTTAGCATGGAGGGGTAGCTTGTGTTGCTATTTAAAACAGTCTTGCCTTCGTTAGCTTGTGTTGCAACTTAAAACAGTCCCCCCTCCTTTTTTATGACCCGCCACACGGCGAGAGGAGATACAGTGGACCCTTGTATAACAAACAGCTTGTATTACATAAAATCTGTACAACATAAAACATTCTGGAGATAGGGGAAATCTGCTTAACATAATCGTCTATGGGGATAATCTGTACAACATAAAAATGGGATCACTCCGTTTTCAATGCATTCCTATGGGAAATTTGTATAAAGGAAAATTTGCTTAACATAATTTCATTTGGAACGAATTAATTCCTTTATACAAGGTACCACTGTAGCTCTTTGTTCTGCCTTCAAAGAGACAGATACTTGAATTTAAAAAACTGGTTGCCCTGAAGATAAAAAGGTAAAGGTTCCCCCAGCACATGTGTGCTAGTCGTGTCTGATTCTAGGGGCAGTGCTCATCTATGTATTCAAGCCAAAGAGCCAGTGTTGTGCAAGTCCATGGTCACGTGGCCGGGTTGACTGCAAGGAAACACTGTTTTACCTTCTTGCTTTTTACGGCGGTAGCTATTTATCTACTTGCATTGACATGCTTTCGAACTGCTAGGTTGGCCGGAGCTGGACTTATCAGTGGGAGCTCGCTCCGCTGCGTGGCACCCGGGATTCGAACCGCCGAGCTGCCGACTTTGCAGCTAACAATTTCGGAGCCTTAGTCAACAGTTTCGGAGCCTTATAGTCCGCTGGTTAAATGGGACCCAATATCACAGAGCGGGAAGGACCTCTTCCAAAGCTCCGATCCCAACCAGCCTTTCTGTCTGTGCAGTAGCCAGCTAGGCCCTCCGGAAAGTGCAAAGGGAGAAGTGTAGCGACCCCAATGAGGATACTGAAATGCTGAACCAAACTGCCTCCCTCTTGAGGCAGCCAATGCCTGGTGCGTCTCTCCCCACACGCTGGTCCTCCAGGCAGACTTGGTTACAGCCCCCTCTCCAAATCTTGGAGGATGCAATTTCTCTGCAAACCACTGGCAATCATCACCCACCTGCCAGCCGTTATCGCAGTCACGGGGAAGTCATTTTCTTGCAGTGTGATATTTTTAAAACCCTCGCTCTCCCCCTCAAAGGAAAAAGGGGAAGCCTGTCAAAAGGACCTTGTACCTCGCCTGGAGGGGGGGGGAGGGCCAAAGGCAGAAACAGACCGAGATCTCGTTTCCCCGGTTCTCATACTTACAAAAACACCCCCGAAATCCTTAGCTGGGGTGGCGGTGAAGATGTATCGAATGTCCCCGGGGCTCAGCACTTGGAAATAGAGATATTCTTGGATGCGTAGACCTGTGGATCGAGAAGGGAAAGAAGGAAGTCCTAGGTTCCAGTAGCGGGGTGTTCCAAGGGCCTTTTACAGGAAAGGGAGAAGGAAATGTCGGATTCGGGCAGACGGTCAGGAACTAGTTAGGCAGGCTGGATAGCAACCTATTATTGCTGCTGGCATTCAAAACCTAGATCTCTTGTTCAAGTCACACTGGGTAGGATCCATGGGGGAGGCCTCTTGGGGGAAGGAGCACCATCAGCCCCCCATAAGTTCAGTGATGTTTGGGCAGGAGATAGTTCCTGCTGACGAGACCTTAGAAGTCACTGAAATCTACCGACCGAGTTTTGCTGCCTTGTTTTGCCTCTTGAACGAGGTACCTTGGATCCTTTTGGGGAGAAAGGTGGGGCGGAAAATTGTAAATATACTAAAGAAACAAATCAGGGGCTTTTGGTCTCATCAAGTCACATTGAGGAGAGGTGTGAATGTGTGTATGTGAGAGCCGTGGCATGTCTTTGGAAGGACTGGGGCAATTAAAACACACACACACACACACACACACACACACACACACACACACTGCAATTTGGATGCAGCCTAAGAACATTCAAGCTCTGTGCCTCAAGTAAATTCCCTGGCTTTCCCCCCCATCTGGTCAAGGACTCTACATCTAAGAAATAACTCCTGGCAAATCCATCTTTTGCCATGCTAAAACCTATTGGCACTGCTATGATGAAGGAGGGTTTGCCCCCCGAAATATTAGCAATGCTTTGTTATTTTTATAATAGCCTAAAGGATATCTATCACCTGTACCACTTTTGTATTTGTTTTTTGTGATGGCTACACGGCTCCTCAATTTGTTTTGCTTCTAATGAAAGCAAGAAAGTAGTCTCTGGCACTGGATCCAGCCAACAGAACAGAATAAGCACACAAGCTTTCGAGATCCACTTCACCACTCCAGTGCTCCGGGTTCCTGAAGAGCCTTCTGAAAATACAGAGGTCATGTTATTGACCCCCTCAAGACGTATGCCCCTCACCCCACATCACCCCAGGATCCTTCCTACATCCATCCTTTGGCTCATCCTTGCACCAGAGAAGAAAGGCCTGGAAGCAATTCACCGGGATCGGTGCCAGGGATCTGGCTGCTGCCACGCGGCAAAAATAGCAGATGTTAGGGAAAAAATGCTCGGGATTATAAATAGACGCAGGGTTGCAACCCCGCGTGCCACTCTGGAGCAACCTGGCAGAAGCCGGCGTAAGAGGCTTCCCATGCAGAGGGTTTTATTCTGAAGGTCAAGCATCATCTTTGTAAGTAGCTGACCGCCAAGATCTTTGCTCCGGCCTCTTCAGAAGCAGCAACAAGGATCTCGGGGTGCCTGGCATTTGGCAGGAACTGTTGGAGAGATCAGGGGGTTGAGGGTCAGATCCCCCCAAACTGTCTGTCCTTGACAGGAGCTGGAGGTGAGGACCCAGAGGGTCTGCGGTGCCACCTCTAAGATGATGGCGATGATGATTAGCAAATGACCCGGTGTGTGTGTGTGTGTGTGTTGGGGGGGGGGGAACCAGCCCAGCCTGCTTTCTTGGGGCCTCGATCCCTGCCCTGCACAAATCAGCACACAGCGGCTTGAACACCATCGAGGTCTTGTTGAAGGCGCCGGTGCAACTTGTGGCCAACAAACAAACAAACAAATTTTAAAATTCTCTTTCCTCCGCAACCTGGAGGCCAACCTGAAGCTCAGGCCAGCACCCTCCGCTACACCCCCTCCCTGCCCCAGGTGCCCGGCAGGGAATGGATTAGAAGGCATTATTAGCCTCCTGAGTCAAGAACCAACTCAGCCAGCTTTGTTTTTAATAACAAAACACCAAGTTAGGCTTTGCAGTTATGCAAGGCTGGGAAAAGCCTGGGGGCGACTACGAAAGAGCCCATTCCTCCTTCCCACCCTCCTTCCCTCCAGGGGATCGACCCAAATCCAAAATCCCTAGGGCAAGACAAAGGCATGATGGTTAGGGAACAAACTGAATTCTCCTCTGTGCTGCCCGGGAGCTGAACCGGCTTCAGTAGAGCTCTGGACAAGCTGCATTGTTGCAAGGGGGGACGTCCCATCCCATATCTAGAAAAAAACCCAAACAGCTTGGCCTGAGGCGGAACCATCAACCTGATGGCAAACAACTGTCAAAGCCCCAGGACAGGGTGGCAAGCTTTGGGATCCCACCGGACTCTTCGGCTGGGTTTGCAGCAAACAAGCGGGGCGGTTTCAGAGGATCACCCAGATCGGATGAAGAATTCTGGTGAATGCGCAAGATTGCACCGTTTGAATGTCAGAATTTCATTTATTCAACACCCAGGCAAGGAATTCCTTGGTGAAACCCGGGTGTGGCGCCTGGGTGTTTAATGGGTGAAATCCTGACATGCAAACGGTGTTGCCCGGGTGTTGAATGAGCCAAATCCTGACATGCAAACGGTGTTGCCCGGGTGTTAAATGAGCCAAATCCTGACATGCAAACGGTGTTGCCCGGGTGTTGAATGAGCCAAATGCTGACATGCAAACGGTGTTGCCCGGGTGTTGAATGAGCCAAATCCCAACATGCAAACGGTGCAAGCTTTTGCCTTTGCCAGAGTTCTTCATCCGATCTGGGGCATCCATCCTCTGCTGGGGCGGCCCAAGCAAGGGGCTCCAAGCCCATGCAAGGAGGGGCTGGGCGTGCAAAGGGGTTGGGGGCATGCACGAGCGAGCATGCCCCCCCAGCCCCTCCTTGCATGGGGTGGGAGCGCCAATTGCAGGGCCCTGGCCGGGGTGGGGTGGAGGAGCATTTGGGCTGGGAGGCTGCCAGGGGACCCCCGCCTCCCCCCCCCCAAGGCAGAGAGGCTTGGAGAGAGAGAGAGAGAGAAAGGCCGGGGCAGAGGCTCACCTGGAACTGAGGAGGGGCAGAGGCAGAGCCCCAGGGAGCAGAGCAGCAGCCACCGCCGGGGCCACGCCGGGAGCATGGCTGGACCTCCCGCACCGCCGCCGCCTCCTCCTCTTGCAAGCTCCCTCCTGGATGGATCGGGGGCTCCAGCAGACCCTGCAGGCAGCCCAGGGACCGGGGAAAGGGGAGGAGCCCGTCCGCCCCTTGGCTCGCGCTCATTGGCTGCGCCGGAGCTTCCCCGGGTGCCATTGGGGAAGGCGACGGTCCATCAGCCAGGTCTTTCCCCCAACAAGTCCTGGGGATCAACCGACAAGCTTCTAATAGAAGAGTATGAAGAAAAATCCATATATACATGCCTATATGCTTGCATGCAGTTTCGGAGAGGATACCCGTATTAGTCTTTTCAGGAATTCCAGGCAAAAAAAAATCAAATACAGTGGACCCTTGTACAACAAACAGCTTGTATAACTTAAATTTGTACAACATGAAAAATTCCGGAGATAGGGGAAATTTGCTTAACATAATTGCTTATGGGGAGAATCTGTACTACATAAAAATGGGATCACTCCATTTTCAATGCATTCCTATGGGAATTTGTATAAAGGAAAATTTGCTTAACATAATTTCAGTTGGAACGAATTAATTCCTTTATACAAGGTACCACTGTAAATGCAAAACAAAACAAAAGATACAAAAGGCACAAAACAGGTGGCGCTTTAAAGACTAACTTTCATATTTTAATAATGCAACGTTTCGTGGACATGCATGCATCTTAATTATTTTATTGCATGCGTATCCTTAGAATTGTCTGACATCATCAGGACAACCCCAGCCTGGGGTTTCCGGGGGGGGGGGGAGACAAAAGTCAAGCCACTTCCGAGAACAAACACACACATCATACTGTAGTAAGGATTTTCTTAAAACGTTCTCGTTATACTGTATACTTTTGCAATCGTTTTTTATAAAAAAAAATTTAAAAATTGCTTCTTTAATGTTTAATTGCATTTTAAATTAAACATTGATTTTTAATTTTAAAATGTGATTATACATTAAAGAAGCCGTTTTGTAAAAATCAAATTGATTGCTTTAATTTTCTTTAATTGCTTTAAATCAGAATTTTAATTGTAAATCATAAACTTGGGGACACTTATTTAAAAAGGTGCCAACTTGTTTTTAAGTACAGTAAGAACCCGCAGCTATTTGGGGTGGGGTGAGGGCTTTATGCTTCTTTTTTTGCGGGAGTCTCAAAGGCAAGTCTAGGCACTAACCTCGGTTGTTAATTTAGCTCCCCTGAGAAAGAAGAAAATGCAGCTCCTTTTTGGGAAGACCTGCTCCTTTAATCCTAGCTGTGTTTAGTCTCCTATTGATTAATTCATTTGCAAAGGTGAGGAAAGCACTCTGCCTATGCACAGAGGAACATTCGTCTTTAGCTGCTCTCTGAGTGACCTTTGGCTCTTGATTCTTTAGTTGTCTAAGGAAAGAACGATATAAATGCAGGCAACAACAAATAATACATAAATTAAACTGCACAGTGAACTTTGGACTCAGGCAGTAATAAATGCTTATCCCATAATTGGCTTCCAATTTATGAGACCCCCCCTTTTTTTTTAGGATGTTCCAGCTGGCGAATACTCAGGTGGTTGACCCTTCCCTTCTTCTGGGGGCATCCTTGGGACTGTGCAGCTTGCCCAAGGCCACCCCGACTGCTAGCTCTGCTTCTTATTTATTTATTTAATTATTTATTTGGGAGATATATAAGCGGCATATAAGTTGTTTAAAATGTATTTATTTATTTATTTAGGAAATCCAGTGGGGAATCAAACTCCCAACCTCCATCCCTCCAACCAGAGACTTGAGCCACTGAGCGATCCAGCAGTTCTTCTTCTTCTTCTTCTTCTTCTTCTTCTTCTTCTTCATCATCATCATCATCATCATCATCATCATCATCATCATCATCATCATCATCATCATCGCATTGAAGAGCTGGAAGGGACCCTAGAGATCAACAAGTCCAGCCCCTTTCAGGAAGCCCCATCAGGGAATCGAACTCCCCACCTGGGAGGCAGAGACCTAAAAACGACCGGGCTCTCCAATCAGGATCCTCAAGCAGTCACTGCCATGGAAAATACATTGCCATCGTTTTTATGCTGGTCCACAACATGTTTCTCTAGTCCAGTCTTCGGGCACTAGGACCCATCATGCTATCCTCCCTGCCCCTCCCGCCCTGGTTCTTGAAGTGGCCAATCAGAACTCTCACCAAGGCAGCGAACATGCCCACGTCTCTATGGTAACAAGCCAGAGAAGGAGGCGAGCTTAACCGCTCCTTCATAGACATAATATAGAATGACAAGGAAACGGCAACTTCCGAGATTTCAAACAGTAACTGATTGATATTGACTAAATGTGCACACTGCACCCTCTACTGTTGTTGTGATTTGAGGGACGGAGAACAATAGGTCCCATCTTTCGGCCCCCTCTCCGGAGTAAAAGCCAGCCACCAGGACAGGACAGGAGCTTCTTTTGTGTGAAATCAAAGGGCATTAAAAGTTTTGCAAAAGCCTGGCAGTCAGATCCATGACAAGCAAGGCTTCTGCCCTGAATCAGCTTTTGGGTAGGAAATGCCTTGACAGCTTGAAGCTCGCTGGGGGGGGGGGCCGGCGCGGGGAGTCCATTGTTGTTGGACTACAACTCCCAGTATCCCCCCCCGGGAGAATAACAGTACCGCCTGGCTGATTCTTGCAGTTGTAGTCTTAAACTGCTAAGAAAATTATGGTGCAAAATGTAAGGTGCCCATGTGCTATGCCTGCCTTTCCAGATTTCTCCATCCTTCCCACTTTCCTCCTAGCAGAAGTTGTTGTGAGGTGGGGTTTAGTGATTTCAGCTCTTTGACATAGCAGGCTGGAGACAGCTTCTCTTGTAACAACTCTTTATTCAGGGAGAGAACAAGACTGGGGACTGAGGAGAGGGAGTTACATTTATAGGAGCCAGGACTGGCTAGGAAAGGATACATTTTGGAGGGAACAATTACAACCAATCACAAAGCTGCCTTTTGGCAGAGACCAATAGGATTGAGGATCCAAACGCAGCAACTTGAATAAACCAATAGGCCTGTTCCCTTTGGAACAGGAAGGCAGTTACTTCAACATAATCAAGTACAGATAATAGGAATACAGATCAATACACAACAGAAGTAATAGTAAAATGTTCTAAAACCATCCGTGACTTTTCAGATATTTGGGGAGTGTTTATTGATTATGTCACTAGAAAGGCGATGCCCCATCACAAGAATCAATGCACTTTTGGAAGACGTGGTTTTGGAAAGGGGAAGGGGGGCATCATAAATCGCCGCCCAGTGACCATTTGGTAGTGAGGCGGCTAAAAAAATTCTGTAAATGAATAAATAAATTATATAAATGCAGCATGGCCGCAAAGGGTCCCAGTGGAGGGAGGCACTTTGGGTATTATTAAGTCCTAGATGTGTTTAAAGAAAAAGGTTACAGGCGATACCTTTATAGGCCACTATTTATTTATTTATTTTTATTTTATTTATTTATACAATTTATGTGCCGCCCACTACCCAAAGGTCTCTTTTATTTTATTAAAAATAAAAAAGGAACATTGCAAGCTCAACCCCTTTTTTGCTTTGATGAAAGAAAAAGAAATCCCTAACATGACCCCGCAATTTCGTACGTTACTTCCCAAGAGGAGCGAGTCTTTCACACTTATAGCTCTATGACAGCACCGGCGCCTTCTCCCTTAGCCCCGCCCCCTGCCGGCGGCGCCGGAACCTTCTGGGCGCAGGCGCGGTGCATTGTGGGGGGCCAGGGAGCGTTAGCAACAGGGCCGCCGCCAAGATGATGGTAAGTGAGGAGGCCCCGCTGGAGGAGTCGCGCCTCCATCCGCCTCCATCCGCCTAGCGGGCGGCTCCCCGTGGACTCCGGAGGCGGCCTTCCCGCCCCAGAAGAGCCTCCCCGGGGCGAGCGGGCCCATATTGGCGGCGACCGTGGGTGGGGTGGGCGGTTGTGGGGAAAATCGTAGCGGCGGCCGGCGGGGTGAGAAGGGAGGCCAGGCCCGCCACCCAAGCAGGGAAGCACGAGGCGAGAGCCGGGGAGGAAACACCCCCCCCCATGGGGGGAACTACCAAGACCAACCAGCCCTTAGAGAGCCGGCGCCTCTGGCTCAAGGGCTTGGCTGGCGCGGTGCACGCCGGGAGTGGTAGTCCTATTGCATCGGAGGGGGGTTCCTTGCCTTCTTTGGGGGTCCCAATAATCGCAGCCTGCTGGCTTTGGAGAGGAAGGGAGGCGCTTTGTTTTCTCCAAGAAGGAGGCCCCCAGGGATCCTCTTCTCCCCATCCCTAGACCCTCGCTTGCCTTGCCTTGGGCAGAAGAGCTTTGTTACATTTATTTATTTATTTTAGAGTACAGTGATACCTTGTATAAAGGAATTAAATCGTTCCAAATGAAATTATGTTAAGCAAATTTTCCTTTATACAAATTTCCCATAGGAATGCATTGAAAACGGAGTAATCCTATTTTTATGTTGTACGGATTCTCTGCATAGGCGATTATGTTAAACAAATTTCCCCTCTATCCGGAATTTTTATGTTGTACAGATTTTGTTATACAAGCTGTTTGTTATACAAGGGTCCACTGTATTTATTTATTTTAGAGTGTTTTTTTAACCCCGCCTTTCTCCTTTGGAAAAGCACCCTAGGCGGCTTACAGTAATATTAGGGATAATATACAGTCCAGTACAGTGAAGACATGTTCAGTATTGAGAAGAGGGGATTGAGAGACGCCTTACAGCATTTATAGACAACATTACATTATTTACTTTATTTTTATTTATTTTAGAGTATTTTTACCCCACCTTTCTCCTTGGAAAAGCACCCAAGGCGGCTTACAGTAATGAGGGATAATATATACAGTTCAGTACAATTAAAACATGCCCAAGTATTTGAGAGCAGGGAACTGAGGGACGTCATACAGCAGGCATGTGCAAACTTCGGCCTTCAAGATGTTTTGCACCACAATTCCCACAGTCCTTTGCCATTGGAAATACAGGCTTAGAATTCTGGGAGTTGTGGTCCAAAACATCAGGAGGGCCAAAGTTTGGACATGCCTGTCATACAGCATTATTAGAGAACATTACATTAAAGCTATAAGAGAATGTGAGCAGTTAAAGGACAGTAAACTTCCATGTAAAATTTATGAGTGATGGAAACAAACATTGAAAACATAGTGTCAGTGCAATCACACAAGGTTACAAATGGTTATAAACATTTATTTTATGTATTTTATTTTAGAGTACTTTTACCCTGCTTTTCTTCTTGGAAAACGACCCAAGGCGGCTTACAGTCTACTATTATTAAGACATATTCAAGCATTGAAAACAGGGAATTGAGGGACATTTTACAGCAGGGGTGTCCAAACTTTGGCCCTTCTGATGTTTTGGACCACAACTCCCAGAATTCTAAGCTTGGATTGCCAATGACAAAGGACTGTGGGAGTTGTGGTCCAGAACATTTGGAGGGCTGAAGTTTGGTCGTGCCTGTCTTACAGCATTAAAAAACAATATTACATTAAAGCTACAAGAGAACTTGCACAGTTAAAAAGAGTAAAGTTCCATGTGAAAGTTATGAGTGATGGCAACTAACATTGAAAGCATGGTGTCAGTGCAATCACACAAGGTTATAAGTAGTTATAAACACAATGTCTATGTGATGTTATCAGTTAATATAAAAGACACAGACTAGGTAGTCCCTCATTCAGGGAAAGCTTGCCTGAAGAGGAAGGTCTTTGACTGCTTCCAGAGAGACAGCAGAGACGAGAGAGTCCTGGCCTCCAGTGGGAGGGAGTTCCAAAGTCTGGGAGCAGCAACAGAGAAGGCCCTTTCATGGGTTCTTATGAGACTCGCCTGTGAAGGTGGTGGGATGGAGAGAAAGGCCTCTCCTGATGACCTTAGCACCCGAGCTGGTCCATACTGCGAGATTTGATCTTTGAGGCAGCTAGGAGCCAGGTTGAGTAGCGCTTTGTAGGTTAAGGTCAGCCTATTGAATTGCCAAGTACTGTGATGGGGTATGGTGTGCGGGACGAATGCTCCAGAGCCTCGGGTTCACATCCTGCCACCCAAACTAGCTAGTATGAGTCTGAAGGGAGAGTGGCGATGGGAAACTACCACTGAAGATCCAGCAATCCTATTAGGGTTGCCAGAGATTGGAGCCAGCTTGATGTCAAAGATCAAGAAAATCCATGGCACACACACACACACCCCAGGCAGTATCCCAGAGAGGGCCCGGTTCTTAAGGCACAACTCCAGGCCTAAATGTGTGACGGATCTTTGCAAGGGCTACATCCAGTGCCTGGTCCCAAGCAGCGTAGATCCAGCAGCATCAACGAGGAGTTCATCCGGCTTCCCGGCTGTAGGATTGGTGGGAGTTGGAGTCCAAATAAGTAAATGTCTGCCCTCAGGTGCTGTTCTTTGTGAGAAAGGAAGAGCCTAAGTCAAATAAAGAAGGTAGGACCTAGATACCTGAAGGATCACCTCCTTCCATATGAACCTATCCGGCAAGTAAGATCTAGCCTGGGAAACCTCCTGAAAGAGCCATCCCTTTTTGTATTTAAATGATTTTATTGTTTTAATTGACATTTTAATGATTTGTTTTAATTGTTCGTTTCTATTGTAAGCCGCCCAGAGACCTTTGGGTAGTGGGCGGCATATAAATTGTATAAATAAATAAATAAATAAATAATCAATAAATCAGGGCACTTTCTGTGCAGGACCCGGCGAGGACTTCAAGTCCTGAGCTGGAGTCCTCGCTGTGCTTATTTCAGGGATTAACAACCATTGGCGTTAATGCTGCCTAAGTATTTGTCCGGGTGCCTCTCTGCGAGAAAGGCTTGCACATACTCTCGTGTCTCTTTTTGGAATGGTTGCAGGTCCCACAGACTGGCCTTTCTTTAAAGCCACCATTTACCAGGCCCCCTCCTCCTGGGTTAGATCATTGTTTGTCCAGTTGGTGTGTTATTTATTACTTATTTTATTTTTTGAGTATATTTACCCCACCTTTCTCCTTGGAAAAGGACCCAATTCGGCTTACAGTAATGAGGGACACTATACAGTCCAGTGCAATTAAGGCCTATTCAAGTTTAAATATACTTAAAGTTACCTATTAGCCCATGTTTGGTTGCAATTCCGCTGGTGAAGCAGGAGACACAAGTTTTCACCCTTTGTAATTTTGATCACAGGTTACAGTAACCCCCCCCCCCGCCTATTGCGGGGGTTAGGGATCCACCCGACCCGCAATGCCTGAAAATCTGTGATATGCGGAAGCGGGCGGGGGGGCAATCAGATCCCCCTGCCGCTGCCGGCGCACGCCAGTCTGAGAAGTCTTGGGGTGGCGCGTGCCGGCGGCGGCAGGGGGATCTGACCTCCTGCTGCCACCTGCCGCGCTGCCCCAAGACTTCTCGTTCGGGGCCATCTCCATTGAAATGCATTGGCTCAATGCATTTCAATGGAGATTGTGAGGCAGTGCCCAGCGCAGCAGGAAGGTGGCATGGGCGATCGCATCGTCCCCCTTGCGGTCCGAGGCTTCCCGGAGGAGCGCGGGGCGGCGGTGCTGGGTGATGCGATTGCGCCACCACCCCCGAGCGGCCCCAAGGCTTCTCGGAGGTGTGCAGGGGGCAGCGGAGAGCGATGCAATCGCCCCCCCCCCACCGCCGCCCCCTCCGTGTGGCCCGAGGCGCAGATACTGCGATCCGGTGATATAGTATCCCCGACAGTGCCTGAACCGCAAAATGGCGGGGGGGGGTGACTGTATCTTGTTTTATAGGAGCAGGTGCTTGATTTCCTCTCCATTTCTTACCCTAATCCAGATCTCCGTTTCTTGGGAGGTTCTTTGGAAGGGATGTCATACTGTCTGGGGGGTGGGTGGGAGGTTGTTGTGTCAGCGAGCTGGTCTTTTGCATTCAAATTCTTCTTGAGTTTTATGTTGAGTCCTAAGTAGCTAGGTTCACCTAAGTAGCTGGAGGTGATCTTTGAGATAGCAATTCTAGCCTTTGCTTCCTTCAAGAAGCCAAAGGAGTCGCTTTGTAGTAGGTCTGTCGTTCGTTTAGCTGTTCTGTCTGTAAGCACCAGGACAACTTGTCTGACTTAACCCTGAGAAGTGAAGAGCTGTTTGAATTCCAAGCTGTGCAATGTGGCCACTACAGCTTCCAATTTAATGTTTCCCGGTCGTTGCACAGATCACACATTCTCATGGCTTGATGGTGCTGATTTTTTCCCAACACAATGAGCATTCAGTGTGGCTTTGTGCAGAACGGCCTGCCGCACAACGAAAAGCAGCATGTTTTGTTTGGAAGGACTTGTTGAACGGACCGTTGTCTCTCTTGCAGCCCACACCGGTTATCCTCCTGAAGGAGGGCACTGACACTTCCCAGGGGATCCCACAACTGATGAGCAACATCTCAGCCTGCCAGGTCATTGCAGAAGCTGTTCGGACCACGCTGGGCCCCCGGGGCATGGACAAACTCATTGTAGATGACAGAGGTGAGCTCAAGGCTGGATGTTATATGGCCGCAGGCGACTCTGGGCTTTGTCATGCAGTTATCTCTGCATGGTAATGCTCTTCCAGCCTTCTCTCTGCAGTTGCAATCTGCATGTGGCAGAGATTGGGAATCAAGCGTATTGTCATAAACAAGAAATATCGTTCTTTGGGAGGCTGCCACAAGTAGTCCTGTTGACTCTCACAACTGAAGGCTACTTTCTTATTTTACCCAAAGACCTTGCTGAGACAGAAGGAAGGCATTAGTAAGCTAAAAGCAGGATACGGTAGGACCCCGGTATCTGCTAGGGATCGGTTCTAGGCCTTCCCATGGATAACGGAAACCATGGATAAGACAAAACGTAACCTCCCCCCAAAAAACCCTGTTTTGTGAGTAGCGTGCTTTATGGCTGGTGTTTTGCGACAGTAGCTTGCTTTACAGCTGCTGTTTGTAACAGTAACTTGCTTTGCAGCTGCTAGATTGTTTACTTAATTTTTACTCTGCCAACTGTGGATAACTGAAACAGTGGATATGGGGGTTCTACTGTATTTAACACGGGTAGGTATCAATGGGAGAGAGTTGGTTTTTGTAACGGGAACATCAAGTGTGAACAGTAAGGCATTCTGGTAGCTGACCCCAATATATCGTAGCTGGCTCATTTTCTTAATTGCAAAGGCAGTGGAGAAAATAACTTTTGTGAACCCACTGGGTGTTACGTGTCAGGTACGCGGGGCTAGGAAGATGGCAGGTTGGCTACAGTGGTATTTCTGTACTTTGGATTCTTTCTTACTGTGCACTTCAGCTATGGTTTAAATGTCAGTAAGCAAAAAAAAAAATCCTGTTACCTTAAATGGCTCTAAGTTCTGGAAGACAAGAGGACTATAAGACTGAGTCAGGCACCCAAGAGTGATCCCTCATTTGACTGTTGGTATTTCTCTGTGTTTGCCCTAAAGAACTGAACATCCTCTACGCAGGTTCACCAGAGGCCTTTGTGTGTTGTGCATCTTCTAAGTAATTCACTTTTTAATTCAGTTTGTCTTCTTGTGGCTGCTGCGGAGGCACTTCCCAAGCTTTGATTAGACTCCCTCAAGATTTGGGGGCGGGGGATGGGGAGAGATGCCTTTTTCCCACCTTCAAAAAGAAAAGAAAAAGATTTGGGAAGGGCCCTTCAGAAACGGCCATGCAGTTATTAACCTTGTCCCTTTGTTCCTGGCATTCATTTCTGTGTTCTAGTGCAGAGGTTCCCAACCCTGGTCAACCCAGGCGTTCATAGAATCATAGAGTTGGAAGAGACCTCAAGGGCCATCTAGTCCAACCCCCTGCCATGCAAGAACCCCCATCATGTTTCTCCTGACAGATGGCCATCCAGCCTCTGCTTAAAAACCTCCAAGGAAGGAGACTCCACCACCCTCCTCTGTGGCAGCATATTCCACTGCCGAACAGCTCTAACCGTCATGAAGTTCTTCCTAATGTTCAAATGTTCTTGGACTGCAGTTCCCAGAAACACAAGCTAGTGGCGAAGGCTTCTGGGAGTTGCAGTCCAAGAACACCTGGGCTACCCAAGATTGTGTTGGAAGTGAGAGGCCGGTGGAGACTTCTCCTTCTCACTAACTGTACTCGGCCTTGAAGGTCCTCTGAAGTTCAGCAGATCTCACCCTTGTGCTAGCTTCCAAGCCACTGTGTGTGGAACCACAGCTGGGGACCAATGGAGGAGATTTGGTCCTCAGATCTTTCCTAATAACTCTGCAGAACGTCTAGATGTCTGGAACCACGAGTCCTTTGTAGACCTTGGACCTCATCCAGAGGGACTCCTTTCTGTTCTTTGCTGACCCTTTGGCTTTAGAGTCCGGTTTGATCAGCTTAGACATTGCAGATAAAGCTGATTTAGACATTTGACCGCCTGCTTCACCACTCTTTCAATTTCTCCAGGCAAAGCCACTATTTCCAATGACGGGGCCACCATCCTGAAGCTCCTTGATGTCGTCCATCCTGCGGCTAAGACTCTTGTGGACATTGCCAAGTCCCAGGATGCAGAGGTGGGTATCCAGAGTGTGAACATTCCCAGGCGGTGAGATCTTTCTGCTTGGTAAAGGCGGGGTTTTCTCAGCTTTACGTAGCCTTCCAGATGGATCCAAAACGCTTCTCTCTTAACGAGGATGGCAACGTGGCCTCCCTTGGGAGGGTTGCTGTCCAGCGAAAAGAGAGCTGGAGGTAGATACAAGCTGAGAGATGTGTTCTTGATCCCCCCAGGCGCCGCCTGGTGACTGCTATAGCAGGCAAAGGGGGTTTCTTTCTTGAGTGTTCAGGGATGAGACGGCTGAGTCTAAAGTATAATGCTGCTACTTGGGTGACCTGTGTGATGTCTCTTTAGCATAATCACTGATTGTGTTGATAATCCAGAGGTCGGTGCTTTCACCGGAGGTCCTGGCGGTTCCTTGCCAGTTCGCAAGGTGCTGCTGGGTGGGGCGGAAGGGCCTGGGGGCAAGGGAGTTGTGCGGAGGGAGGTCTTTCTCTGAGCGGATGCCTCTTTCGGCAGGTTGGCGACGGCACCACATCTGTGACCCTCCTCGCTGCTGAGTTCTTGAAGCAGATCAAGCCCTACGTGGAGGAAGGTCTGCACCCCCAAATCATCATCCGTGCCTTCCGTACTGCAACCCACCTGGTAAGAATGCCCCTGGCATCTTGTGTTCACAGCCTGGGCTGATAAGAGTTCACAGTCTTGGCTGATAGAGGAGCTCATTTCTCCCCGAGGAAGGAAAGAAAAAGGCCAGAGACTGGTGGATGGTTAGTGCTCAGGATAGACCTGGAGAATTAGAAATCCATTGAGAGACTGAGAAGCTCCCGGGTTGTTTAAGTAAGCTTAGCATTACTAGCTGAGATATGCTTTTGAGGTTCGGAGTGCTTCACCTCCCAGAGGAAAATTACAAGATCATCTTCAACCTTAGAATTATTAGGCACAATATCTTGAGTTAGAAATCCTTTGTATTAACCGTGTTTGTGCCATGGAACGTGTTCCATGTCTTGAAAGTGAACTTGTATTTGTTCCCTTATCTCTGTTCATTTTTTAAAATTCTTTAAAGTATTTTTACCTTGCCTTTCTACTTAAAAGGACCCAAGGTGGCAGTATTGCAGGGGATGATTATTTTTTTCCTAGTATTAAGACGCTATAAGCTGCTTCTTTATCCAAAACATGAATCTCCATGTGATACACACACTTAAAAGCATTGAGCAACCATATGTTAAGTTGAGAGGAGTACTGCTAAACCTAGTGAAAAATACCTGGATGGGTAAAAATATTTTTAACTTTCTCTGGCTCTATGCCAGATGGGTGGTATATAAATCGAATGAATGAATGAATGAATGAATGAATGAATGAATAACATGATACTAAAAGCAGTAGTGATAGGACTGGCGAAGCTGTTTGGATGAGCAGCGAAATGTTTTAATTTCTCATAAAAAAGAAGTCCAGTTGCCGTGAGTCAACTTCCAGAGAAACTCACCTGGATAACTGAGAATCTTCACAGACATAGAAGAATAGAATACAATCGAATTTATTGTCATTGTATAAAATACAAGATTAAAAAGTACCATCCAGTCAGCAAATTCACACACCCCAGTATAAAAATCCAAGGCATAAAATCTACCATTTAAAAACAAACGTCCATACACATAATCCTACATTTCACACGCAGAACATCACTTGTACTCCTTTAAAACTGACAAAACCAAACATACACACACACACACACACACACACACAGCCCTACACTCTCTCACCTGACAGCATTCATACCCAATACATAAAAAACTATAAGTAACAACAACAACCATACACAGTCCCCCATACAAAATACATTTTACACATTCACTACTGATATTACCCATCAACTTAGTTTTCAACAGAATTTAGCGTGGCTACTGCTATAGTGACAGGACCAACTCTGTTTGCATTTGGAGGACAGGAAAATTTGAGCTTGGTCGCAGAGAACAAGGACAGTGCTATCATGAGCCCTTGTGGCACATGCATCTTCCAAAACAAGGAGGCGTCATCAACATCATCAGTGCAAAAGCATTCATTTTCGTTTGTCTCTTCTTGGCAGGCAGTGGATAAGATCAAGCAAATTGCAGTTACAGTCAAGAAGACGGACCAAGAGTAAGTTTCCTCTTCCTTTGTGTGGGCCAGTTCAGACTAAAACCACAACCTTCCTAGTCGGTTGACACAGCAGGATGTGCTCATTTGTTGATTCTTTATTTGGGCATCTCTCTGCGCGTATGCTATTATAGACGAATGTACTGTGGGAAATGGGAGGAACAGAGTATAGCCACATGGGTTGTACTCAGATGGAGATAAAGCAGCACTGAGGCTTCGATGCTCAGTGTTTGATGCTTGCAGTTTTTGAAAGGTGAAAAATGCTTTTTTAAAGCAACAGATTACTCACACCGATGTTCATGTATACTGTTCTTCTGAAAAGACGGGATAATTCCCACCATGGGTGGACCTTGTCCTCTGCTCCTAGGCTCAGTCATAGTGACGGCGAACCTTTTAGAGACCGAGTGGCCAAACTGCAATTCAAAACCCACTCATTTTTCACAAAGTGCCAATACAGCCATTTAACCCCAATACAGGTAGTTACGAAGGGGTGATGCCAGGGGCCCACAGAAAGGGCTCCGACTGCCACCTTTGGCACCTGTGCCATAGGTTTGCCGACACTGTACTAGGCTCGTGCGCCCATATAGGATGTCCTGAGCAATCAAGAGAGGCGAAGGGGGCCATGTGGGGGTCCTTCAGCTGCTGTGGAGTGAGCAAGTTGCGAATGCCATCTCGTCCATCTCACTCTTCCTGCCCTTCCGTCATCCCTTTGGCCTTTTTTCTTGGCTGCAAAGCACACACCCGTTGTCCCCTGTGTGCTGCCAGGCTAATTGACTGAGCATGTGCTGTCACACTGACAGGCCCTTCTTGAAGGGAAAGGCTCCAGTCGAGCTTGTTGTCTCGCGCTCAAGTGACTTTTAATGGTAGGTAGCTGGGTAAATGCCAAATAACTTCACTGATGGAGGAGTTGTGGTTAGGGCTCCCATCCCATCCCGCTTTCCAACAATAAATGCCTTTTCTACCCATTCTATTGAGTTAATGTTTTGCTGCTATCCTGTAGACATAGAGTAACGATACTTGAAGAGGAGAGCAGCGTATGGCACTGGGGGCATAAAACAGCGCGCTGTCGAATGATGTTTCGTCAGAGAGCAGAGTGAAACAGGACAGCGGAGATTTTCCAGCGTATAAGCTGCGACTTTGACAGTGTGTGTGTGTTGTGTCGTTACAGTCGTGACTGACTCTTTGCAACCCCATGTCCATGGAGTTTTCTTGGCAGGAATGCTGGAGTGGTTTTGCCAGTTCCTACTCCAGGCACCGACAGCACCTGGTATTCCCTGGTGGTCACCCATCCAAGTACTAACCAGGGCCGACCCCGCTTGGCTCGCTATCTATCTATCTATATCTATCTATCTATATCTATCTATCTATCTATTTATTTATTTATTTATTTTCAATTTTTTCCCGAGCGAGAACTCAGTGCGGTTCACACAAAATATTAAAAATCTAAGAACAATCTAAAAACAATCACAGTCACGATGACCATGGCATCCAAGGAGACTTCAGGCAAGACGGGCAGAGGAGAGGAAAAATCTGGGTGGCCTAAGGAGGAAATCAGGCGAGATTGGATGTGCTCAGGGCAGAAGCACCACCAATCCTTTTAACGAGGCTTGGGAGAAGTATCAAAAGCTGCCTGCCCCTGGAAGGATGATAAAGAGCCTTGTGGTGCGATGCAGTGCCATTGGCCTCTTTCCTCTATGGCAGGCATGTCCAAACGTTGGCCCTCCTGATGTTTTGGACAGCAGCTCCCACAGTCCTTCGCCATTGGCAGTCTGAGCTTAGAATTCTGGGAGTGGTGGTCCAAAACATCAGGAGGGACGAAGTTTGGACGTGCCTGCTCTATGGGCACTAAAAGGGGTATATCTGATGTCCGTGGGAGAAAACTTTTTCATGGTTATGTTTCTTGCGGCTTCGGATAGAAAGTCATCCTAAGCTGAAAGGCTGCTTTTGCCTTCTCCCTCCGTCCAGTGAGTGACTGGATAGTAGGTTACATTGAAGTCCTGAGTGGTCCAGTGGGGTGGGGCACAGCGTTTAACCTAAGAGGGTGCGTTTCCCGGGGGCGGGGGTCTACGCCTCGTTGCACCTTCTGGCGCGGATGCGCCTTGAGCCGAAAGGTTGGCTCGCAATCTGGGCGGCCTAAGTTGGAATTCATGGCGGGTCCTCCTCCTCCTCCTCCTCCCCCCCCCCTTTGGCCACAGGGAGTTGAGGAGCCTTCTGGAAAAATGTGCGAGCACCGCCTTGAGCTCCAAGCTGATCTCCCAGCAGAAGGGGTTCTTTGCCAAGATGGTGGTCGATGCCGTCATGATGCTGGATGAACTGCTGCAGATCAAAATGATCGGGATCAAGAAGGTTCAGGGAGGAGCCCTTGAGGTAAGCCCGCTTCCTCCCAGTGATCAGGAAAAGTTAAAAAAAAAGGCAAAGGTTCCCCCCCCCCACATGCATGTTAGTCGTGTCCGACTCTAGGGGGTGGCGCTCATCTCCATATTCAAGCCGAAGAGCCAGTGTTGTGCAAGTTGGTGGCTGCGTGGCCGGCATGGCTGCAAGGAAACACTGTTTTTTTTTTTACCTTCCCTCTTTTTTCAGCAGTACCTATTTATCAGCTTGCATTGACATGCTTTCGATCTGCTAGTTTGGCAGGAGCTGGGGTTATCAGCGGGAGCTCCCTCCGCTGCTTGGCACCCGGGATTTGAACTGCCGACTTTGCAGCTGACAGTTTTCGGAGCCTTAGTCCCGCTGAGGGGAGGGAGGGGGGATGGCAGGAAATGGCACCTCGTGGGGAGGTGTGAAAAAATTATCATCGTACAGCTGTAGCACACCCTTGATCAATGAGGCACTAAGTCGAGAACGTAGAGAGCACTCATTGGGTGCATGGCCTGCGGGAGCGTTCTCCTTTTTTCAGTGGGATAGGGAACATTTTTCAACAGCCTCCCTGGCCAGTCCTTAGCCAAACTCCCATGGGTTGGAGGCTGGATGTTTCCCACACCCTGTTGCTTTCTTTGCCTCCTGTGATCATCAGTGTGTCCTGCTCCTGCAGTTCTGAGGGAGTCCCTTCAAAAAAGGAGGACAGGCCAAGAGCTTCCCTGCACTCCTGGCTCCCGGTTGGAAGGACCACACTTGAACCTTTTTTTCCTCAGTGCTTTATTTTCTCTGCCCAAGTTCTCTGTAAAAAATGGTGCTTCCGTGGCTTAAGAGGACATATAAATCAGAATAGGCAAAAGGCATGCTAGAAATAGTCACCCGTTCATGTGACACAGCAAGCAGGTTGCTTAAATTGGTGAAGAAAACGGGAAGCATAGCAGTAATAAACATTACGTGTCTCCAGGGATAAAATGGTACCTCCTGTTGTTGTTGTTGATACCAGTTGTTTAACAAAGAAATCAGTACAGCAACATCTCTCAGCGTTGATTTTCCCAATAAAGAGATTGTCGTGTCAAAAAAATCTTAATACAAGGAGAGGATGTGGAAGTCTGAACTGAGGGTATGCAGTAGGGCACAGTTAACACGGAATACAAAGGGATACATGCCAGAGGTTCTAGAACCGTGGTTCTCCACCTGTGGGTCTCCAGATGTTCCTGGACTGCAACTCCCAGAAGTCTCCCTCACTAGCTGAGCTGGCCAGAATTTCTGGGAGTTGCAGTCCAGGAACATCTGGGGACCCACCGGTGGAGAACCAGTGTTCTAGGTTTTACTGCTTCTGTAAGCCAGTAGCTAATTTGGGGGCAGGAATGACCACTCGGTCCCTTCACCTTCACAAATCGTCTTGGATCAGAGCAGCGAAAGGAAGAAGGCAATTTGGAGGTCGTCCTGCAGGGCTTTCCATGAGCCAGAATCTGTCACGAATGGAGCTTTCCACGGGGGTTTAACCAAGCCCAGCTAAAACAGTGCTGTCTTTTCTCAGGACTCCCAGCTGGTGGCAGGCGTTGCCTTCAAGAAAACCTTTTCTTACGCTGGCTTCGAGATGCAGCCAAAAAAATACCAGTCTCCCAAGATCGCCTTGCTCAACATTGAGCTGGAACTCAAGGCGGAGAAGGACAATGCCGAAATCCGGGTCCACAGCGTGGAGGTACGGGGTTATTTGCGCTCCTAAGGCAGTGGAAACAGACAACAATAAGTATTTCTAATGAAAGTTTGTAAACTAGAGCGTTTTGCTGTGGGTCACTTTCTGTAGTTAGTAGCAGCAGATGGGTTCATGGTGTACCTCTTTTGCCATGTGGAGTGCTTCAATTCAAGGGATCATGAGCACCATAAGTGGTGGCAGCCCTGCCTCATTCATGGATTCTCTTTCCCCTTTCCTGTGGTCCTTCTCAGATTGCAGTGAAAGGGAAGATATTATTTGGATGGAGCCTGCAAAGCTGCTTCCTCTGCACGTGGGTCATTCCGTCACTAGATTTGCCATTACTGCTGTAGGACGGTAAAGAACAGTGGTGGCGAACCTTTGGCGCTAAAGATGTTTTGGACCACAACTCCCAGAATCCCAAGCCTGTTTTGCCAAGGACAAAGGACCGTGGGAGCTGTGGTCCGAAACATCTGGAGTGCCGTAGGTTCACCACCATAGGATAATTATACCGCCCCCCTGCCCCCCTCTTTGAACGTAAATAGATGTTTTGGGTCCTTGGCAAAGGGAACAGCACTGCAAATGACTCACCCGAATTTGCCTTTGCAGGATTACCAGGCCATCGTTGATGCCGAGTGGAGCATCTTGTATGACAAGCTGGATAAGATTCACAAGTCTGGGGCCAAAGTTGTCCTCTCTAAGCTCCCCATCGGGGACGTGGCCACGCAGTATTTTGCTGACCGAGACATGTTCTGTGCTGGCCGGGTTCCAGAAGAAGATCTCAAGAGGACCATGATGGTGAGTCTTTGGGTGTTTGTCTCCCCAGCACCACCGAGCAGGGGCCTGAGCAGTATCCAAAGCCTGGTTCTGGCAAAGGTCGGGGAATCCCAGGTTGGAGTGTGCTGTGGTTTCAGATGAAGCTCCTTGAAGTGACAACCGTGTTTGGTCTGGTCGCACGGGGTTAAGTGCCTGTCCTGCAGCTAAAACTGTGCTCACAACCTGGGGTTCAATCCCAGGTAGCAGGCTCAAGGTTGACTCAGCCTTCCATCCTTCCGAGGTCGGTAAAACGAGTACCCAGCTTGCTGGGGGGGGAGCAATGTGTAGCCTGCATACTGGGATTAAACTGTAAACCGCCTGGAGACTACTTGAAGTGGTACGGGGCGGTATACCAGCAGAACACTTTTAGAATCTAGCCGTTTCTTTGTCCCTTTTGACGTTCCCTGGACGAACGTTGATAAAGAAAAGACCCTTTCGCGTTAATGAAATATTTTCACCAGAGCCTTTCTTCCCATTTGGCCCAGGTGTTGCCTGGGTCTTGAATAAGGGAATGGGGGCGCTGTCCAACAGGACACTTGTATGAGAGGCCCTCCTCCTGGATTTCTCTTACACTTAAAGCATGCTGTATAGCGGCAGTGCCAGTGGCCAACCCGCTGGGTCAGGACCTTTTTTTTCTTCATCCTGCTCCATTAGACTAAAGGAAACTGGCTCAAGTTCCACAGGGGACCTGGATTTGACCAGAGTAGAGCCTACCTGCGGTTCAGTGTGGAGCCTTTGCTCTCCGTTGTTTACCAGCACATTGGCAAGCCTAAAAATTGAATTGTGTTCTGGGAGGTGGTGGAAGAGAAAATGAATTGAGTGATTGGATTTCTTTGGGCATTTGGGACCCAGGAAATTATTTTAAGGAACAGCAGGCCCCTTG
Organism: Phrynocephalus versicolor; assembly: GCA_023846285.1. Lineage (NCBI taxonomy): Eukaryota > Metazoa > Chordata > Lepidosauria > Squamata > Agamidae > Phrynocephalus > Phrynocephalus versicolor. The sequence continues at coordinate 548,807 of JAHTLZ010000330.1, forward strand.
CCTCAAAAGGTCAACAGGCTGCTTGAAATGCGTAGCGTTTTTTTACGTAGGGCTTTGTGGAATATCCAGAGAATATTAACGTGGAATGCAGTAGCAGACCGTTGGAGCAGTAGACTGTTTTGTGTGATATTTAGTAAGGAAGAGGCATTATGTTAATAGTGAGAATTGAGCCGATGTACCTGCTGAAGACGGCCTGGTTTTGGAATCATGGAATAGCGTGTATGAGCCTTGTGCTAAAAGCTTGTTTGTTTGTTTGTTTGTTTTATTTTTGGATATTTTTACCCCGCCTTTCTCCTCGGAAAAGGACCCAAGGTGCTTACAATTATAAGGGACAATATATAGCCCATAACATTTAAGATATATTCAAATTAAGAACAGGAAATTAGGAGAGGCATCTTAGAACATTAAAGCTACAAAGAACACACAAAAAGAAAAAGAAAAGATTTATGAGGGATGGAAACTAACATGGAAAACACTAGTGTGTTTATGAAATCATTCAATGCAATCCATGCATAGTAATCCATATAAAGTTACATAGTAGGTAGTCCCTCATTCAGGGAAAGCTTGCCTGAAGAGGAAGGTCTTTGCCTGCTTCTGGAAAGACAGCAGAGACGGGGCAGTCCTAACCTCCAGTGGGAAGGAGTTCCAAAGTCTGGGAGCAGCCACAGAGAAGACCCTTTCATGTGTTCTTTTGACGTGCAGTTGTGAAGGTGGTGGGATGGAGAGAAAGCCTCTCCTGGTGACCTTAGCACACGAGCCGGTTCACACTGCGAGATTCGATCTTTGTTGTTTTGCTTCCCATGTAGGCCTGTGGTGGATCCATCCAGACCAGCGCTAATTCCCTGACGGACGACGTTCTCGGGCGCTGTGAGCTCTTTGAGGAGATGCAGATCGGTGGGGAAAGGTAAATGGGAGCCTTGACTCCGGCCGGGGGCGTCTCGGGAGCTGCCCTGCTGGCTAACCCAGCGCCCCTCTTCAAGGCCAGAAGTCCACGCTTGTGAGTTTGGCAGGTTGGGGACTGGAACAGGCAAGCCTGTTGTGTCTCTCCACCCAGGCATGGACTCTGGAGGGCGGCCCAGGCCCAAAGTCTTTGCTTTTCCTCCTGCTGAGACGCCTTTCCCCTCCTCCTTTGCCAGGTACAACTTCTTCACAGGCTGCCCGAAAGCCAAGACCTGCACGATCATCCTGCGGGGCGGGGCGGAGCAGTTCATGGAGGAGACCGAGCGTTCCCTCCACGACGCCATCATGATCGTCCGGAGGTCCATCAAGGTGCCCGTCGTCGAAGGGTTTGGCGTTTGCACACAGGGAGGGGCTGGCTGCGGCTTCTTGGTCTTCCTTGCCTTCTTGCTTTGGACCAGGCGAGGAAAGGACGGGGAGCCAGGGTCGCCTTCCTTTCCTTTCCAATTGAAATGGGTCCATCTTCCTGCTTGAATCCCACCCACCGGGATTTAAAAGAACAAAACAACAACAACAACAACAACAACAACAACAACAACAACAACAACAACCCCTCAAAAGTGCACTGAATGCTTTCTGGGAATAAGAATGCATTTGTTTTCAGGATGACGGGTTGGGCTTCATGTAGACTTCGCATATTTTCTTAACCCCCTGAGAATTCTTGCTCCTAACCCATGCCAGCACACTGACAAGCAGAGAGCTTAAGGATGGTTGCTTGCCGGCTGGCCTTGGGAGAGGGGAGGAGACACACTGACGTTATGTGCAACCCAGGTGACATTACCCTGCTCAGGAAGTGATGAAATGAATCCCATTTCATGGTTTTCAGTAAGAACATAAGAAGAGTCCTGCTGGATCAGGCCAAAGGCCCATCTAGTCCAGCTTCCTGTATCTCACAGTGGCTCCACCAGATGCATTTGGGAGTGCACGAGACTAGATATCTGTCTCCTGATACCACTCCCCTGCATCTGGCCCTTGATGTACCCTGGTTTTAAGCCTGGGGAATTACACATCTCCATCATGGTTTGTAACCTGTGATGGACTTTTCCTCCAGGAATCTGTCCAATCCCCTTTTGAAGGCATCCAGGCCAGATGCCATCACCACCTCCTGTGGCAGGGAGTTCCATAGACTAACAACGCGCTGGGTGAAAAAATATTTTCTTTTGACTGTTCTTACTCTCCCAGCCCTCAGTTTGAGTGTATGTCCCCTAGTTCTGGTATTTTGTGAGAGGGAGAAGAGCTTCCCATCAACCAGCCCACCAACCATCCTCCCTCCCTCCCTCTCCTTTAAAAACGTCCAGTTTTGTGCAGCTTGGTTCCTTAAAGCATGTTTTTAGTTAATGTTATTTACATCCCACCTTTCTCCCAGAACCTGAACTTCAGGTGGCTTATAGTATAAATAAGGGAAGAACCCTAATAGAAATTCAGCATGGTGTAAGTTTCAGAGAGGGTAGCCTTAGTCTTTCCAAGAAATGCATGTAAAAATCAAAGAAAAACAAAACAAAACAAAAAGACACAAAACATGTGGCACCTTAAAGACTAACTTTCATATTTTAAAGTAACGTTTCGTGGACATGTCTTATTTCTTCAGACATATAGCAACAGAATGAGGTGTATGCTATGTGTCTGAAGAAGTGGACGTGTCCACGAAATGTTACATTAAAATACGAAAGCTAGTCTTTAAGGTGCCACATGTTTTGATTTTTTGCATGCAAAGCACAGTAAATATAGTGGTACCTCGACTTACGAATGTAATCTGTTCCGAATGCATGCTCTTAAGTCGACCTACTCTTTAAGTCAGGGTACCTATCTAAAAATTGGGGGGGAAAGTTAAAAAAATTAAAAAGTGAAACAATATTTGCAAGTCATGCAGACCATATCTAAAATGTGTAAGGTGGCAGTTAAAATGCCAACAGTTTTCCGCTCTTAAGTCGAATTGCTCTTAAGTCAAGCTGCTCTTAAGTCAGGGTACCACTGCATAAGAAAGGCACTTAAGCCACTGTTCGGTTATTTGCATGACTCCCGCGTTGCGTTAAGGGTGTTGTGGGGTGTTGTGTTGTGCAGGGACTGTCTCTCTTCCCCTTCTCTTGCCAAAAAGCTGGCACTTGCTATTCCCTGGTGTAGACGGGACAGATCTGCAGAAGGCAGCAGCCAGAACCAGTGCTGTCTGGGCCAGCGTCCAGCAGTCAGTCTCTTGGTGAATGGAACGAGACCAGGCCAACGGACGGAATTGTCTTCCAAGGGGAGCGTGTGGCTGGATCTTCCTTGTTTTGTCTTCTAGAATGACTCGGTCATCGCCGGCGGCGGAGCCATCGAGATGGAGATTTCCAAGTACCTCCGAGACTATTCCAGGACCATTCCCGGAAAGCAGCAGCTGCTGATCGGGGCTTACGCCAAAGCCCTGGAGATCATCCCACGGCAGCTCTGCGACAACGCGGGCTTTGATGCCACCAACATCCTGAACAAGCTCCGAGCCAAGCATGCGCAGGTGAGCTCCTGGGTGGGTGGGATTCCCCCTTCTTTTCCCTCGGGAGAGATCTCCCGTCCAGACAGAGCGACTTGGTTTCTGCACCTGGAATGCAGATCTGCCCTGTCTGCTTTTTCAGGGCGGCACGTGGTACGGCGTGGACATCAACAACGAAGACATCGCCGACAACTTTGTGGCCTGCGTCTGGGAGCCGGCAGTGGTGCGCATCAACGCCCTGACTGCCGCCTCCGAGGCGGCCTGCCTCATCGTCTCCGTGGACGAAACCATCAAGAACCCCCGCTCCACCGTGGATGCCCCGCCGCCAGGCCGTGGCCGAGGGCGAGGCCGGCCACACAACCACTGAATTCCAGATGTTGCCACCAGTGTCAGCAGCCCAGGGGCCCCGCCTTGCGAAACGTGGCGTCGAGGTGGCCTCACGTAACACCACTCAAATGCCCACCGGGGCATCCCCACACTATGATGTGTCCCGTAGTACAGCTGTTCCATTTTAACCATTGCCTTGAGTTTTTACGGAAAGGCCCCTGGAACCTACACCTTTGAATACCCAAACCCCAGGATCTGCGATCCCCTCCCGTCCAGGTTTCTCCTTGGCCCTCCACTTGGGGGGGGGGGAGGATGAAGGGCACCTGAGTTATTTGTGGCGTTGGCATCTTACTTGAATATTAAGATGGCTGCTGGTTGTTGGTATTTATTGATTTTTTTTCCTGGGAATTGAGACCAGGCATGACCATAATAAACAACTATAAAAGAACTTGGTGGCTTTCTTTGTCCTCACAGTTTCCCCTTGTTTGTTTGTTTTCCGCCTGGGTGATTAAATCTTCCTCACAAGGCACCGAGACACGGCAGAGGAGCTTACCTCTCAGCCCTTATTTGCATTTTCCCACTGCTTCTGCTCATACGGCAGCATTTTTAAACCTTTCTGCCGTGGGGATCCCAAAATGGAGCTTACAGGCCGTGAGGAACGATGGGATCCTTCCCCGTGATGGGTGTCGAGTGGGTTTGGGACCTGCTTCATCTGGTAAGGCACTGCCAAGCGGAGCTAGGCTCACTCGCTCTCTTCATGAGGCTTGCCTGTTTTTTTAAATAAGGTGGGGGGGGGGGGAAACCAAGCAGGATCCAGAGTGAATTTCTGCTTTGCATGGTTTGCAAGTCTGAGTTCTTTTTCTTGTTTTTTGTTGTTGTGTCATTACAGTCACGACCGACTCTTCGTGACCCTACTGCGTCCGCGGTGTTTCTTGCTTGCCCACAGCCCCAAAATGGTAGGGGTTAAATGCAAAGTTGCTCTGAATACCAGGGCCTGGTGCGGACACCGGCTGGCAAAGGCAGGGTGCTGGTGGTGGTCATGGAAGGCATTGCATCTCGCCAGGCTTTGGTCCTCTGGCAAGGGCTTGGCCAGCTCTTTCTCTTGTCTTTGAAGGCTACACCAGCAGTGAAAGTCCAGCAACTGCTTCGGTCCCCTGACGTATTGCAGTGGCGCTTCTCTCTGTCTTGACTTCTCTTCCGTGTGAAGGATTCTCTCCCCCCCCCCCAAGAGATAAGTGCTGAAGTCACTTGCCTATATCAGTCTCAGGCAGGTGCTGCAGAGGGAAACTCTCCTGGCATCAAACGGAGGTATTAAGGAGGGGGAGGTGTCTCCTAATAAGGCCTGCTTCCTTCTCCAGAGAAAACCTGGCGGCAATCAGGCTCTCGGATGGGTTTTTGTCCTTCCCTCCCAGGGTCCGGTCATAAAGGAAGGCTTGCCAGATGTGAAATACGCGTGCAAAGTAAATTTCTGTGCCATGACAAATATGTATTTATTATTTTATTTTTGCATTTATATACCGCTCCCATTTCCCAAGGGGAACTCTGGGCGGTTCATACAAAAAGTTTTTAAAAAGATATCAATTTTTAAAAAATGTAAAAGTGACTAGGTAAGAGGCGGAAGACTAAGGAATGGTAATTAAAAAAAAAATAAGACCTTGGTACAGCCCTAGCAATTGCCAAAGGCATCCCTGAATAGCCAGGTCTTAACTGCTCTTCTAAAGGACGCCAGCGAAGGAGCCTGGCATATCTCGCTCGGCAATGAGTTCCAAAGTGCTGGGCCGGCCACCGAGAAGGCCCGTTGGCAAGCGGCCACCCTACGGGCCTCCTCAGGGGTGGCAACCCGGAGCGAGAGAGCCATAGAGGATCGGGTGGGTCGGGCTAGCTCTGATCGTAGGGAGATACCCTCTGCCAGATAATCAGGACCCAGGCCATGGAGGGTTTTGTAAACCAAAACCAGCACCTTGAACCTTATTCGGGAGGCAACGGGCAACCAGTGCAGGCGAGCCAGAATGGGGGTGATGCGGTCAAACCTGCCCGCACCAACCACCAGCCTGTCCGCCGCATTCTGGACCCGCGGCAGTCGCTGAACAAGGTTCAAGGGGAGCCCCATGTAGAGAACGTTACAGTAATCTATCAATCTATCCTCGACATGACCAGCGCCTGCCAAATGGTTTTCATCTCTGGGGACTCGGCGTCTCTGCAAGGAAGTGTTGCAGCCGGAGGCTGTGTTTGTTGGCAACAGTGCCAAGCTATCTTAAATATAATAGATGCCTTGAAGCCAAGGGTTCAGAAGAGTACAGTAGCAGGGAAGGGCAGACCTGTTAGGGCAGGGACAGAAGCACCTTTGAAGGGCTTAGGCAAGGAGCAGGTCTCAGAGAGAAGTGTCTATGCACTGGTTCCTGTGACTTAAGGAATGGCTCTCATTGTCTTACCACAAGGTGTGTAGAAAGAAAATTAAAAGCCCAGAAACTCCTGAGTTGTTTTTTCCTCCTAAACTGACATAAGAAAAGCCCTGCTGGATCAAGCCAAGGGCCCATCTAGTCCACCTTTCTGTATCTACCAGTAGGCCCATCAGAGGCCTCTGGGAGCACACCAGATAACTAGATACCTGCCACCCAATGCCACTCCCCTGTGCCTGGCACTTGGAGGTACCCTGCTTGTAAGCTTAGGCTTGCTCTGATCTACTGTTCATTTGTCTTTCTGGTAGCCCTTGGTTACTAAAGTCTTTTCAAGTAGTACGCTTACTACTAGGACCTGTGCAAAGTCCGGAAACGGCACTGCTGGAATGGTAAAATACCCACACTTGGCTTTCCTCCCGTCTCTCATCGCTTGATGACTTCCCGAGGTGTCGGCAGGCATTTATTCCCCACACCCTTTGATCCATCTTTCTCTCCGCCCCCCCACCCCCCCGCCAGCCACCAGGATGATGAGTTTCCATTTCTACGCCCATTCCTAAACACCACCTCTGGCTCTGGAGCAGGTGCGAGATCTCTGCTCCTCTCTCCAGGCGTTTCGTTCTTTTTAGAAGGCACATTTGCTCGCACTAATTGCCAATTTGTATGCCAACCGTGGGCAGGAGCGTTCTCGAGGTTCTTACACGATGCCTGGATTTAGCAGCAGGTCATTAAAACTGTGCTTCCCGGCTAATGAAGCGCTAGACGATCAGGCTTCCAGGGACGAGGTGCGGTTTAGTGGGAAATGATTGCAGCGGGAGGAGAGCGAAAGAAGGATGTCGTGTCTGGAGAAGAAGCTGCTCCCACCAGGTTGGAAATAACGGCAGTGCCCGTTTTTTTCTGATACCCGTGTCGGATCAAATGCTGTCAACGTTTTACTCTTGAGGAGTCAGGAAAAAAACTGTTCTAGCCTCGTAATCAGCTTGACGCCAAAACCTCCCCACCCGTTGCCTGAAATGCCAAGTTCAGCGGGGAGACCTGTAGGTTGGCCCTCCAACTGTTGTCCTGACCAAAGCAAGCATTTACGCTGAGGACGTGGGCGAGAGGAAATGAGACCAGAAAATGAGCAAGCAGGGAAGGAGGCCTCCACTTCTCCACACATTCTTCCATAGGGGGAAAAAACCCCTACATTCAGAAAGCTAGCTTGTCAGGGAAACCTGTCCATGTGATGTCATTTTTTTGGTCTACTTTGGGGGAGTCCAGGGACAAACGCCTGGGAAGCATTTCAGCATTTGAACTTGGCTCTGAAATGACTCAGCTTAGAAAAACCTTAACCATCATTGCAGCAATGCCCGGCTGAAGTGTGCTGTGTTACTGCGAAAGCTTGCATCCTGCATTGTGAACACTTGGCCGTCTCCATAATAGAGCCGGACCCACTGGTGGACATGTGTGTGTTTGGGGAGGGCCACCTGAATTAACAGCTGCCTAGTCAGTTTTCCTGGGTCTAGAGAAGGGCAGCAGTTGGATAAAATTACTATTATTAATTGCTTTAAGAAGATACCGCCCATCTGACAGCAAGGCCGCTCACAGACGGTGCCATGGAGGAAGCAACGCAGCTGCCACTGGAATTTTGAGATTTCTTTACTGCATTAGAAAAGCGGGAGGGCGACCCCATCCTTTCAATCAATGTTCAGCCAAGCAAAGGCAGAGTGATGTGCAGCCAAGGGAGCGTGTAACCAAGGAAACGATTCCTTGGCTTCAAAAAATATCCATACCATTTTTAAGAGCACTATTTCGTCTCGGGGGTGTCTGATTTTGTGACATTTTTCACCCAAGATCCAATGCAGAAGCTGGTATTTCTCTTCTCCAGCCTTTGTTCCACGATTGTTCTACAAAGCCAGGAACAGCTTTGCATATTGTGTGGTTTGGCTGTCGAAACGTGCATCGTAACCCCCATCTCGCCACATGATTCTTTTCTCTTTTTTATGTTCAGTGCAATGCCAACCTCCCAGTCCATGAGATGTGCCTCAGAAGTAGGCAGGGAATGCCCGATGAAAGGCCAGAAGCTAGAGAGGATGTGGGTGCACAGTATTGGCGCAAGCTGTTTCCAAAAGGAAGCCCCTTTCTCCAAACCCTCTTCTGGTGTCAGCTGAGGAAGGGCCTTTGCACCAGGCAGGGGACTCTGGGGCATGTTGCCTGTTGAGGCAACAAGGCATTGGGGCCGGGGAGAGACCCCCGAGCTCAGTCAGCAGTTTGGTCTCTGGCTGCTGAGGCTGGGAGCCTGATTCTGCTCAGTGCCATTTTAAGAACATGAAGAACAGCCTTGCTGGAACAGGCCACGGCCCAGCCAGTCCAGCATTCTGACTCACACAGAGGCTCACCATTTGCTTCAGGGTATTCCCCAGCAGATATCTTCTGCTTACGATTCCCGGCAAATGGCATTGAGAGAGATCCTGCCTCTCTCTCCAACCTGGAGGTTGTCCTTAGGCATCCAGAATGATAGCCATGGATACCCTTGTTCTCCGTGAACTTGTCCAATCCTTTCTTAAAGCTGTCAAGGCTGACGGCTGTCACCACTTCTTCTGGCAGGGAGTTCCACACACCAGGGATCCTCTGGGTGAAAAAGGACTTTTATTTGTTTGAGATCTAGCACCCAAAAGGTTCATGGAGTACCTAGTGCTAGTGTTGTGTGACAGTGAAAACAGCTTTTCCTTCTCTACTTTGTCCACACCTTGTATGATTTTATAAACTTCAATCAGGTCACCTCTTAGGCGCCGTCATTCTGAGGCAGCTGTTGCAGCTTCAGATGGCAAGGAAGGTCTTGCAGTCCCCTAATCATTCTGGTTGCCTTCCTCTGCACTTTTTCCCATTTCCATAATATCCTTCTGGAGGTAGGGTGACCCGAATTGTACACAATACTCCAGCTGACCGTTGTCACCACTTCTTCTGGCAGGGGGTTCCACAGACCAATTAAAAAGGACTTCCTCTTATTTGAGATCTAGTACCCAAAAGGTTCATGTTGTGTGATAGGGAAAACAGCTTTTCCTTATCTACTTTGTCCATACTGTGTATGATTTTATAAACTTCAATCAGGTCACCTCTTAGGTGCTGTCTTTTGAGAGTGAAGAGGCCCAGCTGTTGCAGCCTCAGATGGCAGGGACTGGATTCAATGCTGTTGTTCCAGGATGATTTATGCTCTTCTCTATATGCCAACCAAGGTGACACGCACGCAATACCTTATCTTGGCACAGATACTGCCTAGCTTCGTCATGTCTGCTGTGTTGAAGGCCCGCTCCAACCCACCCACCCCCATCCCAAGGGTCTCTCTACCTCCTGTGTCCAAAGACTCCTTCCGGGCTGCTTCCCAGGCAGAAGAAGGGAAAGCCGAGAAAGCCATTCCATCGGGAACATTCCTGGTGGCCTTCTCCTCCGTTCCAGTGCCGTGGTTGCTCTTGGAAACCGAGATGCAGGCCCACTGACCTACATCCGGACGTCAAAGCAGCAGTGCGAGCGGAGGAGGGCCGGAGGCAAGCAGGGGAGCATCACTCCTGCCTCGGGTTGGCCACCTGGGGTTTCCTCCTCCCGATGTTGAGCTGGGAGGGGGTGGGGGTGGGGTGGGGAGACCTGGCCGGCTGGTTTGCTCTTTCATCTCTGCTTTCTTTTCAAGGCTGATACCTCACGTCCCTCTCATCGCTGTTCACCGTCCCACTTGGGACCGGGACGAAGAAATCTTACCGCACATCCATTGCGTGACAACGGGAGTTCGTCCCAACCACGCTCCCTGAACTGAGATTAAGGCGTGACGAGCGATACCCCTCCCTGGCTTCGGGAATCCACTTGTCTCGGTTCTCATTCCGAGACGAGAGCCCGTGCGGTCATGCTCCTTACGGAACGAGTGATGATTTTTGCTCGTTGCGGCAGTATCCATCTAGTGGCAGGAGTGCGAAGTGACATTTGCCAGTAAATTCCCTATGGGGTTAGCAATGCAGGGCATAGATTTTAAAAGACAAATGCCTTGAACTTTGCTTCGTAACGCATTGAGGGCAAGGCTGAGGAGAATCGAAACATCGAAAAACGGAAGGTCAGACCGAAAAAAAAGGAGAAGGAAGGCAGAGAATTTCAGATCTTAACACGAAACGAGGACGTGCAGTAACAGTCGTCCCGGTATCATTAGTTGCCTCAATCCCACCCGTGGGTACAAGGAAAGAGGGACAGCACCGGTATAAGACCACGTGACCTCGAACAACATTATCACGCAACGAACTTCATCTCAGAACGAGGGAGGACGTGAAGTAACCGTCCAAGAAGCATCCCATTCCCCTGCTCCGTCCTCTTTCTTTCTCACGCACAGCCTGGTGGTGCCCCCTCTCCAGCTTTCCTGCTTCTGAAGGCCTCTTCCCTTCCCGACCAGGCCAAGGCACCACTGCCAATCGAAAGGCGAGCGGAGCCCCCTTGATGCGGCTCGTCCCCCCGCAGCAAGAGAAGACTCAGCAGCAGGCATGCAGGTCACCTGGCCCGTTTCGCCACTTGGGTGTGCGGAGAGGCCTGGAAAGTCCATATTTATTATTTATTTATTTATTTGAAGCATTTATATACCGCAAAACCTTTTTCCGAGCCGGAACTCAGGGCGGTTCACAATACAATGGCTAAAAACCACTAAAAGCACAATGAAGCAATAAAAGTGGGAATAAAAATAAAAGAATAAAAAGAATACAGGAATACAAGGATACAAGGATAAGGAATGAGAGGCAAGATAAAAATAGAAATTGGCTAGGAGGGAAACCCGACAGGAAACCCTCGGCGGGAGGGCAGCAGGTGAGTTAGAAGAAAGGGAAAAAATTAAACAGGCCTCTGCTTTCTTTCTTTCTTTCTTTTATTTTATTTATTGGATTCTTATACTGCCCATCTGGCAGCGAGGTCACTCTGGGTGGTTTACAACAATTAACAAATTCAAGCAATTCATGCAATAAAACCATAAAATAGTAACACAATAAAATAAAATAAAAATAATGTTAATATTAAAGTGACATAAAACAATGCATTATTATTGGCAGGCTACTCAGTTAAAAATCAAGATTTAATGGGTGAACACTGAAATTCCATTGTATTTGAGGGAATGCCTGCTCAAATAACCAAGTTGTTAATAGTTTTTTAAAGGCAGCCAAAGAGGGGGCCAGGCAGATGTCTGGTGGAAGGTTATTTCACAGGCGAGGGGCAACGGCAGAAAAGGCCCTATTTCTTGTTTTTTTCCCTTTTGGGCCTCTCGTGGCGTTCGTTGCCTCAAACGCCTTAGCCTGGGAGGAGGATTGGGTATTATGGTTGGTTTTCAATGGGAGAACTGGGTTGTTCCTCTCCATCCTTCGCCCAAGCCGGAACCATAAAACAGCGCCCAGGCTCCTGACTGCCATCTTATATGAGACAAGCCTGCCTGGCAAAAACCCATCCTGGCAAGAACAGCTGGATTCAACATCTAATAAGAGCAGCTGGTCTTGCAAAATCCCTTTCGCCGCCTACATTTGGACCTGGAAGTTTTGGATTCGTTATATTCTCCATCCTGGTACAAACCTGCAGAAGTGGGACTTAACCCACAAAAGTGTCTACTGTGTGATTTTTAAGTGACTTTTTTTTAAAAAGGTCTCGCCTATTTTACATTTGTATTCTCTTCTGTTTGGACCACAAACAGGCTCTGTTGGTCTACCTTTGACTCCACCCAGGTGAGATGGGTTACAGCTCACTGGGAGAGACCTCCAAAGGTCTGTTTCCATCCCAATTCTCGTGAACCGAGTCTGCCTCAAGATGGCCGCTCCATCTGCGTGTGTCTTGTGAGTCATAAAACTGACGGTATCATAAGAGCCATGCTGGGGGCCCAATGGGGGCGGCAACAGGCCTCCCCTACGCAAACCCCATTCAAGGCCGAACAGTCTGGAACCGAGACAGGGTCTCATTGTGGCTGCCTTTGGAGCTGCGCAGACCCCAACAAAAATTTCTCCCCGCTGAAACCCCTGTGAAACGTGGCACCTGTGAAATGAAACAGGGACAGGAACCCAGGTCCACTTAACTCTTTATTTATTTAAAAAATTATTCCTTGGAAGGGAACCCAAGGTGACTTAAAACACTGAGGGCAATGTAGAGTCTGGAACATTAAAAACACACATTCAAGTTTAAGAACAGGAATTCAAAGGCAACCTTAAAGCTCAAAAGAGCAGGCAAACAGTTAACAGAAAAAAATTCCATTATGAGGCATGGACAGTAACATGGAAAACGAACTCCACTTTGTTCCAGGAGCACCACTGTGCTGCTAATCACCCCGCCTGCAACTTAATCACAATAGGGGTCCTGGGGCGGTTCCTCCCCCCTGGGGCTCTGCTTCCTTCCTCCCCAAAACTTTTTTTCCCGCTTCCCTTTGGGGCAGTCGAGGAAGGAGTGCGGCCCGCCGCAAACGGAGCACTTGTGCTCGAACTTGCACGGCTGCCAGTCGCAGGAGCCCCAGGTGCCGAACTGCCAGCACAGCCGTCGGAAGGGACTGCTGCCGGGGCGACCCTCCTCCTCCTCCTCCTCCGGGCAGGAGGGCACATCGTCGTCCTCGTCGTCGTCTGGAGGGGGCCATCGCAGGAGGTGCCCGCTGTCCGTCCTGACCCCTTCGTAGGGGGTGGCCGGTCTCATGCAGAGGAGCCACAAGGTGGGGTGGAAGGCCCCCCACGGGAGGGAAGGATGGAGAGACTTCTGCAGCCGGAACGCCTCGTCGTATTGCAGCCACGCCGGGCCCCTGTACTCCACATACGCCTTGTAGATGAGCGCCAGGTACTCGATCAACCCGGGCCCCAGCCAAGGTTGGGCTCGGGTGAGGACGCCGGCATAGATGAGGAAGGCGGGCAGCCAGTTGCGCCACGTCCGATCCACCGGGTGTTTCGCCTTCTCGCTGCCTTCCCGGTTCAGGAGGCTGAAGAGGTCCACGAACTCCCCTCGAAGGATCTTCTCCTTGGTGGAGGGCAGGAGGTGGAACCCCAGGGGCAGCCCCAGGCCAGGGGGTAGCCCTGGCTTCTGCTCCGGCGGGACCCACGGGGCGTCGAGGGGCAGCCCTGGGTCGGGGGCGGCGGCAGCCCAGCCCCCCGGGGGTCCCTTG
>JAHTLZ010000330.1:562077-579323 GCA_023846285.1 Phrynocephalus versicolor
CCATTTGCCAGCCCAGCCGTTTGGACGCGGGGCGGCTCCGGAGGGGGGGGTGTTGTTTTTGCAGCCACGCTGTTTTTGTTGTTTTGCACCCCCGCCCCCAAGGGCTCCTCCTGCAAGACTTGGGCGGGAAGTTTCCCGGGCGTCCGATTCGCCGGCTCCGGATTTTGCGCGCCAGGGGCGGATCGGAGCCGGGAGGAGGAGGAGGAGGAAGAGGTCGGCCCTGGGCGCAGCGCCATGCCCGCCAAGAAGAGGAAAGCGCCGGCCAAGCGGCCCCCTGCAACCCGGGCACCCTCCCCGGGACGCGGATCCAACGAGGAGGAGGAGGAAGGCGCAGGGGAACCGACTTGGACGGACCTGGCTTGCTGGCGTGACCTGGAGGCCCGCGTGAGCGCCCTGGAGCGAGAGCTGGCGACCCGGAGGGCGGCCACGGAGGCCACAGAGGAGGAGGAAGGCGCAAAGCGCGCGCAGCCGGTGGCGCGGCCACGATCCGACGGAGAGGATCGCCCCGGAGGTGCCACGTGCGCTCGGGCAGGCGCCGTGGTTCCCGGGCTCCCCTCTCCGGCCCTGCCGCCCTGCCAGGGCAAGGAACCCCCGGGGGGCTGGGCTGCCGCCGCCCCCGACCCAGGGCTGTCCCTCGGCGGAGGCGCCCCGTGGGTTTCGTCCGGGCAGACGCCAGGGCTGCCTCTGCCCTATGGAGCCCCCGGGCCCTCCGGGCTGGCGCCACCCCTTGGTGCACCGGGTCGCCAGATGGAGGAGCTGGACCTGGGGTTCCACCTCCTACCGGCCACCGAGGAGAAGATCCTTCGAGGGGAATTTGTGGACCTCTTCAGCCTCCTGAACAGGGAAAACAGCGGCGAGGAGGAGGAGGAGGAAGACAAGCACCGGGTGGATCGGACGTGGCGCAACTGGCTGCCCGCCTTCCTCATCTATGCCGGCGTCCTCACCCGAGCGCAGCCGTGTCTGGGGCCCGGCTTGTTCGACTACCTGGCGCTCATCTACAAGGCGCGCGTGGACTACGGGGGCTCGGGGTGGCTGCAATACGACCAGGCGTTCCGACGGAAAAAGTCCTTCCATTCCTCCCTCCCGTGGGGGACCCCCCACCTCAACTTGTGGCTGCTCAACATGATACCTGCCACCCCCTACGAGGGGGTCAGGACGGACAGCTTGCACCTCCTGCGCTGGTGGCCCCCTCCGGATGAGGACGACCAGGAAGGGCGCCCCGGCAGCAGTCCCTTCCGACGGCTGTGCTGGCACTTCGGCACCCGGGGCTCGTGCGACCGGCAGCCGTGCAAGTTCGAGCACAAGTGCTCCGTTTGCGGCGCGCCGCACTCCTTCCTCGACTGCCCCAAAGGGAAGCGGACGAAAAAGGTTTGGGGAGGAAGGAAGCAGAGCCCCAGGGGGGAGGAACCGCCCCAGGACCCCTACTCGGATTAAGCTGCACAGTGGAGTTCGTTTTCCATGTTAGTGTCCATGCCTGATAATGGATTGTATTCTTTTAACTGTTTGGCTGCTCTTTTGAGCTTTAAGGTTGCTTTTGTATTCCTGTTCTTAAACTCGAATGTGTGTTTTTGTTTAATGTTACCGACTGTGCATTGCCCTCAGTGTTTTAAGTCACCTTGGGTTCCCTTCCAAGGAATAAATTTTTGAATAAATAAAGAGTTAAGTGGACCTGGGTTCAGTGTCCCTGTTTCATTTCACAGGTGCCACATTTCACATGGGGTTTCAGCGGGGAGAAATTTTTGTTGGGGTCTGTGCAGCTCCAAAGGCAGCCACAATGAGACCCTGTCTTTGTTCCAGACTGTTTGGCCTTGAATGGGGTTTGCGTAGGGGAGGCCTGTTGCCGCCCCCATTGGGCAAATGCAGCAGAGTTTCTGGAGCAATGGAGGTGATGAGTACCACTCTATTCTTCTATGGTCAGACCCCACCTGGAGTCCTGTGTCCAGTTCTGTGCGCCTCAATTTAGAAAGGATGTTGACAACCTCAAGCGGGTCCAGAGGAGGGCGACCAGGATGGTTGAGGGTCTGGAGGAAATGTCTTATGAGGAACGGCTTAGGGAGCTGGGGATGTTTAGCCTTACAAAAAGAAGTCTGGGAGGGGATATGATAGTCATGTTTAAATATTTGAAATGATGTCATATTGAATTGGGAGCAGGTTTGTTTTCCATGGCTTCAGAGACTAGGACTCAGGGCAGTGGTTTCAAACTACAGGAAACGAGATTCCATTTGAACATTAGGAAGAACTTCATGACAGTTAGAGCTGTTCGGCAGTGGAAAATGCTGCCACAAAGGAGGTTGGTGGAGTCTCCTTCCTTGGAGATTTTTAAGCAGAGGCTGGATGGCCATCTGTCAGGAGTCCTGTGATGGGGGTTCCTGCATGCTAGAGGGTTAGACTGGATGGCCCTTGAGGTCTCTTCGAATTCTATGATTCTTACGAGGAGAGGCTTACAAAGGAGGGTGGCTCTTCTTATGTTCTCTGCTTAAAAGCCTCCAAAGAAGGAGACTCCACCACCCTCCTTTGGGTGCAGCCTATTCCACTACCGAACAGCTCTAACCGCCAGGAAGTTCTTCCTAACCTTTAAATGGAATCTCTTTTAACGTAGTTTGGAACCATTGCCCTGAGTTCATAGTCTCTGAAACCATGGAAAACAAATCTGTTCCCTCTTCAAGATGACATCCTTTCAAATATTTAAACATGGCTATCATCCCCTAAGCCGCTCCTCGTAAGACATTTCTTCCAGACCTTCAACCATCCTGGTTGCCCCCTTCTGGACCCATTCAAGGTTGTCAACATCCTTTTAAAATTGAGGCGCGCAGAACTGGACAGATTCCAGGTGGGGTCTGACCAGAGCAGAACAGAGTGGTACTATCACCTCCCTTGCTCCAGAAACTATGCTTCTGTTGATGCGACCCAAGAATCACATTGGCTTCCTTGGCCCGGCCGAGGTAGTAAAGGCCACGGGTTTGCTTCATTTTAAGAACCTTTATTCAACACGGAATCATAAAATAGCTCTGATTCGAACACATAGTTGCTTTTCTTTTTCTTTTAAATTTTAAATACGCATTGTTTACATTCGGCAAAGGTTAAAAGCAACGACATCAAAGTGCATGTTACAGATGACGGTTCTGTTCCCGAATTCATTAAAAAAAATGAACAACAATGAAGGTCTCCTAAAGAGAGTGGCTGGGAGGAATGTAAAGCCGTCATGCTCTCAGGTGTGGTCCTCCATGGGTGAAGCCCCCCCCCCATCTCCTGCACCGACTGCTTTGTCCTCCGGATGCCGGTTTGCCAGTTCACCCATGAAACGAAAGAAACCCCAGTGCGCTCGGACACAGTGCAAACCTTTTCCTTCCCTGTCGCGCATGCCCAGCCTCCGCCTCCCGAAGGGCCAGTGGTTCCCAAGACGCTGCTGTTTGGCAAAGGATGAGGTGTGGACAGAACAGGGATGGGATGGTGGTGGAGATTCAAGGGCCTCCTGTCTCACACAGACAGTGTCCGTGTGCGTGAGTTTTGCACCAAAATGCAGGCCTGCTCCTTCTCTGGAGCATTGCTGTCACACAAGAAAGCAGGCTCGGAAGCTGTCCGCACTGGCATATACAATAGTTATGGTATACGGCTCCCTGATACTTGTTTTGGCACTGGGAGGGGGGACAAGACCGCCTCTGCTTATGTTTCTACTTTAAAAGAATCCATCCGTGGCTTTGAGGAGCGGATGCATTCTGGCACAAGGCAAGAGCATGCAGTCTTTGGGGAAGGATTCGCTGAGATGCAAAATTGCTCTTTGTTCTGCCTTGGTAGGCAGGCAATGCGAGTTAAAATAAATTGCACTGAAGATAAGGACCTTTTAAAACACCAGCAGGATCTCACCACCTTTCCATGTATGAGCAGGCCAGGTGTAACACCAGGGGAGTGAAAACCGTAGGTGCTGGATTACTGTTTTTTGCAAGGTTTTCTTTGCCGGTGTAAAACCACTGGGACAATTAAAACCAAACCGGGCTCCCCCCTGGAAAAGTCCTCTGAAACTGATCAGACCTTTGCCCGGAGGCCTTGCATGAGTCCAGTGGCACCATTGTCTACAGATCAAGGTTCTGGCAAATCTTTCAAGTGCTTTCCTTTCAGGGGAAAAGCTGAGAAACCTTACTTGTGGGTATTCATAGTTTTTCTGTATCCACTGAATACAACATTGTGCATGTATTACAATATCCATCGGAACAGAACATAAGAAGAGCCGTGCTGGATCAGGCCAAAGGCCCATCTAGTCCAGCTTCCTGTGTCTCACAGTGGCTCCACCAGATGCGTCAGGGAGCGCACGAGATTAGATCTCTGTCTCCTGATAGCACTCCCCTGCATCTGGCCCTTGAAGTATCCCGGTTTTAAGCCTGGAGATGACACATCTCCATCATTGTTTGTAACCTGGGATGGACTTTTCCTCCAGGAATCTGTTCAATCCCCTTTTGAAGGCATCCAGGCCAGATGCCATCACCACCTCCGGTGGCAGGGAGTTCCACAGACGAACAAAACACTGGGTAAAAGGAAAATCCCAAAACCTGTTTTAGGGGAATAATTTCCTGATGGCACATTTGTGATGGTGTGGGTGGAAATCTGTACAGTATTTCCAATCCTTCTTGTCTCCGTTTGCCCTTGTGAGAGTTTTAAATAGAATTCTTAAACAGAATAACAACCTAACTGCATTGATTCCCTTGGGGGCTTGTTCTCAACCAATCCTAAAACTGGATATTTGGCCACAAGTGGTTGATTCCCCTCCACACGGATAGGAAATCTTGTGCACAGTGCATTCTACCTTATTTTCTGCCCCGACTGGAATTCCGTAATAGGGAATGAGAGCAGAATGGTGAGCCGTTCTTCTCAGCATAACGTTCACCAAAGAGCAGTAACTATTGTATAATTGTCTCCAGCTTGATAGATTGCCCTTCAGTATTGCAAGCCTCCTTGGGTCCTTTCCAAGGAGAAAGAGTGAGTAAAAATATTTTAAGTAACTATTTTCAAATAAAAATATATATTTGAAATAAAAACATTTGAAATAAATTATTTTAAATCAATAACTAACATCATGCAACAGGGCCTTCCTGTCCCAGTATGTGATGCCAGCTGGGATATTTTAAAGGCGCCATCAAAGCAAAGTGCAACAGATTAATTGGGGCAGTCTTGATTCTGATGGTTTTGGATCCTGTTCATACCTAGTAGCGACTAAAATTGGGTATGCCAACATATCTGGCACCAAGACGGCCCTTCCTCCTGCTTCAATAAGTTGCAGACAGCTGCAAGATCTCACTGGTCTTAAGCAAAGGAGAACAGCAACCGTGATTTGGCATCTCATCTATGTACTCTTGGGGCAGAAGAAAAAAGTTGGAGATTCGAAAAGCTGCTATTTAAAAAGATGATTACACCTCGATTCTCCTGTCCAGCCTCTGCTACTCTGTGGTCAAAAGGCATTTCCCAAAATTCTGGAAGATGCATGTGGAATAGGAAATAGACACGTTTTGCAAAATAAGTCTGGCATGCACGTTAAGCAATGATCATGGCTTCAACCCTTAAAATTAAAAAAATTAAAAAACCCTTAAAACCCTGCTTTTTCAAGAGGCATTTGGCGACCTTTAATCTTTAATTTTTTTTAATTCATTTTTTGACACCAACCACTTGCCGATGATTTTTTTACCTACTTTTTTTCTCCTCCTTTAATTTTTCCTGATTCTTTGATGTACTGTACTGTCGTGTTGTGTTTTAATTGGTTGCTTCAACCCATGTTGTTAGCCGCCTGGAGTTCCCTGGGAAGACGGGCGGTATATAAATTAATTAATTAAATAAATAAATAAATAAATAAATAAATAAATAAAATAAACCTATGATTGCTTGAGTCAAGAGTTTTGGAGGAAGAGACCTGAAACAGGTGCTGGAATTAAGTTGCAGACCACCTAACGGGCCATCCGTGAACTGCAAAAGATAACACGAATACTTTCTTTCTTGGTGTTTTGAACAAGTGAAATTCACCTGGTGATGGGAAACAGCTGGTTTTGGCTGCTGGCAATTTGAAACTTATGGCATCATTCCATCACTCTTCCAAATCTGCATTTGGTGGCCCTTTAAATATGTGATGTGGGCAAAGGGGGGGGGAGGGAGGGAGGGAGGGAAGGGAATTGAGTTCACCAAAACCCATACCAGTTCACCAAAGCCAAACCCTGTTCTGTTTGAAAATAAGTTTCCAAAGCCTCTGATTGCAAATGTCTCAGCCGTTCCAGACCTCTGCGTTGGGAGAACCACCGGCCGTTCAGTCAGCGGACTGCAACAAACCTGTTGATTGCCATAACTCCCTCCCCCCCGCCTCTTCACAGCTCCCCACTCCCATAAAACCATGTGCTCTCGGTCCTTTATTTGGGCTAGTTTTCAAGACACAGGAGTGGAACGTTTTGGTTCTGAGAACACTGGCACATTTCCACTAAAGACTAAAATATACATATATTTATATAATTTAAAAAAATAGCTGAAGAGCTGAACTTTTTTCTTTCTTCCTTTCGTCCTTCCTTCTCTCTCTCTGGCACACTAACACATTTTCATTTATTTATAATGATTGATTTAGCAGGGATGGAGGGGAAGTGTAAGTGCTGTTTGAGTATTTTTGCCTTCTGCAAGCTCACTCTGTGATTACATATAAGATACACCCCCCCCAAAAAAAATCACATCACCTCTTACCCCATCACAGTTTCCAAAAACAGGGTAAGGCCTTCTTCACCAGAAGCTGAAAGAACCCCAAATTTGGACTCGCCCCCCCAGCCAGGTCAGTTCTCTCCTCACACACACACACACACACACACACCTGGCTGGGGAAAGATTCAAGAAATTGCAGTTAAGCTCTCGTTATAAGGGAATAATCTAAGTTTCGGGTCCTACGTGAGCTCTACCATCTTCTCTTCCCTCTGATTTAACCAGACTCGGGATAAAATGTTTAGGGCAGGCCATCCAGATACCTCTCAGCTGTCTTAAAGGGACTTCCATGCCAAAGTATGCTTTGAATTCCCACATTGTTTTCTAATGGGGAGAAAAAAAAGGGGGGGGGAATCTAATTTTCCTGCCCAGAAAAGCCCAAATGCACACGACACGTAAGGCAATTAAGCCCACTTCTGGATTCTCATGAGAATCATTTCACACGCATGTCCTCCCTAGGGAGGAATTTGCTGAAGGTACCATCAGGTAGGAGGAGTTGGCTCTTTCACTTCACCCAGAAAGTTGGGAGGTACGGAGGTCACAGGGAGCTTATGGCCTGAGAAGGTTGTGTGGGTGGGTGTCTTATCAGTCTTTCCCCACAATTTGGGGGTCAGCCCCCAGACCATGAGTGCCCCTGCTTGACATCCTGTCGTTTTAATAGACTTTTGCATTTCTGCCAAAGAAACCTATTTCCTGGCTTTCTCCTTACGCTCTTCAGAAAATGGGAGCCATGAGCGACACCTGACCTCTTTGCCTGTCAACCACCCCCATGCACTATTGTCACATCTAAAGGCTTTCTTTGTAGCCTCCAGTTCAGTGGTTCCCCAGATGATCCCGGACGACTCCCAGAAATCCTGGCCATCACAGCTGGTGGCGAAGGCTTCTTGGAGTTGTAGTCCAAGGACAGTTAAGGAACCAGGACAGCAAAGACCTTTCTCTTCAGGCAAGCTTTCCCTGAATGATGAACTACCATGTGTATCTTATATGAATCTATGGGTTCACACAGACTTTGTGTTTAGGACTACTTATAGCCATGTTGCTTTGATGTAATGTTGTCTATTAATGCTGCAAGATGCCCCTCAATTCCTTGTTCTCAAATACTTGAACATGTCTTAATTGTACTGGACTGTGTATTATCCCTCATTACTGTAAGCCGCCTTGGGTCTTTTTCCAAGGAGAAAGGTGGGGTAAAATTAGTATACTCTAAAACAAACAAACAAACAAACAAACCAAGGTTGGGAGCCATTGCTCTGGTTAAATCATCACAATAACATGACCCAAGGTTTCAAGCCAAAGTCACTGTCTTGGGTTTTCTCAGAGCATCCTGGGAATTGTAGTCTGGTCAAGAAACGAACTGGTGGTTCATGCCTACCTCTAATGCTTTCATTTGGGGTTATCAAACTACAGTCGAGATATTTATCATTTCTTGCTTCTGCCACAAAGATTTTAATACACGAAGCCCAATTCCAATGCCTAGATTGTCCTGGAAATCCCTGTAGTAATATTCTGTCCTCATGCTGTGAAGAAGCATGACCATAATTTGGGCAGAGCGATGTCTTGTTTAGCTTGGTGATCTCCCCACCAAGAGAATGTATTTGGAGGCCTTCAAATAAGTGTGATGGATTGGTTCTATCTTTTAAATGAACAAATGGGGGTGGGGTGGGGTAGGGTGGGGAATCTGAGGATGAAATGACCTCCACCATTTTATGCTTCACAAGATATTATGGAGACCAAGGAGAGAAGAAGAGAGCCCAACTGAATGGACATGGTGTGAGACTGGTGAGGACAATGCAAGGCATATAGACTGAAATGTGCAATGCATGAAGAACCTGTGCTATGTACCCAATACTCATAGGTTAGGAATGATTCTTTGAAATGAGAAGGTTTGATTTCTACGTGGAAGGATGGAACCGAGAAGAGTCCTGAATCGCATGTTGTGCTCAAGATGAAAGACGAAAAAATACAATTTTCACACATTCTGTACATAATATAAAACTAAGAGGAGTAGCTGCAAATGATCGAGAGGTGACTATACTTGTCTAGAACAGGGTTGAAATTAAAGGTGGTTCTTTGATCTCAAGATCCACAGATCAATTTTGTGCTTAAATCCCATTTTTAAATCAAATAGACACCCCACTCCTTTTGTCAGGACAGAGGTTGTAGCTATGGAAGCTGTTCTCTCTTGTTGGTGTTGGTGTCTAGTTAACATCTGCCCAGCTTCTGGAATATGCCCTCCTGGGGGTTGAGTTCTGGGCCATGAAGCGTGGAAAACGGTTGATGGCCTGATATGGCAAGCAGAACATTTGATGAGGAGCTAAGCTGACATGCCTACACGGTGATTTTTTCTTTCTTTCCTTGCAGAGCCAAAGAAAAAGTGCAGGAAAATTCAGCTTCCCGAGATGCTCATTGACTTCTTTCCTCCCTAAAGCAAATTCCTAGCCCCGGGATACTCAGAAATTTTGAGACACGGGAAGGGTGAATGAACTAGAGGTGACTATACTTGATTTCTCTACAGCTGGGACTCGAGGAGTCTCGGAGAGCGCTTTACCCTTTTCCACAATGATGAGGCCTAGCATCAACTAGGCCAAAGGGCAAAAAGTGGAGAATGAATTAAATGGGGGGGGGTGGATGATTTGGATATGCTGATTTACATGATGCAAAAAGCACAGGATCTGAACTCCAGAAGCAGTGAGATTGCAAGGCCTCTTCTTTGCTCTCTGCTTACCCAAGACGTTGGCCAGAAAGATTGGCAAATTATTATTCGAGTCGAAGTTGTTCTGAGACCCGATCTTCTTTGCATCTTCAGGTTTTTCTTCCTGCGCCTTTGCTGCAAAATTTATCTGCCGGTTCTGACAAGTGATTCATCTATTGTTTCAGAACAAAGGGCCTCGAAAGTCATCAGGCAAAGATTTGACAACCCACACGGACTAGGGTTCTATGATTCTATATGACTACTCGTGCAGCTAAGGAGGTCTCGCATCATTTCACGAAATTCTTGGCCGCAGAACTGCTGCAACACCAAGTGCTGGTGTTCTCAGGATAGCATATGACCTTCTGGTCAGGGGACTGACCTTGTTCAATCTTCTGTTTAAAACCCTTGTGGGTTTTTGTTTTGTTTTTTTTTTGACAACTCCCGTAATCTCCACTGACGATGCTGGCTGGAAGGTTTCTACAAGCTGTGGTCCCCGAAAGGAATTTTTCAAAGCTCTAATCTGGTCCAAGACACAACAGCATTCTGCCCGTGGACCTACATCAGAGCATCCTTAGCCACACGGGGCAATCGGAACATCGACTTGCACTTACATGCTGAGATCGCCCTCCCTCGACTAGGGCCACACACTTTGGAAAGGCCCAATTTAAACTCCAAAAGAGAAGAAGACACCCAGGCAACAGTTTCTAACTGCTCTCAAAAGACCCATGCTGGGAATACCCATGGTTGCTTATTCCAACTGCGTAAAAGGAAATGCACTGGTAGCAGTTCATGGATCTCAACTTCAGAACCTGTGAAGAAAAGTGGTAGGAGGCGGCGTGGGAGGTTGTGATGGAGATTTGAAAGGCAGATACTTGTCAAAGAAGGAAGAATGGATGGCCATGTGGCTGGACTTCCTTTAAAAGAAGCTTGCCCCGAGGCAGAACTAACAAAGCATAGAAATAACAACCTCCAGATGCGTTCGATTTGTGATGTTGTTCTGTGCCACCAAGTTGGAACCAACCATAGCAACCCTGAATCGTAGAATCCTAGAGTTGGAAGAGACCTCAAGGGCCATCCAGTCCAACCTCCTGCCATGCAGGAACCCCCATCACAGTATTTCCAACAGATGGCCATCCAGCCTCTGGATAAAAAGCGTAAAAAAGAGTACCCTATTGGGAGGCAGTTTTTGTGCACTGCAGTGTTGCATAATTTTTTCTCGCCCCTCCAATCCCACTGTTCTCCTTCTTACAGCTCTGCTCCTCGTCCCCAGTTTGGCGTGTGGTTTGTGTGTAGTAAGAGGAGCCAGGCTTTTCGGGGGGTGGGGGCAGGCTTGGCTTCTGAGAGTGAAATTCCTCTGATTATCCAGGTAACTTCTTGCAGCCTCAGCTGGCCTCGCCCAAGTTGATGTTCTGGTTCTGGAACACATACTTAGCTCTGATTTGGGTCAGAGCCAGGAAAGGTAAGAAGGGAAGGTTTAATGGTTTCTCTTTGCCCTGTTTCTCTACCAAAAATAGCATTGGGAGCTGCTTCCCTTAAAGAGGCTATTTAATATAGATAACACCTGAGAGGGGAGCAGGTATCAACTCTAGGTGTGCAGATGAGATTTTGTCTAGTGAAGAAAGTTAGGTTCACACTGGTAAAAGACTTGGGCTGTTACTTTTCCACAACAAAACCCGGTAGCAATGGTAAACAAGCTTCTTCTTTTGTTTGCTTCACTTTGTTGGTTGTTAAAGTCTTGGGAAGTTACACAGAACGACAACAACGACTACAATTTCCAGAATCCCCGTCACCCTGGCCAATGCTGGTGGACAGATCTCAGGAGCTGTGGACTGAGAAAATAACTTGGATTTGTATACCTCTTGTTTGTAGCTTTTAAATGCTGTTCCAAATCCATCTGGGGTCCTTTCGGGGAGAAAGGTGGGTTAGAAATATTTTAAATAAATAAATCACTTCCCCAAGCTCCCTGTGTGCAGTGTGACCCTCAAGTCTCCTGTCTCGTTCTAGCTGGTGGCTAACAGATGCTCCTCAAAAAATCCACGCAGAGGGTTTACCCTCTCTGCCTGGCACCATCTGGCATTCTGCATGCAAGCGTGAGCCTCCACCAAACAGTTGAGTGCATTTGATGCTTCGGCCTTTGCAAATGGGAGCTGAGAAAGACACAGGGGGAAAAGGAAAGAGAAAGCAAAGGCCAAGGGCTGAGAGGGAGTGAAGGAGGAAGAGCAGAGGAACTGCAATGAAAACTCTTTAGCCACCAGCTGTGCCACTGAGATAGCCTCTTTTGTTCATCCTTTCCTAAAATACTAATATGCACTTCTGCTTTTTGCTCTGTCACTCCCACCCCATTTAAGGATCTGGCCTTTGCACCCGCCTTCTGCCTAGTACTGTAATTGAATGCACCTTCCCCATGACCTGTTTCCAGCTGTGCTCCTCAGCACTCATGCTACTCAATGCTTGGTCAAGGTCCTTTGCAAAAAAACATAAAAAGAGTGGAGTTGGAAGGGGGAGGGGACCTCCGAGGCCATCAAGTCCAACCCCCTGCTCCATGCAGGATGACAAATCAAAGGAGATGTGCCAGGTAGAGATGGGCATGAAACGGGGGAAAAAATTCGTTCCATTATTCGTTATTCGTTTCGCTACGTAACAAAACGAATAACAAAAATCCTTTTGCCTTTCCCCTACACCTATAGAAGAAACAGTTTTCTGTTTCCTGGACATCCTCCACACCACAGGCTGCGCAACCAGTTGTTTGATCCGGAGAAAACCCAAGAGCAACAGACAGTCCAGGAAAAAGATCAGAACACTTGTACAAATGCCCTGATGGGATGGAGGACCCCAGCTCCTGTTCTTATTTTATTTTGTTTGTGCTGGAGGAGAGGCAGATGTTCTGGTGGGATTTTCTGCTTCACATGCCAAAGCAGGCAGGTGGGCTTTGGATATTACGCAGCTTCACTTCTCAGGAGGGGCTGGTGCCTCCCTCCTTCCCTTATTGCCTTTCCTAGGCAGCTCAAGAGTTGATTGTTTTAGGGAGGCTTTTGAGACTGGTCAAAAGCTGATAAGTTTTCCTTCCCTACCCAAATTCATTTGCCTTAGTTTCTGCATTTTGGTGGCACCATCTTATCTCTTTTTTTGCCTTCTTATGTTATAATTTGTGTTGACTGCTATCTTAATTTAATTATATACAGTAGGACCCTAGTATCCGCCGGGGATTGGTTCCAGAACTTCCCGTGGATAATGAAAACCGTGGATAGGAGAGAACACCAAAAATCCCCCAAACTGCTGTTTTGTAACAGTAGCTTGCTTTATGGCTGCAGTTTTGAGGCAGTAGCTTGCTTTGTGGCTGCTGAATTGTTTATTTAATTTTCCCTCTGCCAACCCTGGATAACTGAATCAGTGAATGCTGGGGTCCTACTGTACTCTGCTTCTTTATTGCCATGTCCAGCCATTTGGCGTTTGGAAGCCTCCCATAGTAGAGCGCAGGCACTAGTTGGGCGGGGTAAACATTGGAAATACGGTAAATCTATCATGGCCTAGGGCTGGCCCTGCATTAATGGAAGTACTCTGAGGGTTCCTTGACTGCCCTCCTTCTCACGCTGAGGAGTTCACGGGATTACACAATGTACACCAATCCTCAAAAGCAGCTCTTGATGCGGCTGCTTCTGAGGACTGCTCACTTCTGCTTCAAACAGTTGAAAGCTACTCAGGTTTAAACCTCCGAAAGGGTTTCCGGACATCCCTTTGGGTGCGGATAGCAAAAAGGATGATATTTGTCATTTCTCCCTCCTCTCATTCCAAACACTGCTAAAATGGAGTTTGGCTTAAAATTACGGTACTAGGCCCAGCCGATGAGGGACATGATCCAGACACCATTGGTCTGCAAGCGTAAATGCACTTACTTGGCCCTAAGTCTCATTGAGCTCAGTGGGACTTAATTGTGAGTCAGTGGACACCGAGGACCTCTGATCTTGCTGGGGTGGCAATCCAGTCCGGGTGTTACCACGAACTTTAAAACAGCTCTCCAATATGCAGAATCCTGTTTTGGGACTGGCATTGCAGAGAGCTCCCGGGGGCGGGGCGGGGCGGGGGGGGTTCAGGCAAATGCCCTGAACAGATCCACCCCCACCACCTGTACAAAATCACAAGTTCACCCTGACTCCGAACGTAAATACACAGGACCCATCTGTTATATGTCACTCTGGGGTGCTACTGAGCTTCATGCACTAACGTGTCCAATGAGGCTTACATGTGCTCTACACGGCTAGCCATCCTTCAGGCCACCAGTTTATAAAAATAGATGGATGCAAAAGTATCCGGGAGCTGTCATGGCAACTTGACTTTTTGTCCAGCTTCTTTTTCTTCTTCAAATGTTCACAATTTTTCAGTTGTGAGATTGAAACGTTTCGCTACCCAAACAAGCAGCTTCGTCAAGATTTTCGTATCGATCTCACAAGAAAAGAAGCCCAGTTGCCATGACTCAACTCCTGGATGACTGAGAATCTTCACAGACATAGGTATGAGAGGCACCCCTGGAATCAAAATGGCAGGGATGACCCCTCAGAGGTGACCTGGAGATGTCTAGTGGTTGTTACCTCCATTTCCATTAGAACCCTTTTTTCCCCCTGCCATCCTAGTGGGGCAAGGCCCCAAATCCATTAGTCAGATTTATGATAGTATTTCTAAAAGGAAAAAAAAGGGGGGGGTGTACCACACTCACAGCTGTTTTGACCACAATCCACAAAAGATGAAAAGCCACAGTGATTCCCACAACTCGGTTTTTCCCTCTCCTGAAAATAAATATCAAAGTCATCCTACCAATAAATAAATACATACATAAATAAATAAACATTTTCCTCTCTCCCCCCCCATCCCTCACGCCTCCAAAGATAGAGGTGAAACGTGTCCTAAATGTCACTTTGGTCTCTCTCTTTCACCCTGCCTTGACCCATCCTCAAGCCTTTAAAGAAAATATATATATATTCCCCTCTTTCATCACGTGGCAGTGTGACCGGCCGTGGCAAGAGTTGGCTTCCCACGTGAGTGAGGACTTGCTGCGTGGCTGCCTTTCCATACCCTTGGGTGCACGAAATTCCTCCGCCACGAGAACAGAAGAAGCATTGAGATGGAGCCAGTTCGCCCTTCTGCAACCGGTCCGCTGGCGTGGCTTGGGGGATGCCACAGCCACATGAGGAGGCAGTGGCCTTTTTGTGGCGTCCCGGCAAAATTTGTCACTGTGCAAGGGCACCTCCCTGGATTAATCACGGGGACCCAGGGCAGCTTGATCTGCAGAAGAACCCAAGGACCAAGGCAAAACCATGTGCGATGCTGGTGCCGTCTCTTTTATCCTCCTCAACTCCGACACAATGATGTCGATCCGCTCCGGTGGTCCTTTTTTTTTGTGAGAAGAGAAAAGGTGGACTGAAAAATGTGTGAGCAGCAAGTCGCCTTGGGCTCCCAAAGTCTTCCGCCACGTATGGATGAACCAGGAGACCAGCGAACAAAAAAGAGGAAACCCCAGATGACTCTCCGATAAAGCAAACCCTTTGCTAAGAATAGCGTGTACAGATCACATGCTGTGTAAATAACTTGGCTTTGAAATCTCTCTTCTGCTCTATTTGGTTCTTTGTCCGTGCTTTTAGTTTCTTCAGAGGAATAAATACTGCCGGCCTCTCATTCTAGCTCGTCTTTTCAAGTTTCTGCGCAATGTTGAAAGAAAATGTCCACCTCAGGGATTTATCCTCCAGGCCAGAAAAAAAAACGGTGTGTTAAAAAGCATGAAAATATGGAACCAGGGAGGTGGTTTCACTTGGTATCCCCATCTCTGTCACTTTACTCTTTGAACCTTGTTGTTTGAGATTCCTGGTTGCTCTTGCTGGTTTCGAGATATCCTTTTCAGAACTGAAAAATTTTGGTTTGATTGTTGTTTTGTTAAAGTCCACGGCTCCCAGAATTCCCTAGCTAACAAAAGAGGTGCCTGGGAGATTCTGGGAGTTAACAGTCCAAAGAAGTAACGTTTCTGAGCTCCAATCCTTTTAAATTTGATTTTCTTTCTCCTTTTCCCCTTGGTATCCCTTTCCTCTTATGGTGGCCCTCCAGCGCCACCTCTGTGGCAAAGTTTGTACAAAATGGCCACCGGCGTTTGTGGCAACATGAAGAAGTCCAGTCTTTGGAAAGCTGTATTTCTCAGCCTCTTGTGCACCTGCCATGAAACTCTGAGGCCTCAACCCTAATTCACATTTATATCCAAAAAGGGTGGCCTTTGTGCTCCCGGAGCAAAAAAAATTATAAACACAAAACAAAATTTTGAAGTATGTGCAAGTCTTGCAGAAAAAAATAATACCAAGCCCCTCAGCAACAACAAAATGAAAACAAACAAACAAACAAAAAACCCCACAGCCATATATTTTTTTTAAAAAAACCCATACAAATAAAATTTGGGGAGGCGTTGATGGATCTTTCAAGGACACATCAGAGTTATTCCAACGGCTCCACCATGTTTCCCAGTTTATTCTGTTGGATCTGAATGGCATTGTTGCTATATGAACTACTCCAGATTCTCCACGACCCAAATGGAGTAATCTTCTTTTTATGACCTTAAGATACAGTTCCTGGGATGTGCACCCTTGAAAGGGAATTTCCGCTCTCTCTCCCAGTGGTGACTGGCTGCTGGCATCCACAACGTTGGCTAAAAGTCTGGGCCAAAGATAAGAAAATCCCAGTTCAAAACCTGCCTTTGCTATGATTTCCCTGGTTGTCAAATGTCCAGCTTGGCTCCTACCATGCATTTAAAAAAAATTGTGTGACTCACACTCGATTACTTTGCTGAGCTGAGTATTATAAAACAGCATATTTGAAATACTCATTATCTAAAGCAGCAGTTCTCAACCTGTGGGTCCCCAGATGTTCCTGGACTGCAAGTCCCAGAAACCCCTCCCAGCACAGCGAGTGGTGGAGGCTTCTGGGAGTTGCAGTCCAGGAACATCTGGGGACTCACAGGTTGAGAACCACTGATCTAAAGGATGATAAATATTAGGAATGTCGGATGCTCCCTTTCACCGAGTCAGGTCTATCGACTCCTGTTTTAGTTTGACCTGCACTGGCAATTCCTCTCTCTGGGGTTTTCAGGCAGGATCTGGCCCTTTATTTTAGCAGCATAGGTTTTCAATGACTTTTAGAGGCAGGAGGAAAGAGTGCTTTAGCCTGTACCATAAATTCGAAGCATCAGCCGTGGGAACAAAGCAACTTAGGAATTCTGGCACGCAAGAAATGAAGAAAGGTAGGCAGCACCTCTGAGCACATGCTGGGCGCAAAATATGTTTCCAGCACCTGAACTGAACGTGTAGGCATTTCACTGAAAAATGCATGGCTGGCTTCTCCCCTAAATTGTCTCTGAGTCAGCAACATAATTTAGCAGCTGCTGGTGGAAGGATATTTCTCGTTATTGCTGACATCAGAGGCCTGGAGGTCCAGAATTCTTAGCATTCTAGAAGCCTGCCAGTGAATTCCAGGGCTTGGAATTGTTATTGTTGTTGTTGTTTGTACTATAATTTCCAGATTTCCTCTGGCTCGGAGGGGTTGCTTCCAGCAGAGATGGGAAAAGTGATATTTTGGTACAAAAGAAATATTATGGAAACATGACATCTCATTGGGGCTCTAGTTCTAAAATAAACAAATAAATAAATAACGATTCCAGGTTAACTTCTGTTCTAAGACTCAGCAGTATTCCTTACTTGCTAGGAAATCTTCTCTGCCAGTTGGGGTAATATTTTAGGAGTTGCAGTCCTAAAACTTAACCTTTTCTTTCTTTCTTTCTTTCTTTCTTTCTTTCTTTCTTTCTTTCTTT
>JAHTLZ010000330.1:585484-599023 GCA_023846285.1 Phrynocephalus versicolor
GTGTGTGTGTGTGTGTGTGTGTGTGTGTGTGTGTGTGTGTGTGTGTGCCGGGGAATGAGGAATGGTGGGCATTTCTCAGAAAGAGCGTTTCAAAGGGCCAGCAAAAACGATGCATTGCATAACTTAAGGTAGGCGTGTACAAACTTCGGCCCTCCAGATGTTTTGGGCCACAACTCCCACAGTCCTTTGCCATCGGCAGTGCAGGCTTGGGATTCTGGGAGTTGTGGTCCAAAACATCAAGAGGGCCGAAGTTTGGACACGCCTGAAGTCTTAAGGGGAAGAAGAGGAAGTGCTTAGGAAATAGGCTTAAAAGTGTGTGGTGGAGGAACGAGGCGGTGGTAGGGAGTGGGAATCTAAAAATTCCTTGAAACTGAATTTTTAAAGTGCTTTCAGCGCTGTGGGGTGTTATACAAGCAGAACACTTTCTGCTTTTCGAATGGCAGGGCTGTAACTGACGTCAGAGTAAGTGGGGCAAAAGGCTGCCCCTGGGTACCAACGAATCTGGGCTGCCACACTCTGGAGATGGATCGCCTTCAAGTGTTAGAAAAAGAAACAGCAACACCTCCTGGCCTTATTCACATCCCGTTTTTGGAAAGGATCAACATTCTCTTTCTTTTTTGGGGTGGGAGAGCACTACGCCCTCCTCTTCCTCCTCCTCCTCCTCCTTCTTGGTGAGACCTTGTATCCATGCCACAGGGCGTGGACGGTGGGAGATAGCATCGTTTGTGCCCCATTTCATAATGGCTAGCTCTGGCTCTGCTGAATGGCAGGAGAGCCAGGACAGAGACAAGGGCGTCCTATTTCACATTCCCAGTTGAAGCTGTGGAACTCATTGCCACAAGAGGTCGCAGGGACGCTTCCCAGTTTGGGATGAGAGACACTCACAAAAGCCAGAAAGCCAACGTTGTGCCCATCAAGAGGCTGTTAAAACTACAGAGGCCAGTTTCCAAGGCAGCCAACTTGCGGGTCGGGGTGAAGGGAACCTCCTATAGTGCTTGTTGCCTGGATAGCTCTGCGGTTTAAGTCTCTGGGTGCAGAGCCAGAGTTTGGGAGTTGGATTGCCCCATATGCCAGCCTGGGTGGCCTTGGGCAAGCTGCACAGAATGACTTTCCCTTATACCACCCAAGGCTTTTTCAATAAAATGTTTTCTGTCCCTTTTATGTTAATTCATTAGGGCTGCAAATGTTTAATTAGTAGATTGACAACATAGATCAATTAGTAGATGCATGAATTCATCGAGTGGAGGATTAAAGAAACACTTGCTTAATTTTTAACATTTTTGGTTTCGTTCCCAACTAAGGTAAGGATCAAGATAGACTATAATGTTAAAGGCAGCAGTTTGTTCTAAAGATGATAGAAGGAACACCTGTATTGAGGTTTTGATAACATTCTCATTAAATGTTTGTTTGCATGATTAATTTGGGTAGACTATGTGATAAAATGGGTTTTTTTTTGTCCAGTGCAAAGGGGCTTCCTATACAAACTGGGGCAAAGAGTAAAAGCCCCCCACCCACCCTTCCCATTTGCTCCTAATCCCAGCTGATGGAACTCCTTTGCTAAATGCTTGGGTTCCCGGCTTCTTTAGCTAGTCTACAAGTAGTGCCAAACAAATGCACACCCCGACACCCACAGTTGCTTCGCCCACTGCAAATACTGCGGCCTCCCTCCCTCCTGACCCGCCTCCACCTTCCACTCACTGTTGAAGTGCAACAAGGCCTTTGGGGTGACGGGCGTGGAGGTCAAAACCAACATCTCCAAGCCCTTCAAGCCTTCCCGGCACACCTCGGCAGCCACCTCTTGGTTGACCTCCGTCACGTGGTCCAGTTCTAAGACTTGGAGGCGCATGCAGTTCCGGGCTAGGAAGAAGGAGAGAAGCAGAAGGAGAGAATGAGCCAAGCAAGTATGAGTTATGAGATCATGGGAGCAGGTCTCCTAGTAGACCAATGGTTCTCAACCCTTGGGTCTGGAGACATTTTGGACTTCAGTTCTCAGGAGCTCTTATTGTTGGACAGCTGGTGGGAATCCCAAAACATCTGGAGAACTTCAGGACAGGAACCCCGCAGGGTTCTAGATGAGTGGTTCCCATCCTTGAGTCCCCCGATATACTTGAACCGCAACTCCTACTAGAAGCTCTTTCAGAGCTTGGAAAAGCTAGTTTCATGGCCCATAGCACACTAGCTGGGTGAGTATTGGGAGCCACCATCTAAGGAAGTTGCTTCTCCAAGCTCTGAGCGTCTGCCTCTTGAACTTCAGGTGACAGCTTGGTTCCACAAATCTGACTTCAGCTGCAGAACATGATTCCTGGAATGGAGAACATGGTGCAGATTTGACTAGATCCAATGTGGCTCCAGTAAGGTAGACCAGAGGTGGGAGCATTTCTTATCTGGACTATAGATTCCAGAATTGTAAAATGCACATGGCTAATGGCTGTGGGATGCTGGGAACTGGAGTCACCACCACCACCATCACCCCACATTTCAGGGGCAGGCTGAGGACCATCCCTGGAATCCATCATTGTCTCCAGCACATAGAAGCTAACAGACTCTTCTCTCTTTTTATTTTGACCGACCCACAACCCCCACCTCATAGAGGGAGGTCCCCATGCTGCATTTACCCAGAGAGGCCAGACCCTGCATGCCGCAGCCTGCGCCACCGACCCCGAGGGCTCGTAAGTGCGGCCAGCATCGCCCGATCATTTGCAGACAGCGGTTGCTGAAGCGAGTCGGTTGCTGGCTGGAAGAAAGGAAAGGAGGAAAGAAAGGAAAGAAAGAAAAGAAGAAAGCCGATCAAAGCATCCCTTGTGCCACGTCATGAGCAGGCACAAATTAGGGCAAGAGCGTGTCATCGGTAGAGGGAGGTCTTTATGCAGGTTGGTCCGAGTGGCCCAAACAGACATCACTGAAACTCAATCCTGTACCTCTTGCCTCCCTAAGACGGTTACTTCACGTTCCTCTCATCGCGGTTCGCTGTCCCGCTTGGGACCGGTACAAAAAAACGTTACTCCATGTCCATTGCGTGACAGCGGGAGTTCATCCTGACCACGCCCCCTGAACCGGGAACAGAATGTGATGAGACATACCTCTCCCTGGCCTTTGGAATTGTCTTGTCTTGGTTCTTGTTTCAAGACAAGTGTCCATGAAGTAATGCTTGTCACGCAACACACACATTCTCCATCTAGTGGCAGGAGTGCGAAGTTGCATTCTCCAGTACAATCCCAATGCATTGCAGAGAGGGAAGAGGACATGAAACTGGGAGTTTTGCCACTTAACGCATGAAAGGCAAAGTTACGGAGATTCGAAATATCGAAAAACGGAAGCCCGGGCCAAAAAATGGGTAAACGAAGCCTGGAAAATTCAGTAATTGTCATGAAACAAGGACGTGAAGTTACAGCTGTCACGATACAAGTAATCACACCCATGGGTAAACGGAAACAGGGACAGAACCGGGACAAGACCACCTGAACATGAACAATGTTATCATGAAACGAATGTAATCTCGGAACGAGGAAGGACGTGAAATAACCATCTCTGCTATACATGGGAGCTGGGAGCTTTTTCTAAGGGGCCTTTCCACCATGTTTGTAGGGGGATGCAAAGAGGAGGATGTGGGTGACTGGAAGGGGGTCTGCGTGGGTGGGATCAAAGCAGGGGATTCCACTTGGGGGGCAAACAGGAAGGGGCGTGTCCCAAGTTTGGGAAAATTTCATTTCTATAAGCTGGGAGAACGCTTCGCAAACTGAAATGGATATAGTACCTCCGTTTTATAAACTGTTTTGGCACTGGTGTGAAGTAAAGTGGAAGTGAATTGGAAATGGAAATGAAGTAGAAGTTAAGTGGAAGCGAAATTAAAGCAAAGCAAAAGCAAAGTGGTCTGCTTATATACTGCCCCATACCACTTTAAGCAGTCTCTGGGCAGCTTACAGTTTTAATAACAGTATGCAGGCTACACATTGCCCCACCACCACTACCACCAGTGAGCTGGATACTCATTTTACTGACCTTGGAAGGATGGAAGGCTGAGTCAACCAGGAGCCAACTACCTGGGATTGAATCCCAGGGTTGCGAGCACAGTTCTACCTGCAGTACAGGCATTTAACGACCGTGCCACGAGAAATGAAGTGAAATTGGAGGTTGTGGAAAGGAGGAGGTCTACGCTCTCTACCCATTTCATTTTCCCAGTAGAAATGTGTGTGTGTGTGTGTGTGTGTCTGTGTGTCTGTGTGTGACAGAGAGAAAGATTGATTCCACCCGAAATGCCAGCCCTCTTACCAAGGGTGCAGCGGTGCCACCTGCAAGGAGATGATGTCTCGGCAGCCCGCTCCCAGCGCCCATATCACCTCGTGGCCCACCGGATCGGTAGAGCTCCTGTAACAGGGTGAGAGAGAGAGAGAAAGAGAGAGAGAGAGAGAGGTGTGTATACTTCCTTGGAGTAACAACATTTCGGCTCACCATCCCGCCTCCTTTCTGACCGAGGGGACACCACAGGGCCATCTTTCTAGATGAAAAACAATAGCTATGACGGTGATCGGAACACAGAGTGTGAGAAGGTCACTTTTGAACCTAACAGCTCAGGAGGTTTTTGAGTATGGATTGTGGAATTTTTGTTTGTTTGTTGCGGTCCAAAAAAGTAAAATTTCTACACTCCCTTTGAATCAACTCTTTAACTTTTAAGGATAGTGTTGTGTATTGATCTGTATTCCTATTATCTGTACTTGCTTATGTCGAAGTAACTGCCTTCCTGTTCCAAAGAGAACAGGCCTATTGGTTTATTCAAGTTGCTGCATTTGGATTCTCAATCCTATTGGTCTCTGCCAAAAGGCAGCTTTGTGATTGGTTGTAATTGTTCCCTCCAAAATGTATCTTTTCCTAGCCAGTCCTCGCTCCTATAAATGTAGCTCCCTCTCCCCAGTCCCCAGTCTTGTTCTCTCCCTGAATAAAGAGCTGTTACACTAGAAGCTGTCTCCAGCCTGCTATGTCAAAGAGCTGAAATCACTTGCTGAAATCACTAAACCCCACGTCACAACAGATAGCACAGGGAGTCATGAGTCCTTCCATGAACACTTGACCGGGCCAGGTAACCTCTTCTGAAACTGACCCCTTCCCCCAGACAAGTCCCAGGTTTTCCCCCCTCCCTCCACCAAATAAGGAAGGAGAGGAGCTGTCTCCCCTCTTTCTTCCTGTCGCTGATGAGAAATAGGCTGCCCTTGAGTACGGAGGCTCAGCTGGGCTCTCTCGCCATTCCTTCTATTTCCAGCATTCATGCAGTAATTGCTGTGCCACAGCTGAGGTTACAAAAACTAAGTACAGTGGCACCATGTATGAAGGAATTAATTCATTCCAAATGAAATTATGTTAAGGAAATTTCCCTTTGTACAAATTTCCCCTGGGAATTAATGGAAAACATATATGCTACGCAGATATTTAACAGATACGGTGGTACCTTGTATAAAGAAATTAATTCGTTCCAAATTAAATTACGTTAAGCAAATTTTCCTTTGTACAAATTTCCCATAGAATCCCTAATCACAACCATTTTCATGTTGTACGGATTCGCCCCATGGACGATTCTGTTAAGCAAATTTCCTCTATCTCCGGAATTTTTTAAGTTGTACAGATTTTATGTTATACAAACCGTTTGTTATACAAGGGTCCACTGTACAAACAAGTGAACAAACAAACAAACAAATAGGAAAAGGATCCTAGGATGCATGGTGACAGGAGAAACCCTTCCAAAAAGGGGGGGGGGAGAAAAAGAGAGAGAGAGAGAAAAAAGAAAACAAGTGATAATTTGTGGACTGAATTTACCCAGTGACTATATGGAATAAATGGACGGTTTCAAATCCAAGAAATGAGAAAACAAAGAATGGGGAAGAGCGTTGAACAGATGGAGGTAGCGTCTCATGCTGCAAAATTTCATTACAGACCTTCCGCCATCAACAGAGCTCTCCTCTGTCATCTATTTATCTAACTCCCTTTCAAAGGTACCTCACTGACTGGCCATAGGAGCAGCTTCTGGCAGCTAATTCCACCCATTAAAAAATTATGTCCCTGCCATTTCTCTCCTTCTCCCCATTCCGGGATCCTCTGCTAATTTCGGAGAATCTCCTCCCCATTCTGCTCTTGTGAACGAGGCAGAAAATGGAGCCTCCTCTTCCTCCTTTATCCTTGTGCAAACATCTGAATGTTGGGTCCTCTCCCCACCCCCCAAATAGCTTCCCTCGCCAGCTGGATGCTTTTCAAACCTGGATTGATTGCATTTAAAAACCGTATTTGAACCTCTTCTCTAACAAAACGCCTGGAAAGAAACAACAGTTAGAAGGGTACTTTGTTTCACAGGTGGTGGAAGTGGTACAACTATTTCGTATTTTATGAAACAGTACATCTCTCTTTTCCTTAACTGCATATTCATAGCTAAGTCTATAAATGGCAACCAAACATCCTTATTTGTCTCTATATATTTTTTCTGATTTGTGTTGATTCAGGATTACCCACCCACTCCCCATGACTTGCACTCAGATTGGGACTCAGAACCCACCCACCCCAGCCATTTTCCTGGCTGGGGATGGGGACCTATTTCTAATTGGGCCTTGGACTTGGGACTTGGGGCCGAAGACATGGACTAGAATTTGGGACTTGGACCCAACATTGCTGCCTCCACGTTGGCTGGGAAGAACATCATAGTTTGGTGGGAGTGTGAGGTTTCCAGCTTTGACCATCCAAATGGATGTTCCTCCCTCTCACAAAATACCAGAACTAGGGGACATCCACTCAAATTGAGGGTTGGGAGAGTGAGAACAGACAAAAGATTTTTTTTTTACCCAGCGTGTTGTTAGTCTGTGGAACTCCCTGCCACAGGATGTGGTGACGGCATCTGGCCTGGATGCCTTCACAAGGGGATTGGACAGATTCCTGGAGGAAAAGTCCATCACAGGTGACAAACCATGATGGAGATGTGTAATCCCCAGGCTTAAAACCGGGGTCCTTCAAGGGCCAGATGCAGGGGAGTGGTATCAGGAGACAGATATCTAGTCTCATGCGCTCCCAAACACATCTGGTGGGGCCACTGTGAGATACAGGAAGCTGGACTAGATGGGCCTCTGGCCTGATCCAGAATGGCTCTTCTTATGTTCTTATGTTCTTATGAGAGGGGGGAGCACTCTTCAGATACTCATACAAAGGAAGGCCAGGGTCTCTTCAAACACTGCCTGTGGGACTGATCCAGCACATCCCAGCCACTCTAATTGAAATCTGGCTTGTGTTTCCCCCCCCGTTAATTTCTGAATGAATGACCCACTTCTGTGCTTCAGAAGAGCCTAAAAATAAGCAGCATCATATTATCTGGAACACTCATCATAACATCTCCCAGAAAGCCTCCTGCCAAGGCACCCCCAGGCCGGTTGGGCTTGGCCTTAATTAAAACCTGTGAGTCACAGTGACAAGTTAGGGAGCTGACAAGCTGCTCAGGTAAACCTGATTATTCAGTGTGGAAGGGGGAGAAAAGTGAGAAGGAAGGAAGGAAGGAGGGGGAGGAGAGAGAGAGAGAGAGAGACTTGGAAATCATAGAATAGAATCATAGAAGAATCATAGAATCATAGAGTTGGAAGAGACCTCAAGGGCCATCTAGTCCAACCCCCTGCCATGCAGGAACCCCCATCACAGGACGCCCGACAGGTGGCCATCCAGCCTCTGTTTAAAAACCTCCACAGAAGGAAACTCCACCACCCTCCTTTGGGGTAGCATCTTCCACTGCTGAACAGCTCTAACTGTCATGAAGTTCTTCCTAATGTTCAAATGGAATCTCTTCTCCTGTAGTTTGAAACCATTGCCCCGAGTCCTAGTTTCTGAAGCCATGGAAAACAAGCCAGCCCCCTCTTCAATATGACATCCATTCAAATATTTAAACATAGCTATCCTATCCCCTCTCAGCCTTCTTTTTGAAAGGCTAAACCAGGGGTGCCCAAACTTTTTGTAAGGAGGGCCAGATTTAGTGGCTGAGAATGTGTCAGGGGCCGGTTGCTCCCCAACCCTGCCACCCCATTGCAAGCCCCACCCACTTTCTTTAAAAAAAACATGGGGTGAAGGAGGGGGAGGGAGGGGTGGGCCAGCCAGCCGCGGGCCACTCAGAATGGCCTGACGGGCCGGATTTGGCCCCCGGGCCGGACTTTGGGCAGGCCTGGGCTAAACATTCCCAGTTCCCTAAGCCGTTCCTCATAAGACATTTCCTCCAGACCGTCAACCATCCTGGTTGCCCTCCTCTGGACCCGCTCGAGGTTGTCAACATCCTTTTTTAATTGAGGTGCACAGAACTGGACACAGGACTCCTGGTGGGGTCTGACCAGAGCAGAATAGAAGGGTGTCTCATGATCAGAGAACAGGGGGGCCCTCTCCCCAAATTTCTGGTGGAAAGACCCTCTGGATTTTGGGGGGCTCATGACAGGACGAGTCTATTATCTGACTTACTTGGCGCCACACTATTCTCACAACCTTTCCCTAAGAAACTAACAAAAGTTTCTCATGGTTGCCGTTGTTGTACTAGAGTCTGCATCTTTTTTTTAATCCTGTGTTTGTACTGCTGCCTCCACCTATGCCTTCGTGAGTCACCAGAGGCAGGTTGATTATTCTGCCAACTTATTTCTTTTAAGAGACCCTAAATTTAGCTGCTTTGCAATCTCGCTCCCTTCGCGCACAAACACTTGAGAAAACGAACCAGATAATTTGAGTACCGATGAGCAAATTCAGCCCTTGCTAAGGAGCAAAATTCGGGAAACAACAGAGAGCCCTGTGGTGCCTTTTAAACTAACAAGTATTATTGGATAGAAGCTTTTGTGGAGTGCAAGGCATTTATTTATTTTTTTACAGTGCCGTCTGACAAGGTCGGCACCGTCCATGAAAGGTTACGCCAAACAGAATTTATCCATCAGAACTGTGCCCATAGATGCTGTGCTGGGTTTCTCGCTATGATACAATACAGTTACCGCTCTGATAAAATCTAAATATAAAGAAGGGTGGGGCAATGTATAAGAAGGATGCACAGCAATCTGGTGTTCCGCTTGTAAGTGGAAAAATGGGCTGAAACAAACGTCCATAAATGTTTGACGTGATAAAAAAAAAAAATCAAAATCCTGAAGGGTAAATCATGGGAAAACATACATGTGGTCTAAAACTCCCAGTATCCCTGGTTGGCCTGGGCATGCTGACTGGGGATCCTGGCTCCTAAAAAGCACGTTTCCAAGTCCTGTTGAGGAGATGCTAAAGGAAAGACCAGAAGTTTCCCATATTGGCCAATCAATCGTTTATGGGAAACGCCAAGGGGTGGGGGGGAGTCGTAGAATCCCAGCTCTGAATTGCAGAGCTGGGACACCCCAAGGTGTTTCAGAGAATTGACCAAAACCCACAGATTTCTTCATAAATTTGAAGGAACTGAACCATGACTGAATGGTAGGCAAACCAAAAGAGCCAATTTCCCCCCACCCTATTCACGATAAGACAAGATAAACTTTATTGTCATTGTACTTTCATACAACAAAATTAAATGCCATCTCCAGCGCATATCATAAAATAGACAAAACACATCTTTCACACTCACATTCTTCACATCCTCTTCACCATTGCACAATCCCTATTGTCAAATTTATATTGCACCATACAAAGCAAAAAAAGCAAAGTGTTCTGCTTATATACCGCCCCATACTACTACAAGTAGTCTCTGGGCGGTTTACAATTTTAATTACAGAGTGCAGGCTACACATTGCCCCCCCCCCCCAGCAAGCTGGGTACTCATTTTACCGACCTCGGAAGGATGGAAGGCTGAGTGAACCTTGAGCCAGCTACCGGGGATTGAACCCAGGTCGTGAGCACAGTTTTACCTGCAGTACAGGCATTTAACCACTGTGCCACAAGGCTCATTTAACCACTGAGCCACAGAAGAATTCAAAATGGTTGCAGCTCTGGGATACAGGTTATTTTTTCAATCTATTTGTCTTTGTTTTTATTATTCTATACCGTCTGCCAGATGGTAATAACTGAAATAAGGGATGTCCCGAATGTGATGGGTCTTTAAGAATGTTTTGAGCTTTCTTGAGGCACTGGGGGCTGTAGCGTTCTTCCAAAGAGGGGTGTTGGCCACCGATAACCCTCTGGACAAGAGTGGTGACCCCCTGGAACACTCTCCTATCCGCCACTGTGCAGTTGGCAAACCATACCCAGGCGCAGTAGGTTAGAATACTCTCTGTAGGGCGTTGTGGTAGAATGTCACCAACAGTTTTTCATTCTGTTGTTATTCCCTGAGAAGTCTCAGATAATATAATCTTTGCTGGGCCCTCTTCACCAATGCTGCAATATGAGTGCCCTAGGTCAGATCCTCCCTAACAATAACCCCCAGAAACTTAAAACTGGCCACCTGCTCAGATGGCAATTTTTCAGTTGGAGTTTTTACTTGCACGAAGGAGTGTTAGAAAAGCCAGCACCCCCTACCTTCAGCCGCAAAGGGCTTATTCCTGCATCTGTGGAGCATCCAAAGATGAGCAGTCTAGAGCTTGGGAAACTTACTTCTCCATGTTGGGCAACCACAGCCATCGGGAGGATTCTCATTCTCTAGAAGTCACAAACCCACTGGGAAGGTCTGCTTTCAGACCCGTTGGCCATGCTAACTGGGGGATTTGGTAACCAAAAAACCAAACAAAAACAAAACAAAACAAAACAAAACAAACAACAAAAAGAGCTTCCCCCAAAATTTAAAGCAGGGCTCTTTTTTAAAAAAGAGTGCTGTATTCCCAAACACCATGAGTCGTTTGTAAAAAAGCAACCTGGGAATAGATATGTTCTCTGCCAGGCCAGCCTCCTCCTCCTCCTCAGAGACAATCTCCCGGCTGACTGAAGCAGGGATAATTACCAGGTTTCTCTCAGCCGTCCTGACACAGAGACAATCGCACACTCCCCTGCTGGCAGACTAAGCTGGCTTGCTGTGGCAGACGTCCAAGCGCTAACAGCCAGCATGGCAAAACACCCCTTGCGTTGCCTGTCATTTCCAAAACTTCAAGGGAGGAATATAGGGATGGGCACGGAACGAAAATATTATGTTTCGTTTCGTTTCGTTTCCTCTCCCCACAAGTTTTTGTTTACTTTCATATGATTTTTTTTAAAAAAACAAATCGTACAAAACGAGCCACCAAAGCTGACTATAAGATGGAGGACTCGCACTAGCTGTATTCAGACTGATGAAGCTGTTTGGATGAGCAGCGAAACATTTCTCTCTCTCAAGAAAAAAGAAGTCCAGTAGCCATGACTCAACTTCCAGATACTCACCTGGATGACTGAGAATCTTCACAGACATCATGATAGTAGAGTCAATAGGAAAATAAATGGAATGATACCAGCAAAATATGTACAGAATGAATCCACTGTGATGAAAACGAAGATCCAAAACTTGACGTGAACACTTCTCTCTAACTAAGAGGTCTCTTGGATTGAACCAGAAAGCTGGTGTGAGCTTGACAGTGGGTGATAAACATGAGACGGTGAGGTTTCCTATTCCTCCAGGTATGAATCTAGTTTGGAATGAATGAATAAGCAAACCCGGTAGGAGCTACTTGGTCTGTTCTCATTGGGACTGAAACAAATGGGTTATCTCTGTGGATTATTTGGTTCACCCAACTGGGTAGGGAAAACAGTCAGAACGGGCCTGTGACTTTACAATTTCAACTGAGG
Organism: Phrynocephalus versicolor; assembly: GCA_023846285.1. NCBI lineage: Eukaryota > Metazoa > Chordata > Lepidosauria > Squamata > Agamidae > Phrynocephalus > Phrynocephalus versicolor. The sequence continues at coordinate 597,191 of JAHTLZ010000330.1, forward strand.
AAATCAAAGGGGCTTTTAAATCCCCAGACTCAGGATCTAGCCCCGCATTGCCCTGGCTTCTCACACAAAGAAATTGGTAGCCAAGGTAAAGAAATTGGTAGCCAAGGTTTTGCAAGAAGGGGGCCACCAGTGAGTGAGCGGCAAAACACCTGCAGCTCCAGTTGGATTCAGGGAGGGTTTCGCCTTTGCCAACTGAATTTTCTTCTGTGCTTTTTTTTTAAAGGCCCTGCTTTGCCCACTTACCGATAGGTGACGGCTTGGAGGGCTCGGCAGTAGCAGCTGGCCAGCCAGAGGGACCGATCGGTCAAGATGTTGGGGCAATGAGAAATCCGGAGGATCAAGAGATTGCTGCCCGTAGCTTTCAGCAAGGACTCCAGCCCGGCTTCTAGGCAGCCCCTGGGAAGAAGGAACCCAATGGGATAAGAACAAAAGACACATCAAGGCACGTTGATGCCAGGAACAAGAAGCTCTAATTCTCACGTCTTCTTTCAAGATAAGGGGGGATGGAGAATTTTGTTTCTGATACTTGCTTTGAGTTTATTTATTTATTTATTTATTTATTTATTTATTTATTTATTTATTTATTTATAACCCCTCCCCCCTTATGGCTACTAAGGAAATTCTGGGAAGTTCACAACAAAATAAAACCAAACCAGCAGAATATATTAACCACATAAACATAACCACATTATAAAAATCAAATGAGCATATTAGTCAATTCAACAACAACAACAAAAGAGAACATGAAAAACAACTAATTTATGCAAAATTACAGCATAGAATTGCCTAATTAATGCAGCCACATAAAAAGCAGGCTGTTCAAAAGCAGGATGGCGAATGCAGTGCAGGGACTTTTAGCAATGAAAAAAAAGTTCCAAGAAGGATTGCAGATATCCTTTTTTTTAAAAAAAGCAAAAGCCTCCATCTATCCTTCTCTGCCTGGTCTCTGTGTGTGGATTGTTTCTCACAGAAAGAGAGGGTTTCCCTTTCAAGTGGGGTCAGTCCATGGACATTCAGGAAAACCTGACCAATAAAAAAAATTTTAATGCCTCTTGCCTCATTCTCTGGTAGGCTTCAATATTTTTATTTTTATTTTTTGTCCAAGGTCAAATCAAGACAGCCTAAACAGATGAGAATAAAAAATTCCATGAGCACTCCTTACAGTCCCGTGCTAGCCTGACTAAACAGGTTCAGGATCTGGTACCAAAGTCCCAGATTTCGGACTTGGTAAAGGCTTGCCTGCATCCCTGCCTCCAGGTAGAAAAATCCAAAGCGTCTGCATTTCACTGCTAGCATTGATCCAAAACAAACAAAACAAAACAAACAAACAAACCAAGCCTTCAACCCCAAATGAACCAGAAGGGAATTTCTCCAAGAGGTCTGGAGGTGGCTGCTCTTACCGTGTGCTTTTCATGTAATCCTCCTTGGTTTCTTTCTTCCCCCTTTGCCGGGGCTTCAGATTCTGGAGGGTGAGGGAGTGCGTTTGGGTGCACCACTGCGAGAGCATAACCAGGAACTGTGGACAAAAAGTACAGGATGAATCTTCAGAACAAGAGTCAGAAACGGATGCCGTGGTACCTCTAGATATGATCGTCTCTAGAAACAAACAAAAAAATGATATGAAAAGAAGTCCATCCAGAGGGCCATCTGAAAAAAATAATGGATTTCTCTCCGAAAAACCCAAGATACAAAAATTCTCTATGGGAAAACTCAAGATATGAAAAGTTTTTGGAAGACTTCAATTCCCGGGGTGCAAGGTCGTGACCAGCTCTTCGTGACCCCATGTCCATGGAGCTTTCTTGGCAGGAATCCTGGAGTGGTTTGCCAGTTCCT
>JAHTLZ010000330.1:599033-617055 GCA_023846285.1 Phrynocephalus versicolor
GGGATTAACTACCAGGTAAGAAACTCCTGATGACAAGTGTGATATAATATTAATTACCCTTGCTCTGCTACATCGGATTAGAGTTGGGCACGAACCAGCAGTAAACTTCAGCAGTTCATGTCAGTTCATTTATCAGCCAGTAGGGGGCACTTCCCAGCGGCCTCCCCCACCCCCGCTGGAGTGCCGCCTCTATGTGGGTGCCCGCTGGGAGGAGGCAGGGCTGGGAAGCGCCCAGGACATGTTTGGCTGATAAACGAACCAGCATAAACCACGAAACCAGTGATTCCATGCTAGGGATTATGAAAAAGGGGACTGAAAATAATTGAAAATAAAACAGCCAACATTATAATGACATGGCACAAAATGATAGTAAGGCCGCACCTGGAGTATTGTGTACAATTCTGGTCACCGCATCTCAAAAATGACATAGTGGAACTGGAAAAGGTGCAGAAGAGAGCGACTAAAATGATTACTGGGCTGGGGCACCTCCCTTATGAGGAAAGGCTAAAACATTTGGGGCTCTTTAGTCTAGAAAAAAGTTGCCTGAGGGGGGGTATGATTGAGACTACAAAATAATGCAGGGCATGAGTAAAGTGGATAGAGTGACACTCTTTCCCCTCTCACAAAATCCCAGAACTAGGGGACATCCACTCAAATTGAGGGTTGGGAGAGTGAGAACAGACAAAAGAAAATATTTTTTCACCCAGCGCGTTGTAAGTCTATGGAACTCCCTGCCACAGGATGTGGTGATGGCATCTGGCCTGGATGCCTTCAAAAGGGGATTGGACAGATTCCTGGAGGAAAAGTCCATCCCAGGTTACAAAACATGATGGAGATATGTCATCTCCAGGCTTAAAACCGGGGTACTTCAAGGGCCTTCAGATGCAGGGGAGTGGTATCAGGAGGCAGATATCTAGTCTTGTGCGCTCCCAGAGGCATCTGGTGGGGCTACTGTGAGATAACAGGAACCTGGACTAGACGGGCCTTTGGCCTGATCCAGCATGGCTCTTATGTTCTTATGATTCGTGCCCATCCCTACATAAGATTCTGAGATGTGTAGTTTAGTGAACGATAAATGTGAATGTCTGGAAAACCCTTGATGGTCTCCCTTTCAATCATTTGCCAGTCTCAATCCTGTACATAAATCCAGGTTTCTCTAGATAAGGAACGTCAGGAAAGGCAGCAGGAAAAGAGGAAGACCAAATACAGTACGAGATGGATTGACACCTGAAAGGAAGCCACGGGCTTGAGTTTGCAACATCTGAGTAGAGCAGTTAAGGAGACCACACACTCATAGGGTTGTCATAAGTTGAAGGCCACTTGATGGCACATAACATCAGCCCCAACCAACCTGTTCAGCTCCCAACAAAAACACCAATGTTCTCAGGAGAGGATGATGCCTGGAAAGAGCTCAACCCCGGCCAGGACTGGAACTCAGGCCACCGAACCCCCCCCCCCATCCCTTCTTGGCAGGAGGCTCACCGGGCAGGCGGGCACTGTCTGCAGCCCTGGAGAAGTTCTGCGGTGGAGCCTCCGAGGGAGGCCCCGTGTCCGTTTCCCAGATCTCCGCCTCGGATTCCGTGGTCCTGGAACCCACGTCGGAGACATCTCCTTCTTCGCCTTCGGTGCTGTTGCGGTAGGGCCGGCGCTGCCAGTTCTGGATGGCTTGCCGGCGCAGGCCCGCGCTGCGGACTCCCCCGGGCCGCTCAAAGCCTCCGTCGGAGCTGCGGCTCTGCCCGCCCGGGTACGGGGGTCCCTCTGCGTTCTCATCCCCGTGGTACAGCTCGGGGCTGTCGCTGTCGTAGCAGCCCGAGCTCTGGGAGAGCGCTTTGGCACGGATAGAAGCCCTGGGGCGGCAGAAGGACAGAGTCAGAAAAGAGAGGCAGGGTTACAAAAGCCGCCTAGGGTTAGTCCTTGTGTGTGTGTGTTGTGTTGTTACAGTCGTGACTGACTTTTTGTGACCCCATGTCAATGGAGTTTTCTTGGCAGGAATACTGGAGTGGCTTGCCAGTTCCTACTCCAGGCGCCAACAGTTAGTACTTGGTGGTCTCCCATCCAAGTACTAACCCGGGCCGACCCTGCTTAGCTTGGTGCAAGCCAAAAACGCCAAACCAACCTGGAAGTGGAGTCACGGAAACTGGACGCCTTTTCTTGAGAGACTGAAACATGTCGCTGCTCATCCAAGCAGCTCCGTCAATCTGAGGAAGGAGAGTAGCGAGTCCTCCAATTTATAGTTCACTTTGATTTCACATCCCCCTGGTCTAAAAACAGGTTCCTCAGTTGGACAATATGTTCTTTAGATGGACAATAGCCTGAACTGCCTCATGAGCCTATTCAGGCCATGGTTCAACTTATGAGCCTCTTCAGACCACGGTGAACTATAAAATAGAGGACTCACCACTAACTTTCCTCAGACTGACGAAGCTGCTTGGATGAGCAGCAAAATGTTTCCGCATCACATTGGCTACCATTATGGATGCCTAAGGACAACCTCCAGGTTGTAGAGATGGGCAGGATACCTCTCAGTGCCATTTGAAGGGAATTGTAAGGAGTTGAAGGCATCTGCTTGGGAATACCCTGAAGCCAATGGTGAGCCACTGTGTGAGAGAGAATGCTGGACTGGATGGGCTGTGGCCTTTTCCAGCAAGGCTGCTCTTAGGTTCTTGTGTTCTTATGATGAAGCTGCTTGGATGAGCAGCGAAACATCTCAGTCTCTCAAGAAAAGAAGTCCAGTTGCCATGACTTCCAGATAAACTCACCTGGATGACGGAGAATCTTCACAGACATAACCCCAAACAAAGAACGCAGACTATCTCTGAGGAACAAGGAAAACAACTGGTGGCCGCTCCTTGCAGATCGGGGACAATTAAAAGTTCCCCGGAGCACTTTTCCTATGCCTCTTTCTCTACAGATTTCATTTGAACCAGACTGGATTTGAGCTCTTCAAGTAGAGGACAGCATCGGAAAAAGGACTGTCGTCTCTCAGCCCTTGAAACTGAGGATTGCCTTAAGTCAAAGAGGTCTCAGGACCATCTGGAACACAGTCAAGGCCACTCCAGATCTTCGGAGACGCCCTCCTGTGTTCCTACGGTCTTAAGGACTAGAAGTCTGCCAACTTTTCAATGCACTAGTGAATTATCTGTGAGCTGAACCTCAGAACTTGAGACCATTTCTGGCTTTGTGCGTTATGCATGCAGAAGGTGCGTGCATACACACATGCGCGCACACACAGAGAAGGGGGGTGGAGAGAGGCTGGACTGTATGATTGGTTTTCTTAAAGACTCGTTTTCTGAAGCTGCAGACCTTTTTTTTTTTAACAGTTGATTCCATTGCCAAGAAAAATCGCTCAGGAATGCACCAGACTGCCTTTAAAAACAGATAAACAAAAACAAAACACAACACATACATTTTAAGTTGCCTGCTGTGGTTTTACTTTCCCGATGGGAAATACAGGTATATCTGATCTCTTTGAGATACTCCCCAAAAACTGGTTGGAGGAGCAAAAGGAAACAGCAAGACAATGCAATGCCAAAGATGATTTTTTTAAATTTTTACCCTGTGCTTGATGAGGACCTTGGGTTTGAAACGGCATAGGCGCTGTGGGCAGTTGCCCCCGGGACTGAATGCCTGTCTCTCTGCAAGGAAGAAGACCAAAGCAACAGGGTTCACACAAAAAATCTCAGCATCACAATTCTTCAACAAGCAAGAAGCTCCATCCAGAGAAACTGTGTTTTCCTCCCACTTATGAGCTGAGCTGGGAGGTAGCCTAGTCATTTTGTTATGTTTTTGATATTTAACCCATTGCAGGAATGGGAGTGATATATTCATCTATGAAGTAAACAGATAATGGTGGTGAGGGGAAATATGGCAGCTGAAGTAAAAACAAGGAACTGTGGGTATTTGTACACGACCCCTAAACTCCGCCGCAAATGGCTCCCAGCTCCGGAGCTTAAAATTGTTTCCCCACCAGCTCCGGAGTTTACAGATAATTAAGTGCGACCACGCCCACCTAAGCACGTCCCAGCGCACTCTTCAGGTACCTGCTCTCCGGAGGTGAAAATTCCTGATGCGGATATAACGTAGTGACTGCCGGGCTCTCCTTGCTTCTGTTTGTTCTTTTTTCGTCCCCCGCCCCTTTAAGAGATCTGAATGCAGTGCCGGGACGGCAGAACGGAGGTGAGCGGCATTCTTTTCTTCCTTTTTTTCTCCCTCCCCTCACGCAGCCAGCAGCCAGGAGTGCGGAGGGGGTGGGAACGCAGGAACAGCGACAAACCCCTAAGATCTCTTGTCCGAATTTAAGTGGCCAGCGGATCTTAGGGGTCGTGTGAAAAGGCTCTGTGACCTCTTGGTCCAAAAAGGAGAATAACCATCGCCAAAATGGAAGCCCTGAAAGGAGCTCTTGTAGGCACAAAAAACCCAGGGGCTGAATGTATATGCAGAGATGCCAGTTTTTGATTTTTTAAAAAGCATTCAAACAGAATTACAAAGGCGGTTACTTCATGTCCATTTTGTCCCTGTTAGTGTTGCACTTAGAAGCATTACAAAAAAGTGTTACTTCACGTCTGTCGCGCAACTACTGAAATTTGTCTCAACCACACCCCTAAGCGCGACAGTCCTGTACCTGGTGCTGGGGCAGGGCTTTCCCTTGTCACTCTTTGTTCCCACTTTCTGTTCCGAGACAAGACACCGTGTAGTAATGACTGTCACGTGACTCACACAACAAAACATTCGTTTCTCTCAGGAAACTGTTTTTTTTTAAAAAAATTTGACTTTCAGAAGCGAAATATCAAAAAAGATTTTCTAAGCCCCCCAACAAAGGAAAAAGGAAGCTAGATAAACTCAGTGCTTGTCATGGTACAAGACCGTGAGGTAACACTTGTCAGGAGACAAGTTATCATGACCATGGGAACACTGAAACAGGGACAAAACCACGTGATTGCGACCAACGCTGTCACAGTACAAAACTAGTCGCGGAACAAAGAAGGATGTGAAGTAACCGCCAAAGTGAACAGAGAAGGGATGAGCTGGTGGTAGCCCATGTCCCTCCATCTGAGTCTGCTGTCCGGGTGCAGGTCAATGTGGATGATGGGCAATGCTCGTCCTATCCTATACTCCTTATAGTTCTTTATCTTTCTATTAGATTTGGGGTGGACAGTCCTTCCCTTACCAGTCCTAAGCTGTTTTTTATTTTAAGGCAACAAAACCAAACAAGTTATACAATGTGCCACCACTAGTCTTTCTTGCAACATCAGTAACAGATGCTTTACTTTTTCTGCCTGGTAACAAGTTCCATAATGAATTACTTTTTAAAAAACCTTTCCAAACTCAGCTTGCAACACCTTGCGATGGTGGGCCTGAATATAAGATACAAAGAAAATTGACAATACAATCTCCTGATTTTTAAAAGTAAGCAAGAGGCAACGTCAGTGCGGTGGGTGGATTTTTAATTCCCACTCTCGTTCGTTGTAAATTAAAGCCATATATCCCATCCAATGATGCTTGGAATGTTATATTGCATCCATAACAATGAAACCGGTCTTCTGTTCAGAGTTAGAACTATTAACAATAAGAGGGAGGGGACGGTTTCCCCACAAGTAGCATTTTCTGCATGCAAAGTGGCCCCAACAGCTCTTTTCTGCAATAAAGCAGATAGCTTTGGGGGAAACAGCTATCTCTGGGAACATGACACGGAGAGAATGAAAACCTTCAAAAACAATTTTTACATGACTGATTCTTTAACTAAAATTCTAAGTGACAGCATTCCCGTCATAAATATTTGCTATCTGGCTTAGTTACACCTTGCATTTCTGATATCAACTTTCTGAGGAAATTTAGATGCATGGATGGGAGCTTTCTTGGAGTTTTTACAACCCTGCATGCTGACTGCAATTTATTTGACTGGGGGGAGGGACTTTCCTGGGGTGGGGTCACTGTCTATCTAGTCTGCATTAACCTATTGTTCCTTCCCGACTCTGAATTCAAGGACAGCCCTGCCTCTCTTGCTGAGTGTTTCTTTCTCCCTCTCTTTAGTTGGTTAGAAGCTGTATTAGTTTGTGGTTGGTTTGATCACAACTGCAAGTAATGAAACTTTTTTTATTCTTCTACAAATCCACCTCCAAATTTTATTCTACAAACGCCTCAGAGTGAGACGCTGAGATGGTAAGCGCCAGTTCCTGAGAAAGGAGTGGACTATCTGGGAGCTTGAAACTATTCTTCTCTGTGAGTCTCTATATTTCTACCATGGAAGCAAAAGGGAATTTTACCAGAAATTCAAAACTCTGTAACAACCCTAGTTTTATGTTCTGGGGGAGAAAGGAGAAACTCTGAGAGCATTCAAAGCACTTGTACAATCTGGCTGGCAATCTGAGTGTTGGGCCCTTGATAAGGAACATACATAATTCCCTTTTGACACCCCCTGAAGAAGCGGGAGATTCCCCTATGATTGCCCTATGATTCCCTTTCCATCATTCACTCCTCTCCTAGCCTTTTGTTTTTGGGTGAACATTTGCTGAGTGATAAATTCCACCCACAGTCTTATTGGTGCACAATGTTGTTTGTTTAAATTCATGCTGCATTCCCTCAAACGGGTAGCTCACAAACACACACTGATGCTTTCTCTTTCTTGACATTGGGACGTACAGTGGTACCTCTACTTACGAATTTAATCCGTTCTGAATGCATGCTCTTAAGTTGAACAACTCTTAAGTGGAGCAGCCCTATCTAAAACAAACAAACAAACAAACAAACAAACAAACAAACAAACAAATCAAAAAAATTAAAAAAATATAAGTAGAGCAGACCGCATCTAAAATTTGTAAGGCAGTTAAAACGCCAACTGTTTTCTGCTCTTAAGTTGCATTGCTCTTAAGTCGAGGTACCACTGTACATCTGAGTGCATTTTGCCAGCCCAAATGAATGAATGAATGAATGAATGAATGAATGGTACACTCAGAAATAATTTAGAGCTCCACCACGCACGTTCTCTAAAGTTGCACACCCACAAACAGATCCCAGTTGGCTGCATATCCTGGGGGAGAGCTGGTTTGGTTCTCCCCCAGGAGGGATAGCATGGCTTCAGATGCAGTGGGAAGCTTTATACCAGTGGTTCTTAACCTGTGGGTCCCCAGATGTTCCTGGACTGCAATTCCCAGAAGTCTTCCTCACTAGCTGAGCTGGACAGGATTTCTGGGAGTTGTAGTCCAGGAACATCTGGGGACCCACAAGTTGAGAACCACTGCTTTATACTGACCTGTGGCCCAACCCTTTCCCAACCAAGAGGAGGAGCTTGGCCACTGGCCCCGCCCACCTCCCCAGGAAGCCCCGCCTCCCTCCCTTGGAGAACCCCAGATGCCAACGAAGGGTATCGTTGTTCAGTACCGGCCGGCCGTTGTTGCTCTTGGACCCGGGCACACTGCACCTTCCCAGGCTGCAGTTGGGCGTCGTCCCGCAGCTGCTGCTGATGATCTGGAGCTGCTTCTCGGCTCGGTCAGCCCGGTCGAGGAGCTCCTCGATGAACTGCTGGAGGCGCACCTTGGCGTTGGCTTCGCGGGCGGCCGTCTCCTTGAGGAACTGGTCGATCTGGAGCACCTCCCTGCAGGGATGGAGGGGAAAGAGGGCCGGCAGCATGAACCTTTCTCCCTAAGGACCGGCCGGACCAAAGCCACCAGCAGGCATGGAGCTGGACTACATCTCCCATCAGCCCCGGGCCGTGCAACCAAGGGTGAAAGGCTGCGAGTAGAGATGGGCACGAATAAAAAAAATGGTGTTTCGTTTGTCGTTTGTCATTTAGGGGGTCTGTTTCGGTTCGTTTCTGTTTTTCGCGAATTTTTGCAAAAAATTAATTTTTGTTTTCGTTCATTTTGTTACTGTTTCGTTACCATTTATTTCTTTTTTTGTGATTTTTTTTAGCTTTTAAAGCAGTTCAATGTATTGCCGTAACAAAAACGAAACGGACGACAAAATTTCTGGTGTTTCGTTTCGTTTCGTTTCATTTTAGAGATAAAATTCGTTTGTCGTTTCGTTGCGTAACGAAACGAAACGAAAAAAACGGAAATGGAAACGAAAAATTGTTTGTTTTGGTGCTCATCTCTAGCTGCGAGTGTTGCAGCCTAAAGATATCTGGAGAGCTGGACAGTCCCCTTCCCTGTGACAAAAACTGAAACAAACCCCTTTGATGAAACGTTTGCAAAAGCAAGCTACAGAATCTGAGTTTCTGGGTCTGAATTTTTGTTTGTTTTGGTTTTGATTCGTTATTACTCCTTTTTAAAAGACCTGCTTCATCGCTCTGCCATAGCGAAGCCCTCAAGGGGGCTTGGTAAGCCAAATTAAAAGACATCCCGAGAAACAAATCAAAACAAGCCCCTACCCTCACCCCCACCCCCCGCAAGCAACTGCACTAAAGGGAAAGCAATTAAAACAGCGCCACCAACAAGTTATTATAACATCCACCGAGAGTCCTTGAGGCTCCTTAACGCCTGCCGGGTTCAATCCCGGATGAGCTTTTATGAACCGAAGTGGGCTGCCCACCACAAATGCAGGCCCCAAATAAAACTGGACCGTCTTCCTTGAGCCAGAGGTCTGTGGGAAGGATCGATGCAACCAACCTGTGCCCCCCTCCCCCCCGCCGCCACTTGCAAACAAAAGTTATCAAGTTTGTTATAAAGGGGGTGTAGGACAATGACCAAGAAACAGCAGGCTGTAATGACTGTTGCTGATTAAAAACCCAAGTAAAGAGGATGGCAATAACCTGATGAGAGCATGAAGTGGGCTCCCGTAGAGCTCCCCGGGGCTCGTGTTGCGCAATTTTCGGCATTTATGTAACACATCCTCAGCCTTGCATCCGGTCCTTTGCATTTCCCTCTGAGCCCTCTGCTTAAACTATTCCAACTACACTCCTGCAGCCGTGTTAGCAAACTGAGAATCTCAAACAACAACAACAAACAAACAAACAAACAAACAAAAAGATGAAGGGCATTGTAGTGGTCCATGGAGCCTTAATATTTTCAAAAAAATGTATTAGTAGTAGTGCTGTAGTGGAACCAGCATTCACAGGATCCATGTGTCTCCGGATGATAGCTGCAAGGGGCGATGGCTCGGATGCCACCCATCTCAGGCATCCCGGCTCTCTCTACACTCAACTGTAATCCTTGCAGAATCTGAAGGAGAAGCAGCTTATCCCAGAAAAAAACATATTGCTGGAAGCCAAGCCTCCATTAGTGTAAATTATTTGAGAGTGGTTTGACCTTGAATGGGCAGTCAGGAGCCATACACCTCACAAAAGACCTGCTCCTTCTAGGTTACGATGGATTGATCTAGCTGCCTGCATTTCTGGACTCTTGTTATGGACAAAGGCGGTTTTGGAGACTGTCTTGCTGAGCACTGAGACCTCCATATTTAGCACCATGCTGTCTCTTTGCTTATTAGTTATAGGTTTGTAGCCCATTTTTCCTTCTTGGGGGTTGCAAGCGACACAAAAGCTCTTTTCCCTTGCAGCAGCTCTGCAATGCATTTTAGGCAAGTGGCCCTCTAGGTAACCTGATCCCAAACACACAAGTGATGTAGTAGCAGTATCTGGGGTCTCACCTTGACATAAGAAACCACAATACTCAGAAACCTGTCTCAAACCACTTCAGTTTACCTGGACACTCCTTGAAGGACTTGAAGGTCACAGCTTTGGAACAGAATCATTACAGATCAAGAATACAAAGGGAAACAGCTGAAAGAAGATTCATATGCATGGTGGACACACACACGAAGGGATTAAACATAAGTCAGGGTTTCTTGAGGCATTATCAAATGTAATATTACCATATTGCTACTTTTTTCAGGGATGCTAAGGTAAAAACTCTACATTGCCATTTTTTTCATGGACTCTAAGGTAAAAACTCTCACCCCTACCCCGTCTCTTACACACACACACACACACACACACACACACACACAGAGAGAGAGAGAGAGAGAGAGAGAGAGAGAGAGAGAGAGAGAGAGAGAGAGAGAGACCCTCTCTACTCTGATCTGGTTTCTGTCTCTTGAGGAATTTACCTCCGAGCCACAATACCACACTTCAACATATAAATAGATCCTGGCCTCAGAGCCAAAAAACTATACTTTACAGCTTTATAGACCCTGGCCTCATGTTCCCACCATTTCGACCAACCAACTCTCCCTCCTTTATTTCCCCCTCCCCCTCTCCCCCTCCCTTATCCATCCCCCCCAACTCTATATACTACAGCGAATGAATATCTGGTATGAAATGTATATCCCATGCCATATTATATTGCACACTACATTCTGCTGCTATATGTCTGAAGAAGTGTACGTGTAGTCCACAAAATGTTACGTTAAAATATGAAAGTTAGTCTTTAAGGTGCCACATGTTTTGTGTCTTTTGTTTTGTTTTGTTTTTCTTTGATTATTGCTTGAAATTCTTGAAAAGACTAAGGGCGTTTATACACGACCCCTAAGCTCCGCTGCAAATGGCTCCCAGCTCCGGAGCTTAAAAATGTTTCCCCACCAGCTCTGGAGCATACAGAAAATTAAGTGCGACCACACCCCCATAAGCGCGACCCCGCACACCTTTCAAGTACCTGCTCTTTGATGGTGAAAAATTCCTTTATGCGGATCTGCCCGGCTCTCCTCCCTTCTTTTTGTTCTTGCTTTTTGCCTCCTGCCCCTTTAAGAGGAACCAGGAAGTGACTGGAGGCTCAACTTCCACCGGCATGGCACTGGGAGGTAAGCCGGTATTCTTTTGTTCCTTTTTTTCCTCCCTCCCCTCACGCAGACAGGAGAAGGAAGTGCGGAGGGGTGGGGACGCACAAACAGCAACGAACCCCCAAGATCTCTGGTCCGAATTTAAGGGGCCAGCGGATCTTAGGGGTCGTGTGAAAAGGCCCTAACACGGCTGCCCTCTCTGAAACTTGATTTTCTGGAATATTAACTTCAGGGATGCCATAGGCTTGGATTTGAAACAAAAGCAATGTTTGCCGTGAGATGACAGCCCCATCTAGGTGTACTGGAAGTTTAAGCTGTGAACATGTGTGAGGGATAGGCACTGGTGTGGGTGGGGTGGAATCAGCTTCCAAAAATGTGTACAGTAGTAGGGTGTTCCCATAGTTAGGGACACCAAAGATCCCTGCCTTCAGGAAACTGCCTTGCAGAGGGTGACAGAAATTATGAGGGAAGGGGCAGAATTACAGTAGTTGCATCCAAATGTGCTTATATTCTCCACTCTGAGAAATATTAGGGCTGATACATAAAGGCTGTCAAGTCAGTTCTGATTTCCTAAGTCTTGTACAAGTAGGACCCCTGCATTCACTGATTCAGTATCCACTGATTCAGTTATCCATGGTTGGCAGAGGAAAAATAAATAATTCAGCAGCCACAAAGCAAGCTACCGTCACGAAAAGCAGTTGTAACGCAAGCGACTGTTGCAAAACAGCAGTTGTAAAGCAAGTTACTGTCACAGAACAGCAGTTTTGGGGAACAGCTTGATGTTCCCTCTTATCCACAGTTTTCATTATCCACGAGAAGGCTTGGAACCAATCCCCAGCAGATACTGGGGTCCTACTGTATAAGGGATTCTGAAGTGGTTTACATTACCCTTCTGTGGGAATCCTGGGGCCGTCTAGCTCGCCCAAGGCCACCCAGGCTGACTTTACTCTTAGGAAGCCAGTGGGGAAATCAAACTCTCAACTGAAACTACTAATAAATATAAAAAGCTGGAAGATGCAAAAGGCTCTGGAGGATATACATGTTTCAACAGTAATGCCTTGAGATACTTGAGTGCCCAAAGCAATACAGTATACCCAAGCCACCCACCTAAATACAGTACATGCTCTCTTTCATTTATTTTTTCAAAAGCAACATGCGTGTTCTTCTTATATACCACCCCATACCTCTTCAAGTAGTCTCTGGGCAGTTTACAGTTTTTAATTACAGTATTCAGGCCACATATTGCCCCCTCCCCCACAGCAAGCTGGGTACTCATTTTACCGACCTCGGAAGGATGGAAGGCTGAGTCAACCTTGAGCCGGCTACCGGGGATTGAACCTCAGGTTGTGAGCACAGATTTACCTGCAGGACAGGCATTTAACCACTGTACCACAGGGCGGCGGCAGCAGCAGCAGCAGCAGCAGCAGCAGCAGCAGCAGCAACAACAACAACAACAACAACAGCAAGGTTGTTTAAGTTGAAGGCAGCCAATGTTTACTCGCTCTCCAGCTCTCAGAAAAATCTATGGACCACTCAGGTTAAAATCCGACAGCATCACATCATCTGCCAGAATTCATTTCATCAGTGGTGTAGCATGGGAGATGCCACAGGGGCAGCTCGTCCAGGGTGCAATATTTTAGTGGGCGCAGGGCACCATTCTGCCTGCCTGCCCACCCTGGCCGGCTTCCTCTCTTCCCTTCCTCACTAGCTTAGCCACGGCCCCGGAGCCTGTAGCTGAGAGGCACCAGGAGGGAGAGCTGGTGGGGGCGGCAGAGGCCTGGGTCCTTTAGCCCTGGTGCCTGCCAACAGCAGCACCTGCCCAAGGACTGGTTCTGGGCCAGTTGGCAGTGCCCAGCCTGCACCCAGTGCTCGAGCCTAGGCAGTCCCTGGTACCACTGAGTGTGCCGGGCGGCCTAGAGAGCAGTTGACTGGTGGGTAAGGGGTGGAGGGTTTGAGGGTCCCAACCCCAAAAGCTGACCTGCAGGGAACAGGACCCCCCCCCAGGTGCCATGCACATGTGTGGCTTGGACAGAACGAGGAGGAATTGGCTGCTGCTCGGTGCAACTCTGCCCCGTATCTTGCAACAACCTTCCCCCACCCGCCCTGGAGCCTCTAGCACCCGATCCCACCCTGCCCACCAGTGTTTTACCCAGCGTGTTGTTAGTCTGTGGAACTCCCTGCCACAGGATGAGGGGATGGCATCTGGCCTGGATGCCTTCAAAAGGGGATTGGACCGATTCCTGGAGGAAAAGTCCATCCCAGGTGACAAACCATGAGGGAGATGTGTAATCTTCTCTAGGCTTAAAGCCAGGGTATTTCAAGGGCCAGATGCAGGGGAATGGTACCAGGAGACAGAGATCGAGTCTCGTGCGCTCCCAGAGGCATCTGGTGGGGCCACGGTGAGATACAGGAAGCTGGACTAGATGGGCCTTTGGCCTGATCCACCAGGGCCCTTCTTATGTTCTTATGTTTATGTTCTTATGTCCCCCACCCCAGGGCTGGTTACCCATGCTATGCAGCTGCATTTCATGTCCCTGAGAACAGTTCCTCCTCATGCCCTCTCAGGACACCACGTAGGGCAGGAAGAGGACTTGAAGGTCAGTTCAACCCCCAGATCTTGTCTGGAAAGCAGATCTGTGATCTTCTTAACACCCTCTTGTATGTCTTTTTTTATTTTAGTTGACACCCTCCCCCACCCCCAAATCATCATGAAACAGAATATGGGGATTTAGGATTTGTTTACTCGGCAACACGATTACTGCTGTGTTAAAGAACGACATTGCGCACATTAGAAATCAGAGAACAGAAGGATTTGCAGCTGCAAACAATTGCAAGCACGGTAATGAAAGAACATATGGAGGAAACAGAGAGAAAACCAAAACAACATAACTATTCAGAACACGAAACGTTTCATCGGTGAACATAGAGAAGACTTGTAATACAACATGTGAGGCCGTGCTGTTTTTATAGTGGTTATTTCCAAAATTGGGGAAAAATAAATATCATCATTGAGCAAATGTGAGTCACTGAATATATACTGTGCACATGTATATAGATTCACACATGCACAAGTCACAGAGTTAATTCAAAGGTTCATCTGCTAACCCAGAGTTATATTTGAAGAGCAATGCTTTGCTATATGCATTTGGGTGCTACCAACAGGGCAAGGTTAGGTGTAATGTGTTGGCTGTGTTTCAAAAAGTGTTCTGCTTATATGCCACGCCATACCACTTCAACTGGTATGTGGTGATGGCATCTGGCAAGGATGCCTTCAAAAGGGGATTGGACAGATTCCTGGAGGAAAAGTCCATCCCAGGTGACAAACCACGATGGAGATGTGTCATCTCCAGGGTTAAAACCGGGGTACTTCAAGGGCCAGATGCAGGGGAGTGGTATCAGGAGACAGAGATCTAGTCTCGTGCGTTCCCAGAGGCATCTGTTGGGGCCACTGTGAGATACAGGATGCTGGACTAGATGGGCTGTTGGCCTGATCCAGCATGGCTCTTCTTATGTTCTTATGTAAGTAGTCTCTGGGTGGTTTACAGTTTTAATTCCAGTATGCAAGCTACACATCCCCCCCAGCAATCTGGGTACTCATTTTACCCACCCCGGAAGGGTGGAAAGCTGAGTGAACCTTGAGCCTGCTACCTGGGATTGAACCCCAGGTTGTGAGCATAGTTTCACCTGCAGTACAGGCATTTAACCACTGTGCCACGGGGCTCCTTACACCCTCCAGAAATAACAATAAATGTTTTTGGGGATCTCAGGATAAGTGATAACTTCTAATTTAGAATATCAGAGAGATGATTTCTTCCCATGCTCTCTTGTAATTTGGATCCGATAACACATTTTGTAAAATGCCATCTCTCTTTGGAAACCAGTAGGAATTCTGGTGTGAGGTATTGTTCTGGGTGCTACCGAGCCTGGTCTTTACCTAAGACTCCACCAGCAATGCACAACGAGAGGAAATACAATAGATTATTCAGGCAGCGTAACCCCATCCTCTACCTAAAAGTAGCGAATGAAGCCGAGAGTGTGGGGTGGGTGGGGATGGGATGAAGGAAGGTAATGCAACTATATGGGCATTTTTTCAGGGAGGGGCAGGGAGGGGGAGAGTGGGGGAGAGATGGGGGGACCTCAGTTTGGGTCTTCCTAATGTTCCCTTTGTGTTTAAAATGACCTGAGGGGCACCTAATGATGGGCAAAGGGGTTGACCCCATCGGGGAAGGGTCAAGTTATCTTACAGCTGCTGAGGGCAAGGGTAAGGATCTACAAGGTCCTAAAATGATTACCGGGCTGGGGCACCTCCCTTATGAGGAAAGGCGAAAACATTTGGGGTTCTTTAGTCTGGAAAAAAGGCGCCTGAGGGGGGATAGGATTGAGACGTACAAAATAATGCAGGGCACGAGTCAAGTGGACAGAGGGACGCTCTTCTCCCTCTCACAAAATACCAGAACTAGGGGGCATCCACTCAAACTGAAGGTTGGGAGAGTGAGAACAGACAAAAGAAAATATTTTCCACCCAGCGTGTTGTTAGCCTGTGGAACTCCCCACCACAGGAGGTGGTGATGGCATCTGGCCTGGATGCCTTCAAAAGGGGATTGGACAGATTCCTGGAGGAAAAGTCCATCAAAGATTACAAACCATGATAGAGATGTATCATCTCCAGGCTTAAAACTGGGGTACTTCAAGGGCCAGATGCAGGGGAGTGGTATCAGGAGACAGATATCTAGTCTCGTGCGCTCCCAGCCGCATCTGGTGGGGCCCATGTGAGGTAGAGGAAACTGGACTAGATGGGCTTTTGGCCTGATCCAGCACAGCTCTTCTTATGTTTTCATCATGTTCTCCATAACACCACTTGTAGAAGAGGTAGCCATGTTCGTCTACACTCGCTAATCAGATTTAGAAAAAGAACATCAGAAAAATAAAAACGACAATAATTTTAAAAATGACAGAAATGTCATGAACTGGTATGTTCTAACGTGAGCTTTTGAGGACAGGTCTATGTCCTCAGCCCTAAGAGGCATCTGGAGGTAGAGGAGACCCCCTTCCTTCCTCTAGAGAAGCAATTTCCATGACCCCCCCCTCCCCGGCTAGCTCCTCTTCAGGATGACACAGCTTGAGTCGTAAATGCAACCAGGACCCACGCCTCACCAGGAAGGATGGAACACCTAGGTAGCTCAGTGGTTTAGGCCTCCATCTACAGAGCCAGAAGCTGGAGTTCAATTCCCCCATCAATCCCAGAGAGTCACTCCCAGCTCTATACTTCTAAGGTGATGATGATGATGATGATGACCTTGAGTCCATGAGCTCTTGACGGCAGCCTTGAAGCTGCAGCCACCGCTGTTGACGTTGCAGTAACTGCTTCTATTGTGTGTGTGTGTGTGTGTTGTGTCGTTACAGTCGTGACCGATTCTTCGTGACCCCATGTCCATGGAGTTTTATTGGCAGGAATCCTGGAGTGGCTTGCCAGTTCCTACTCCAGGCCCCTCCAGCACCTGGTATTCCCTGGTGGGTCTCCCATCCAAGTACTAACCAGGGCCAACCCTGCTTAGCTTCCGAAATCTGGCGAGATCGGATGTGCTTAGGGCATCTAGGCAGCTCCGATTCTTTGTGGCCCCATGTGCATGGAGTTTTCATGGCAGGAATACTGAAGTGGCTTGCCAGTTCCTAATCCAACCAACTACAGCACGTGGTGGTCTCCCATCCAAGTACTAACCAGGTCCGAGCCTGCTTAGCTTCCGAAATCTGGCGAGATCGGAGGTGCTTAGGAGGGCATCTTGGCAGCTGCTTTCACATAGGGTTCTCACTAATGTTCTTCTGGGAAACTCCTTCCAATCTGAGTCCTGCTGGGCAGCTCCTCTACTTGCTTAGGAAAGGCCAAGCCGTGCTGCTAATGGGGCAACGCCAGCAAATATTTTATGATCCCCAACCCTCTCCCCTTTGTGGCCAGCTCTTGGGCTTTGGGACTAGTTCCTTAACAAATTGGGGCTAGTATCCCATGGAGCTTCCATCAAGCAGGAAAACCCACCCGCCAAAGTGTTTCTGTTGTGAAAGCAGAAGGTGGGATGATTTTTTTAAAAAATGGAGATTTACACAACAGCAACTAGGGCAAACCAACCTCTTCTCATTACTTTCTATGCCGGACGAACTACCTGTTTTGTGGTGGCTCACTGGATACTAGGCAATAGAGATGGGCACGAAACGAACAATTTTTCGTTTCCATTTTTGTTCTTCGTTTCGTTACGTAATGAAACGACAAACAAATTTTGTCTCTAAAATGAAACGAAACGAACAGAAACACCGGAAATGTTGTCGTGCGTTTCATTTCCGTTACTGCAATATGAGTGAATTGCTTAAAATCCTAAAAAAAAAAATCACAAAAAATGAAATAAATGGTAGCGAAAGGGTATTTATTTATTTATTTATTTATTGTATTTATACCCCGCTTATCTACAATGTGTACTCTAAGCGGCTTACAAACATCAAGGCCTCAATAGCCATAAAATTACAAAAGACAAGATAATCAAATAATAATGACACTAAACAGATTAAAAGCCTAATAGCACCTCAAGGCTAAACAATGATAAATAAAATAGTTTGCGATGGCGGAGGAGAAAAGAAAAAACAAACAAACAAAAAAAAAACGAAACGAACGAAAACAAAAACGAATTTGTTTGCAAAAATTCACGAAACATGGAAATGAACCGAAACGGACCCTCCAAACAACAAACGAAATGCCATTTTTTTGATTCGTGCCCATCTCTACTAGCCAATTAATTCCATGTAACTAATTTTATGGGGGAGAGTGAGAGGTACAAGAGGTACATCTAATGTATATTTAAAAAGCCATGCCACAAGTACAGTTGTCCCCTCCGCTTTCGCGGTTCATAGACTGCGGTCCCGGTATATCACGGGTCTGCAGTATATGAAAAAGAAAGGCCCCCTGGGTTAAGGAGAAAAGGCCTTCCCAGGCCTATCAGAGGCCCCAAAAGTGCTTCCCCGCAAACCAGAAGAGACTTTTGGTAAACCAGAAGTGACCTCCAGATCACTAGAAAGCACTTTGGGGGCCTCTGGGGGACTGGAAAGCCCCTTGCAGGCCTCTTTGGGGGCAGGGCCAGGCCTGGGGTAAGTACAAGAGCCCCCAGAGAGCCCACCCAGTCCTGACCTGACCCAGTATCCACATATTGCGGATTTTCAATTATTGTGGGTTGTGTTGGGTTCCTAACCCCAGTGATAGGTGGGGGTTTACTGTAATTACAAATGTGTGTGTGTGTGTGTGTGTGTGTGTGTGTGTGTGTGTGTGTGTGTG
>JAHTLZ010000330.1:632425-645139 GCA_023846285.1 Phrynocephalus versicolor
TCAATCAATCAATCAATCAATCAATCAATCAATCAATCAATCAATCACTTTTACAACTAGGAATCCTTGGAATTAATTTAAAAAACAGAGTAGCCTTGTAGCTAGATGGGTGGTATAGAAATGAAATGAAATCAATCCAATCCAATCAATCAATCAATAGCTTCTGAAACGAGGAATCCAAGAAATTACTAAAAAAAAAAGTGGAAGGCAGCAGGAAATGAGGAAGGTCAAATGTAAGATGGATTTACTCAGTAAATGAGACATGGTCTTTGGTTTAACACCTGAGCAGAGATGTCCTGAAGGCCACGAACGGATAGGGTTGTGGGATCACTATAGGTCAGAAGTAACTTGTCCGGACATCAGAACAGCATAGAAAACTGGAGCAAATTGACCACTTCACCAGCATCGGAACCACCCACTTCCACTGTATCCTATAATAGCAAATTTCCTAGTTTAGCTCCAAACTGTATGAAAAACAACGCTTCTTTTTATCTGTCCTGACTTCCCACCAGTCTGCTTCACTGCGTGATCCCATGTTCTGACCCAAGTTTTAGTGCCATCTGGATGTTTTCCTGCACAATCACCATGGAAACATTCACGGTATTGCTGTCCTTTTCTGGTTTGGGAAAGGTGGTACGAGAGATCAATTGACATGGCAGATGGAGAAGCACCAATGTTCAGGGCTTGTCTTCACTGACAACAAACACAAAATACAAATCAGGGTGAAACCATCAAGCCTTGGATTTGCTCTGGCGAGCTGATTTTCTCTTGAGCTTGCGGATTTTTGGCCTTTAGGATAATCTTCAAAAATGTCAACCCCCCCACCTCTACACAGTCTGTTTTGTGTTATCTTGAGAATCATAGAATCGTGTCATTGAAAGGGACCTCGAAGGCCATCAAGTCCATCCCCACACTCCATGCAGGAACACAAATCAAAGGAGATCTGCCAGGCAGTTGTCCAAATTTCTCTTGAATGCCTCCAGTGTGGGAGCACCGCTCACCATCTCCTGAGGTCAATGCTCCCGTTGTCGTACTGCTCTAACAGTTAGGAAGTTTTTCCTGACATTCAGCTGAAAGCTAGGTTCTCTCAACCTGAGCACGTCGTTGTGTGTCCTGCACTTGGGAATGATCAAGAACAGCCCTGGGTAGTGCAGTTTGCACTAAAGGGGCGGTATAAAAATATAAATAAATAAATAAATAAATAAATAAATAAATAAATAAATAAATAAATAAATACTCTGACTTTCAAGCATAGTACAGTGGACCCTCATATAACAAACGGTTTGTATAACATAAAGTCTGTACAACATAAAAAATTCTGGAGATAGGGGAAATTTGCTTAACATAATCGCCTATGGGGAGAATCCGTACAACATAAAAATGGGATCACTCTGTTTGCAATGCATTCCTATGGGAATTTGTATAAAGGAAAATCTGCTTAACATAATTTCATTGGGAACAAATGAATTCCTTTATACAAGGTACCACTGTGTGTGTAAAGTCCTCTCCTGTCTCTCCTCAGCCATCTTTTTCTCCAAGTTAAGCATGGCCTGTTCTTTCAGTATTTCTTCAGAGGGCTTGGTTTCCAGCCCCCAATCACCCTCTGAACCGGTCCCAATCAGTTAGAATCCTTCTTGCGAAGTGTGGTGTCCAGCACCCAGGATGAGGCTTAACTAGTGTCAAATAGATGGGAACTAGTACCGCACAAGAATTGGAGGCTATACTTCTGTTAAAGCAACCTAAAACAGCCAGATGCCCTAAGCCTCACCTGATTTCAAAAGCTAAGCAGGGTCGGCCCTGGTTAGTACTTGGATGGGAGACCACCAGGGAAAAGCAGGTGCTGTAGGTGCCTGGAGTAGGAACTGGCAAGCCACTCCAGGATTCCTGCCAATAAAACTCCATGGACATGGGGTCACGAAGAGTCGGTCACGGCTGTAACGACACAACGCAATGCAACACACACACACACACACACACACACACACACACACACACACACACACACACACTCACACACAGCCTTGTCCTTGCATCACATTGCTGGCTCATATTCAGCTTCTGGTCTATGATGATTCCAAGATCCTTGCTGAGGCAGGTATCTTCCATCTAGTAGCTGTGTGTTTGGGTCCCCCCCCCAGGTGCAGTCCTTTGCACTGATCTCTGTTGAATTTCAATCTGTTGCTCTTGGCCCCGTGCTCAAGCCTATCCAGGTCCTTTTGAATGTGGCTGCACCCAGTGCAGCTACCTTTTTATACCTGCCCTTGGTGGCGGCAAGCTGCAGAAGTAGATGCATATATCATGTTGCAGCAGGGAAGGGCAGAGACCAGCACCAGCGCTGGACTTACAGGTATGTGTAGTTAGTGCCTGCCGAGAAGTGTGCAGAAATGGACTGAATCAGGGGTGTTTATGTGATTCTGGCATGATTGTGGAGCATAGCAGGGAGAGGGCAATCACCATCAGGTGGAAAAAAACTCACAACAGATACCTTCATATTCCATTTGGCATCCATAGGGTTAAAAAGATGGTCTGTGATTTGAATTGAGGAAAACAGACCAGTAGAATGAGCTGCCCGTGCTAAAAGAGATAGTGAATGACAGTGGCACTTCCCAGTAAAGCCCCAGTTTCTCCCATGGATGCCCCAACATTGGAAGGAAGGGCTGAAAGTCAGGTGACCATGCAGGATATATATTGCACCTGCCATTTAATGGAGATGTAGTGGAAAAATCAGACTTGCAGCATTGTTTCGTCATTTTCCCTTCTGCAGTCTGCTTTTTTTCTTTGTTCTCTCAGAAATTTGAGAACTCTCAAGAAAGACATAGTGGAGCTGGAAAAGGTGCAGAAGAGAGCGACTAAAATGATTACCGGGCTGGGGCATCTCCCATATGAGGAAAAGCTAAAACATTTGGGGCTCTTTAGTCTGGAAAAAAGGCGCCTGAGGGAGGATATGATTGAGACATACAAAATAATGCAGGACATGAGTAAAGTGGATAGAGGGACACTCTTTTCCCTCTCACAAAATACCAGAACTAGGGGACATCCATTCAAACTGAGGGCTGGGAGAGTAGGAACAGACAAAAGAAAATATTTTTTCACCCAGCGTGTTGTTAGTCTGTGGAACTCCCTACCCACAGGAGATGGTGATGGCATCTGGCCTAGATGCCTTCAAAAGGGGATTGGACAGATTCCTGGAGGAAAAGTCCATCCCAGGTTACAAACCATGATGGAGATGTGTAATCTCCAGGCTTAAAACCGGGGTACTTCAAGGGCCAGATACAGGGGAGTGGTATCAGGAGACAGATATCTAGTCACATGCGCTCCCAAACGCATCTGGTGGGGCCGCTGTGAGATACAGGAAGATGGACTAGATGGGCCTTTGGCCTGATCCAGCACGGCTCTTCTTATGTTGTTATGTTGTTATGTACACTACTAAGCTTGAATAGGAAGGCTGGTTCTGTGGGCTTTGTGTAGAAAGTCAGACAATTAGGGTGCTATGCAGATTTCTCAAGTCACAGTGGTCTGTGAGGATGTATTTTTTCTTCTTCTCGAATCCAGGGTTCATGCAGATTGTAATGAACTCTAAAGGGTTCCGGAGAGGCTGGCTGCACCAATACACTTGTCTTTTCTATGAATGAAGACATTTCAGGACCAAGGAGAGCTCCCAGAGAAGGCCGGAAACGGACATAACCCAGCCCAGCGACTCAGAAACAGAAGGATGCACAGAGCAGTGCAGCAGTAGTGTGTAGATAAAATGTCAGTATTGATATAAAGTATTGCAGAGTTAGGTTAACGAAAAGACAATGACAATGGGTAGAGTAAAAACTCATATATTCATATATACATCAAAAATATATACACAGCATAACATATTTTGTCAACTTTTACATATGTTGCAGAAAGGGAAAAGATTGTTTTCAATGGAAGGTGTGTGTGTGTATGTGTGTGTGTGTGTGGGGGGTGTCAATGGCAAGGGATAGTCATATTTCTGAAAAGCAAAGCTGGAGGTGGGGCGTTGTTGGGCTTGCGAGCCCCCCTTTCTGCCCCAGGGAGATACTTGGGAACATGCAGAGGTTTGTCCCGTGTGTAAAAATGAAACAGAAAAGAAAAATGAAAAAAAGAAAAACACACACACAGACACTCACACAAAACTGGAAGGAACTAAATAGAAATAAAATAATACACCAGTTAAATCAGAATTATCGGGGGGGGTGCTAAACTGGGCAGGAGGGGTGTAATGGATTTAAAAGTAAATAGCCATTCCTAATGGTTTCCAGATGCTGTACTTCACCTCCCCCCTTTTTTGTTTTTGCTCAGGCAAAGGAAGAGCTTGAGGCTGCCCCAAGAGGACATGGTCCCAGGGCAGCATTACGTCCATCCCTGTTTTGAAGAGCAGATCAATGCAAGCACGTTTTACCTTAAAAGCTCTTCCTGATAGCGGGTCCTTCTTTGGGAACGAACAAATGACCTGCTTCACAGCTCTCAGGCCCCCAAATGCTGATGTTACAGTGAGAGGCTTTAGCCAAATGGGGAAGTCCAGCAGATGGGCTCCTTAAAAAAATCACAGACCTTGAAAACTCATAAGAACATAAGAAGACCCATGCTGGATCCAGCTTCCTGTATCTCACAGTGGCCCCACCAAATGCGTCTGGGAGCACACAAGACTAGATCTCTGTCTCCTGATACCACTCCCCTGCATCTGGTCCTTTAAGTACCCTGGTTTTAAGCCTGGAGATTTTAACCCTCAATTTGATCAGATGTCCCCAAGTTCTGGTATTTTGTGAGAAGGAGAAGAGCTTCCCTCTATCCACTTCACTCATGCCCTGCATTATGTTGTACGTCTCAATCATATGCCCCTTCAGGCACCTTTTTTCCAGACTAAAGAGCCCCAAATGTTTTAGCCTTTCCTCATAAGTGCGGTGCCCTAGTGCAGTAATCATTTTAGTCCCATTAAATGAAAGGGTGGCTGATTTGATCATTGGGGTGGGGGCTACATTTGGGCCCTGCCTAGTGAGCAAATATTAGATTCTCATGGCTATGGTAGCTATGTCTAAATATTTGAAAGGACGTCATATTGAAGAGGGCACAGGTTTGTTTTCCATGGCTTCAGAGACTAGGACTCGGGGCAATGGTTTCAAACTACAGGAAAAGAGATTCCATTTGAACATTAGGGAGAACTTCATGATGGTTAGAGCTGTTCGGCAGTGGAATATGCTGCCACAAAGGGTGGTGGAGTCTCCTTCTTTGGAGGTTTTTAAGCAGAGGCTGGATGGCCATCTGTCGAGAATACTGTGATGGGGGTTTCTGCATGGCAGGGGGTTGGACTAGATGGCTCTTGAGGTCTCTTCCAACTCTATAATTCTATGATTCTACTCAAAACAACAACACAGCAGTGATCACCACGGCAGTGGGTCTCATTCTGCTCCATGCAGATGGCAATCCAAAATGTGTGCTGGGGAAGCTGATACCTTCCGTAGAACCCCTACCTCTGCAACTTGTCTGTATTTTCATTGATGGCACGAAAAGCACTCCGGCAACCCTTTTCAGGGCTTTGCAAAAATTCATTTTCCCCCCAGCAGGCAGGCAGACTAAGATCTACCTTTCCATGAGCAGAAAGGAGATCTCTAGGAAGCCAGCTATGTTGGACCATGGAGGCCAAATCGACACAGAGTCTTCGGGCAAAAGTGGAAGACAATTAAGTTTTATTTTGACATTCGTTTCTGTGGTTTTTGGCAGTTGTCCACGGAAGCTCACTCCAAGCAAAACTTGTTGGTCTTTAAGCTCCCAGCAATGCAGGATTGCGTTGCCCTGACTTTGCGTGCAACAAGTGACTGACTCTGGCTCTGAATCACCTTCCAGGAAGGACTGAAGGCTCAATCTACGCCAGAGTATGGCTCCAGAACCTATCTGAGTCCCAGGACGTACCAGGTACCTCCGCCTGCCTCGTCGAAGTAGGCAAGCCTCTTGCGAGGGGGAGTGCAGCTGGAAAGCTAAGCGATCAGGCATCCTCCCCTGAAACGTGGTTTGCTTCAGGTCAAGAAGTGGTTCAGCATGTTCCAGAAACAACGCACGGTGTTCCTCGTGCAGCTTTCTGCAGCGGCTGCTTGCATGCAATTCCCCAGAGGGCAAGTTCAACCTCACGTGGATGCACCACCACGAGGACTCACTCTGGTCCACCTCCCATGCGCTCCATGCGCATGAACCCCACTGAAGCGCTCCAGGGCGGAGGCGCCGAGCTATTCATCTCTGGACGCCTCCCTCCAGTCGGACGGAGCCGCAAACAGCTTGGCTCTTCCAAAGTCAAGAGCTATTTAGGCACGGGGAGCAGATCTTCTCGTTCACTCTTGACTGCCTTCCATGGCAAGGAGCCTGTGTGGGCTTTGGGCAGGGTGCTTTTTTTTTTTACCCCCAGCTCGACCTGTGGATGCTGGGGATGAACCGTTAGCATGCACCACATGTGCTCTGCCAGTCACTTGCTCACTGATAGGAAGAGGTGCTCGAATTTTTTTCCGGCTGGCAGACAACAACAGGTAGAAAAGGAGGTTGTCATGGAAATTGTTGTTAATAGCAGATAGAGAGGAAAAGGCGTTGAGAAGTGAATAATCAGGAGGAGAAGAGAGAACAGCTTCTCCTTGTGTTCTAGATGGCTCGGCTGAGACTCCTTGATTCCAAGGGGTGTAGGCACCGTAGAACCCCATGATCTGTCATTTGCCACCACCCTAAATTGTACTTCTCGACCCCAGTGGGGCTCTGTAATCGGAATCGGAATCGGAATGCAATTTATTGTCATTGTATAAATACAACGAGATTAAAAGTGCTATCCAGTCAGTCATTCACAAAACCCAGCATAAAAATCCAAGATGTAACTGAATTCTTTTCTCTGTGCAAGGAGACACTTGGCTCTCGCCTCCACCATAAAGCTCCCATGAGTGGGGGGAAAGATGCACTTGGAAACCCACAGTGATGGGAAGCGATGGGGGTAGGGCAGGGGATCTAAGAAGAGGTGAAGACAATTGGATGTATTATTATTTTTTACATTAGAGTATATGATATTTTATTGAATTTATCTGGGGGCACTACTGCACACAGGAAGGTGGGAAACTTTACTCTTTTCTATACTCTTTTTACATCTACCTCTCTTCTAGGTTTCTGGATGAGTGTTTTTTTCTTGCCAATTTTTCTCTTGGGTCTTTTTCACATTCTATACATTGTCGTTTTTATATATATCTTGTACTGTTTTCTATATTTCTTGTACTGTGATGATATCAATAAAAAAAGACAATTGGACGATTTAGGGTGAGGTCCTCACCAGGTGGTCTATGGACACCCCTTTCTGCTTCATAGGACATCAGATCAAGGTCCCTCCGTGCTATCATTTTATCCGGCCCTCAGCCTGCAGTGGTGGACTCAGGCCAAGGTTCTCCTGGGTCTCTGGGGTTCCTCTTTCCCTCCCTAGGGCCTTCAAATCTGCCAATAATGGGAAACAGCTTTGGATGGGACTTTTTGCAGGAAATCTTAAGCACCCACCACTCCAACATAAGAACTCCAGAAACGGCTTGGGCAGTTTCCAAAAGAATGCTTTGGGAATGCAGTGTGTAAAAGCTGGCTCAGGTTTTTTCCATGGAAAATCAGGTGGTCTATAAATACAAATATACAGCGGACCCTCGTATAACAAACGGTTTGTATAGCATAAAATCTGTACGACAAAAAAAAAAAATCCCAGTGATAGGGGAAATTTGCTTAACGGAATTGCCTATGGGGCGAACGCGTACAACATAAATATGGTTGCAATTAGGGACTACAGTAGGACCCCCATATCCACTGACAGAGGAAAAAATTAAATAATTCAGCAGCCACAAAGCAAGGTGCTGTCGCAAATAGCATCTGTAAAGCAAGCTATTGTCACAAATATCATCTGTAAAAAGCAAGCTACTGTCACAAAACAGGAGTCATAAAGCAAGCTACTGTCAGGAAACAGCAGTTTGGGGGTGGGTGGGCAGGCATTCTTTCTTATCCACGGTTTTCATTATTCACGGGAAAGCCTGGAACCAATCCCCAGCAGATACCGGGGTCCTACTCTACTCCGTTTTCAATGCATTCCTATGGGAACTTTGTATAAAGGAAAATTTGCTTAACAGAATTTCATTTGGAACGAATTAATCCCTTTCTACAAGGCACCACTGTAAATAAACAAATAAATTAGGAGAGACAGGGCAGATCTGAACCTCTGAATCACACACACACACACACAAACACAACACATTCTCCTCATGGAGAATATCCTTAAGTTCCCCAGTCTGTCTGCACGGGAACATGTGCAGATATGAACACCCTTTTGGCCCCCGGCTCCACCCGTCACCCTGAGACAAGCCACCCAAGACCCCTGGAAAACGGATGATCCCAGCAGGCCCTTCTGTGCTGCTTCAGCCAGAGGACCGACATCAGTAAGAGTCAGCGTCCCAAACGTTTACACCAGGCCTGCCCAAAGTCCGGCCCGGGGGCCAAATCTGGCCCATCAGGCCGTTCTGAGTGGTCCGCGGCTGGCTGGCCCGCCCCTCCCTCCCCCTCCTTCGCTCCATTTGTTTTTTTTAAATATTCCACCAACACTGACACCTTCTTCCAAGGGGCGACCTGTGCCCCTGGCTCCCTGTGCTTCCCTTGTTCCCCATCTTCCTTCCTTCCTCTCTTGGTTTCCACCTTCCTCCCTCCCTCCCTCCCTCCCTTGGTCCCTGCCTTCCTTCCTGCAGGTGGGGTTGCAAGGGGTCAGTGGGTGGGGCTTGCAGTGGGGTGCCAGGGTCTGGGAGCAACCGGCCCCTGACACATTCTCAGCCACCAAATCTGGCCCTCCTTACAAAAAGTTTGGGCACCCCTGGTTTACACGCTTTCTGGGTGTCAGCTTGTGCTCTACATTTGCCAGCTTCTCTGTTCTGTAGGTGATGCTGCCTTTGATGCAAACACATTATTTTTTAAAAAAGTGCTGGCTTGATGTCTTGAAAGATCTGGATCCCTCCTTTCTTTCCTTTGCAAATTCATGTTACGAACATTGAGATGACACCCAACTTTAAGTTTTCGGGAACGGAAGGTTGAAGCCGTTCGTTTGCGCTCTAAGAGCAACCCTTCCTGAGAGAGGGCCAGCTAGGTTTATCTCGGAGGGCAGCGCTGACGGCAAGCTTGTAAACGGAATGATCGTGGGTAGAAAAAGCCACCTGGAAGTTAAGCTGCTCGGAGAAAAAGGGAAACCATGTCTCGGAGCCAAGCTTTGGCAAAACATGGCATCCCTTATCGCTGGATGGGCAGTCCAGTCAGCTGGAGAGGTGTGGGGAGTTCCATTTCCTCCCCCCAACTGAGCCACCTGGCAGAAGATTCAGCCTCTGTAGCCTTGGGCAAGCTGGATGGGGCCACAGGAGAAGGGAAGGATCAACCCATTCAGAGGACTTTACACTTAATTTATGTTCCAGTTCTACAGCTCCTTTGACCGAGCTGTAGGTCAAAGGAGCGACTGCAGGTTGGGGGCGGCTGCAGCTTCTAGAGTCCCCCAATATGCTGCCCCAAAGGAGGGTGGTGGAGTCTCCTTCTTTGGAGGTTTTTAAGCAGAGGCTGGATGGCCATCGGTCGAAAATATTGTGATGGGGTTCCTGCATGGCAGGGGGTTGGGCTAGATCAGTGATGGCGAACCTTTTAGAGACCGAGTGCCCAAATTGCAATTCAAAACCCACTCATATTTTTGCAAAGTGCCAATACAGCAATTTGACCTGTATATAGGTGGCTATGAAGGGGCAATGTCGGGTGCCCACAGAAAGGGCTCCGAGTGCCACCTTTGGCACCCGTGTCATACGTTCGCCAACACTGGACTAGATGACCCTTGAGGTCTCACCCAACTCTATGATTCTATGAGTTCTCATTCCAAAAAGGAACACTTCTGGAGCTCCATTATAAGCTGCAGTTGGCTAAGCCCTCTCCTACATAAACCATATTCTGAAATCCTTTCTGGTTAAAAACACCGGGCTTATAATAATTATATGTGCCGTCAAGTCAGAGGCAGTTTTTCAATCCCTTTTTTTGGAGGTGCCCTGGGTCAGTGCAGCTTGACCCAAGCCACCCAGGCTGGCTCTCCTCATAAGGGGCCCAGCAGAGTATCAAACTCCCAACCTCTGGCTCCCCAGCCAGAAACTAAACCACTGAATTACCCAGCCACCCTGAGGTTTCTAAGGAAAACCAAAACACAGCAAGGGAGAACGATCCAAGGACCTGTTCAGTGGGAGTTGGTAGCTCTGATATTGGGGTGGGTGGGGTGGGGTGGAGAATCCGCAGTGGGTTTTGCTCCAAACTTTAAAGGAGCTATCCAGTACTCAGCTCCTGAGCAAATTATTCACCACACTGATATCCAAGACTCCCACTTCCAGTGGACGTAATGTTTAGTAAGCTGTCACCAAATATTCAATCGTGCAAAACTAGGACTGCATCTCACCAAATGTCATCACTTAGCCCTGGCCTGCCGTGATAATAATAAGACCAGAAGGGACAGTTTCAGGAGGGGGGGCGCGAGAGGAAGGAACATGAAGAAAATGTGCAGCCTGTGAAACAAAGAACAGCCTGGAGTCATGCAAACTCCTTCTGAGTCCAGGTGAGAAATTTAAGGAAGTGAGATCAAGTTACTTTTTAAATTGTCCGTATTTAGCTTGTTTATGAATGAAATGGCAAAGGGTGAGGGAGAGAGGAAGGGAAGGGAAAGGGCCAGTGTATGATGAGACTGCCTAAGGAAGATGGGAGTTGTAGTTCAACACACACACACACACACACACACACACGACCGCTGGAAATCTTCCAGCCATTGTTAACCACTTGACTCTACGCAAGTTGGTCACTCATCTGCCGAGATCAGCCGATGAACCAAGAGGCTGCCTGATCCACCACCGGCTCCAAAGCCTTCATCTTTCACACATAACATTTCAGGGCATTATCCATGTTCCTAATTTGGCACTTTCAAAATCACATTTCAGAACGTTCCTGTCTGCAATTTCACTTCCAGCCATGGCATTTTCAGGGAGCGATTAGATAAACACAACCGCATGCGTTCCTGGCGCCTTGTGGCACGCTGGGTTGGGCAGAAGCGTGTGAATTTAAGCCCCATCGTTTTTCAGTGGGTCTGCTCTCATGGCAAAAGCACTGTATGTACAATCCCCTTTTTAAATATATATAATTGCCCCTGTCTGCTTCGATGTCAAACAGTATTCTGTGGCACTTCTTTGGATTTCAGGTTGGCCCTAACGGGGGAATACGTACCTTCCCGTGCAACCCGCCCCTGCCCCGGACTGAGTTTACCCCCTTAAAAAATCAGCACACTAGCAACCAACCTGTTAAAACTGAGCAGTAAGAGTTTTAAAGGAATCATTTGCCTCCTGCAAAATTCTGATCTGAAAATCTAGCGGCCACTCTGAGATCTGCCAGGCTTTCAAGGAACCCACTGCAGAGACATCTTTGAATCAATAAGCCTTACCCAACACCCTCAGGTTTCTATTCCCCTGAGCTGCAATCTCACCACTGTTCATCCCCCCTCCTGTCCTTTTTCTCTCAAGCAAGCAAAATGCACAAGTGCAGGAGAGCATCATCTGCATTAACATTCTAGAGGTATGTTGCCTTCTCTTTCCAGCTCTAAAAGCACACATGACAAGAATGATTCGTTGTGCGGCTCCAAACTACAAAATCCATGATGCCGTGGAAACAGAGAGCCAGGGGAAGCTGGCCGTAGAAGGGTGGCAGATGCCGCCAGGGTTTTACTTCAGATTTTATGGGAAGTCGTCCGAGGCACAGAATCCTCTCCCCATAATAGGCTCACAGCCTCGGACCGTGATTCTTTAAAGTTCGGACTAAAACCCAAAAGGGCTTCCGCGTTGCCCGCAAACATCAGAGTCACCAGTTTCCACTCATACGGATGGAATCAAACAGGCATGCCTATGTCTAGCAACGGCAACGCAGGCAGAACCGCTAAAATATGAACTGGCCACGAGGCTTTCCATAAAAACCCACTGCTTGAGAAATTATAAAAGAGACCCCCACACACACACACCTCTCTTGGGTTTTGTACATGCTTAACAGCATGGTTTTCAAGAGCCTTGGAGGTTCTCTAGAGAGCACCGGGACTGTATATTGTACAGCACTTCACACTCCTGTATACAAACACAGCAAAACAAAACTACCAATTTCAGGCGGCAACGCAAATGTCAAAATCATCATCATCATCATTTGACCCAAACAAAATTCCTGAGATTAAAGTGGTCTTTCTCCTTCCCCCCCTCCCCTTTTTCTGAACCAGAACGCATGTCTCGGGGGTTTGCTTCCCTTTGCCAGGAACAAACCAAGATGGAAACGTACTGGATAAAGTGGCAGGGGGGAGAGAGGGGAAGGGGATGTGGAACACTAGAATGCACACTAAAATCTGAAAGACACTCCAAAGAGCACAATTGCAGAAGGCTTGGTAGAGTGGAGGGCAACCCCCTGAGCTGCTAATAGTCGGTGGGGTGGGGGCTTTGGCTCTCCATCTCCTATTGCTACCCTTAAGGTCTCAGCCATGGGTCTAGGTAACATTTGGGGGGGGTGGCGGATCCCTGGTCTTATGCGCTAGGTGCACAACAGTTCCTTTTTCTCCCTTTCAGAAACAGGTTTAATTTCAATTACACACACACACACACACACACACACACACACACACACACACACACA
>JAHTLZ010000330.1:645149-663164 GCA_023846285.1 Phrynocephalus versicolor
ACACACACACACACACACACACACACACACACACACACACACACACAAAAGAAAAAAAAGCCCGAAAAAGACTGAGCCAGGGACCCCAGACCAGAGCCTGAAAATCCAATGATTGAGCCTGGGGTTGAGTAGACCCACTGAATTATGGAGGCTTACATTGCAGTGGACTTCAAGGAAAGTGAACCGCTTCAGCAGGGCTTCTTCCCGAGCTGGGACTCCCAAGCGTTTCCAATGGAACCGCCGGTTCAAATCCTTCCCCCTCCCCTTTATGGACAGGACCTCTGCAACCCATGAGAGGCAGGACCCCAAACCTGGAGAGGGGGCAGGAATGCTGGGGGGGGGGGGAGTTAAAGGGGAAGGGGATTCGGGATGGGTCCGGGGGGGGGGGGAGTGGGGTCGTCTCCAGCGAGGGAGGCGGAACACCGACACCTGCCTGCTCTTCGGATCCACAAACAGAGAACGCTCAGCATCGCTGGCAATCGGGATCTGTCAGCGGATCCGGATTGAGAGGAGGCTGAGAAGCAAAGCCAGGAAGGCGGGCTGCTGGTGGTGGGGCTTTCTCTCTCTCTCTCTCTTGCCCCCCAATATCAGGCTGGAGGGGGGCGGGAATAAGGGAGAGAAAAAAGAAATTGATGCCCGCCAGGCGAGCATGGCTGATGCCTCCAGGGATGGCCGCCCTCCAGTGACCCCCCCCCCAGATAAGAGGCGCCCGCCTTTAGCTTCCTGGCGCGCCGCGTCGGACCCTCCTAGCCTTACCTTGCCTGGCCCCCAGTTTTGGGAAGAGAGGGACCCAAGGGAGAGGATCCGGAGCCGATCTCTCTCCCTCTCTCCTCCTACCCCCCAACCCGCCCCCTTGGGCCCCCCTCGATCCCCCTTCCTTCCTTCCTTCTCCCGGTGGGAGGAAGGGCCACCCACCTGGCCTTCTCCATCAGGGGGGGGGGGGCGGCGGCGGATTTTTAACCCTCCGCGGCGACGGAGAGGAAGGCGAGGGAAGGGGATGCAGGGAACCTTATTTTTTTCCCTTTAAAAGGCAGCCCAACCCGCCCCTGTCCCCGCCATGCTTTGGAGATTGGGGCGGGGGGGGGATGTTCGGATCGTGGCGGCCACGCCGTCCTGCTGGGAGGCAAGCCGATCGGGAGGGGGGGCTTTCCAACCCCCCTCCTTTCCCCCCTCTAACCCCCCCACCCCCACCACGCACACACACACCGCGCCCTGGAGAGGTCCAGGTCGGCACGCCTTACCTGGAGGCGCTGGCAGGCCCGGCGGGCTGCCGAGGCTCCGGCGCAAGGAGAAGCCGCGCGCCCGCCGATGCCCGGGGATGGGGATCGGGGGGGGCTCTCCTTGCGCGCCCGCGAGCCCACCACGAGCCGGCCGGTTCGGCCGCGGCTGCCGCTGGCTGGGGCTCGGCCGGCCGCGGCTGCCTGGCACGGGCGAGCGAGGCCTTCGGTGTCCGGAGGGGGCGCTCGCGGGTCACCAAGGCCGGCCCCGGCGAGCGGCCGGGAGCGCAGCCTGCCCCAACCGCGGACCGACGGATCCGCGCCCGCCAAGTCACCCGCGAGCCTGGGAGGGAGGGAGGGAAGGAGGCCCGGCCGGGAGAGACCCGCTGGGCTGGAGGGCTCGCCTGGGTGGGTAGGTGGGTGCGATCCTCGCTTGCAGAGCTGCCGCCGCCTCCTCCTGCTCCTCTACCACCTCCTCCTGCTCCTCCTCCTTGCTTATTAGCAGCGCCCCGGCTCTGCCTGCAGCAGCAGCAGCAGTCTGGGCGCCTCCATTGCCAAGGCAGCGAGAGAGAGAGAGGGGGGGGGAGGAGGGGAGGAGGAAAAAGAGGAGGGGGCGGCGGCGAGAGGCGAGCTTTCTTCCCGGGGTTGGGAACAAGGATGGGAGCCTGCCTGCTGCAGCTGCTCAAGAGGTTGCGCGCAGGCGGCCGCGCAGGGTGCCTGGCTGTTGTGCCTGCGCGCGGGAGGCTGGCATGTCTGGCGAGAGCCCCCCCTCCCTCTCCCTTAGCCCCAAGCCCACTTACCCCACCCCACCCCACCCTCCTCCAGCTGGCTGTGCCAGGGGTGCCACAGCCCCCTCTTGACTGGCAACGCCCCCCCCCCCGCCTGCCTGCTTTCAGCTGCTTTGGCCTGGCTTGGGGTCTGCAGAGACCCCCCCCACACACACACACACCCGCTGGCGGGCGCAGCTGCCTCTTATCATCCTCCTGAGCCTCCTTCTTGTGGCCAAGGCTCAGCCCCACCTCCCATCCTGGTTTTAGAGGTGGATGGATCTGGGGAAAGGACACCCCCTCCAAACACCCCCCCTCTTTTTTCACTGAGCAGAACACTCCCCCCTCCCCAAATTTACACCCACAATTACCATACCACAAGGCCACTAAGGGGGTGGGTGGGTGCAGCATCCCCTGAGCTGTGTGATTCTCTCTCTGTGTATGTGTGAATTCAAAACAGCAATGCAGAGAGGGAGGTCAGGTTAGGCTACCCTGCCCCCCACAACTTCATGCTGGCATCTCTCTCTCTCTCTCTCAGATCCAGGACCCCTGTTGCCACGGAGGGTGCCTGCCTCTGAGATTTGTGGCAACCGGCGGCAGCTCAGTGTCAGGGTCACTGTGAGATACAGGAAACTGGACTAGATGGGCCCTTGGCCTGATCCAGCCTGGCTCTTCTTAGGTTCTTATGACTGTTTGGTGCTCTGGATCAGACCGTCACTCTGTGTTGTGGAAGAAAGAATACACCTTGGCCCGCCAAGGTGTAATAAAATACTGATTGATTGCATGGTCTCCTCCACATGTTTCCCTTTGCTATGCTCTACCATGTGTCATCCTTTTCACATTTGCATAAAATATCCTTTCTGTGGCATCAGAGGAGGTCTGACTTCATCAAGGCTGGAAGAAGAACGTGTGTGCTCACGAGTAGAGCTGGGAGCGGAACAGTTTGTCCCTGTTTGTAAAGGTGGCCGACACAGATGCTGCTGCTGCTGCTGCTGCTTCTTCTTCCCCTGCTTCCTTTGGCTCAGTCGGCCACTTGCCAGGCCCACTGGGCTAGCCTCCTCCACCTCGGCAACAGCTCAGGCATCTCTGGCGTGTCCTCTTGCCTGATCTCCCACTCAGAGGAAAGGGTGGGACGGAGATATCTGTGCTCTTGCCTGTGGCTGGGAGATTAGCCAGGAAGCAGAGGCGTATTTGTACACGACCCCTAAACTCCGCCACAAATGGCTGCCAGCTCCGGAGCTTACAATTGTTTCCTCACCAGCTCCGGAGTTTGCAGGAAATTAAGTGCGACCACGCCCACCTAAGCGCGTCCCAGCACACTTTTCATGTACCTGCTCTTGGAGGGTGAAAATCCCCAGATCCGGATGTAATCTGGTGAGTGCCGGGTTCTCCTCGCTTCTGTTTGGTTTTTTTTTCCTCCCGCCCCTTTAGGAAAAGGAATCAGGACGACGACCGGGCTCGGGGCGGCTTGGACCAGCAGATGGAAGTGAGCCTGCATTCTTTTGTCCCTTTTTTTTCTTCCTCCCATCATGCAGACAGGAACAAGGAAGTGTGGAGGGGTGGGGACGCAGGAAGAGCAACGAACCCCCAAGATCTCTGGTCCGAATTTAAGTGGCCAGCGGATCTTAGGGGTCATCTAAAAAGGCCCAAGCAGGGTCCCGTGACTGGTTAGATTGTCTGGGGAGGTGGGGGAGGGGAGCAGCAGCCCCTGTGCTGCTGGGCAAGCGAACTGGGATGAACTGGTCCCTTAGAATCTCGACTCACGAGTTTCTAGCTGGTCTCAAGCCTCCAAGGAACCTCTTTGGGTCTGATCCCCCTAACTGTAGGATTTTGTGTCTATTATGTGTCTTTTATAATGCATCTACAATGGTGGTGTCCAAACTTTGGCACTCCAGATGTTTTGGACCACAATTCCCAGAATTCCAAGCCTGTATTTCCAATGACAAAGGACTGTGGGAGTTGTGGTCCAAAAACATCTGGAGGGCCGACGTTTGGAGAGCCCTGATCTACAGGATCACATAGTCTTTGTGTTTATAACTACTTGTAACCTTTTGTGTTTACATTGATATTATGTTTTTGATGTTTGTTTCCATCACTCATAACTTTTACATGGAATTTTACTCTCTTTTTAACTGTGTGCATTTTCTTGTAGCTTTAATGTAATGTTGTCTATTAATGCTGTAAGATGTCCCTCAATTCCCCTGTTCTCAATCTCTCTCTCTCTCTCTCTCTCTCTCTCTCTCTGTGTGTGTGTGTGTGTGTGTGTGTATGTTGCGTCGTTACAGTTGTGCCCCACTTTTCGTGACTCCATGTCCATGGAGTTTTCTTGGCAGGAATACTGGAGTGGTTTGCCAGTTCCTACTCCAGGCGCCTACAGCACCTGGTATTCCCTGGTGGTCTCCCATCCAAGTACTAACCAGGGCCAACCCTGCTTAGCTTCCGAAATCTGGCGAGATCGGATGTGCTTAGGGCATCTGAACATGTCTTAATCGCACTGGACTGTATATCATCCCTTGTTACTGTAAGCCACCTTGGGTCCTTTTCCAAGGAAAAAGGTGGGGTAAAAATACTCTTAAATAAAAAATAAAATTTATCAAGACTACATTTCACCATTGGCCAGCAGAAGATTGTCAGGGTAGTTTGAAGGCTGTAATGCCTTCAGCCGGTGGTTTTCCCCATCTTGTGGGGCTCCCTCTGCCATTGTCTCTGGCCATTGGGGACACGAGGCAGTCTCTTCAATCCAAGGGGCTGCCATCTGGCAACATCTGGATGGCTGGATGTTCACAGTGGCCAAAATAGGCCACCCCTGTCTAGGATAAGGACACCAGGACAACCTCCTGGAAGCTTAGGGACTTCGGGCATCCTTGTACCAATGTGTTCAGGGTGGAGCAGTGGACAGTGTGGTGGGCTAGGACTCAGGAAACATCGGTTCAAATCCCCACTTGGTCATGGAAACTCATGGGAGGGTGGAATGGGTTAAAGCACTCCTGAAATATCTCACCTACCCTGAAAGTTCTTCTGGAAGTTGAGTCATGGCTACTGGACTTCTTTTTTGAGAGATAGAAACGTTTCGCTGTTCATCCAAACAGCTTCATCGGTCCAGTAGCCATGACTCAACTTCCAGATAAACTCACCTGGATGACTGAGAATCTTCACAGACATATCCTGAAAGTTGTATTAGAGTCTCTTTAAGCTGGTTCTGACTTGAGAGCACATAACACTGCAAGGAAGTTAGAGGTGTGTGGTTCTCCAGGTTTTTCTCAACTACAGTTCCCATTAGCTTCCCTGGGCAGGGACCGTGGGTCTTGTAGGCCAAAACCCATCTGAAGGACCACCTGTTTAGACTGTCATTCTTCAGAACGAGCAGATTATTTTTTCTTACACTGAAATGGTGCTTTTTCTGCTATTGTTTGCTATTTTTTTTAAAAAAAAATCCTCCCTCCCTCCCTCCCTGTATCAATTGCTAGCTCCTTCCTTCCTTCCTTCCTTCCTTCCTTCCTTCCAGTGTAATCAGGGCTTGGTCCTCTTGTGTGATCTTCATTTATTTGTGGATTTGCTTTTGTTTTTGATGACTGCTTGATTTTCCCCACTGATCCCATCACACTTTTCTATTTTGAGCATCTCTCTCTCTCTCTCTCTCTCTCTCTCTCTGTGTGTGTGTGTGTGTGTGTGTGTGTGTGTGTGTGTGTATGCACATGGACACACACAGGTTCAGTTTGAACAATCTGTGCTCTCTGAATTACAAAAAGAAATGACCATGGTTTGTGCTTTTTGCTTGCTTGTGGAGGGGTTGGCCAGAGGGGACCTCCAGACTGCCACGACCATGCCTGTCGGGGCTGTACTGGCGGCTTCTTCACAGACTGAGAATGGAAGTGATGCTCCCGGCAGGATTCAAGCAAGAGAGATGAGCCGGGGCCTTGGGGTGGCGTTGCAGGGAGGGAGACTCAACCCAGAAGGAAAGACAATAGCAGGGCTGGGCCGTGAGCCAAGAAACAGAGCCAAAGGCGAGAGGCACACGGAGAGGCATGAAGCTGGCAGAGAAGGGAGAAGCAGGCAGGCGGGCAGGCCGAAAGAGACTGGAGCAAAGGAGCCAACCTCCCTAATTTGGGTGTGTGTGTGTGTGTGTGAGGCATCTTCCCTGTCCTCCTCTGCAAACCACCCCTAAAGTATAGCAACTCTGAAACTAGGGCAAGGGAAATGGGGGTTGTGACCATTTCTCTTTCTGTTGACTTGATCAGTTTTTCAAGAGTTGCCCTGGAAGGAGGAAGGAAGATGTGCCGGCCGGTGGAGAGGGAGGGCAGGTCTAACCCAGCAAAAATAATGCAGGGCATGAGTCAAGTGGATAGAGGGACGCTCTTCTCCCTCTCACAAAATACCAGAACTAGGGGACATCCACTCAAATTGAGGGCTGGGAGAGTAAGAACAGACAAAATAATTTTTTTTTCACCCAGCGCGTTGTTAATCTGTGGAACTCCCTGCCACAGGATGTGGGGATGGCATCCGCCCTGGATGCCTTCAAAAGGGGATTGGACAAATTCCTGGAGGAAAAGTCCATCACAGGTGACAAACCATGATGGGGATGTGTCATCTCCAGGCTTAAAACCAGGGTACTTCAAGGGCCAGATGCAGGGGAGTGGTATCAGGAGACAGAGATCTAGTCTCGTGCGCTCCCAGGCCCATCTGGTGGGGCCGCTGTGAGATCCAGGAAGCTGGACTAGATGGGCCTTTGGCCTGATCCAGCATGGCTCTTCTTATGTTCTTATGCTCTTATGTTCTTATGCTGCCCTCCCTCCCAATTGGCTTAGAGGCATGGCTCCCTAGCCAGAGCCCAAGGGCCACCCACTGTTAGCACCTTGCCACACTCCTGGGAGAAGGACAGTGGCTGGCATGTGATCATGCAAGAGAAGCAAAGGATGCCCAGACTGGAACTCTTGCTGGTCTCACATCTTCTACCACCAACCCTTTTCCTGTTACCAATGTGGAAGTTTGTGGTGTGTGTGTGTGTGTGTGTGTGTGTGTGTGCGTGCGCGCACGCACGCACGCCTGCTTGGCCAGCTGTTGGGAAAGCAGGTGAGTTAATCACGCAAAGTGTGAGACTTTCCCACGAAGTGTGGGTTGCTGTTCTTATGTGCGGTCAAGCTACTTCTGACTTACAGTGACCCCCATGAACGTGAGGCCTGCAAAATGTCCTCTCCTCCACCGCCCTGCTCAGGTCTTGCAAACTCAAAGCCTGTGGTTTCCTTTAGGGATTTGATCCGTCTCACATTGAATCTTCCTCTTTTACCGCTGCCTTCCACTTTCCTCAGCATTATTGTCTTTCCCGCAGATTCTTGCCTTTTCAGGACATGCCCATAGTAGTCCAGGGTATCTGCAAAACTTTCCTCCAAGACCGGGTGGCAACATCTCCTTTTCATCTGCTTCCTCCCGCTCTGCTCTTTGGGGCTTCTCGGAAGGGATGAAATGGAAACCATTGCCTTGAAGTTCAGAAGCTCCTGCACACTGCCCTCCTCTTGCAAGCAGACGAAAGGGGCCTGAAGCCCAGTCCTCGGGCTGTGCAAATGGAACGAGCTCCTAGCTTCCCTCTGGAATGCAAAAGTACAGCAGGACACCTCTTCCCCCTCTACAGGATCAGGTTCCTTTATCCCCTGCCTGAAAATACTAAATTAAAAATCTCAGAAATACTGTACTTATATATCCAGGGTGCATTTGCCAGAAATGGCCATTAAAGGGAGCTAGAGGACTAGGCAATATGTAGTGTTTGATAGTACTTCTCTTTTATTTTTTATATA
Source organism: Phrynocephalus versicolor (assembly GCA_023846285.1). Classification (NCBI taxonomy): domain Eukaryota; kingdom Metazoa; phylum Chordata; class Lepidosauria; order Squamata; family Agamidae; genus Phrynocephalus; species Phrynocephalus versicolor. The sequence goes on from JAHTLZ010000330.1 coordinate 652,923, forward strand.
TATATATATATATATATATATATTGCATTCATGGATACTGATTCCCAGTGGATAACACAGACTTACTGGTATTTGGCATCTAAGGACAGAGTTGGGTCATGTTTATCCCATTGCAGTAAATGCTGGTGTTTGCGGATGGCTTGAACCGCTGAGATCGATCTAACGGCCTGCATAAGCCACAGACATTACAGGTAGAGCTGAGTCTGTTGCTATTCTGCTCTCTCCAGCCACTTCAGATTTAGAGTGAGCCTCACAAAGTGGAAATTGGGAGGAACCAGAGACTGGGAAAGGCTGCCATGAAAGAACTAGGAAAGATCATCAAGAGGAAGGATATTTCACTGAGAGCCAAGGCCTATTATATCAATCACACTCTTGTATTCCTGATCACCTTGTATGGGTGCAAAAGGTGGCTACTGGCCACTGAAGAAAGCTCATGAGGGGATATCATAGATTTACAGTGGTACCTTGTATAAAGGGATTAATTCGTTCCAAATAAAATCCTGTTAAGCAAATTTTCCTATGTACAATTTTCCCATAGGAATTAATGGAAAACGTATTACTCCACGACCGATTTTTGTGTTGTAAGGATTGGTCCCATAGGCGATTCTGTTAATCCAGGGGTGTCCAAACTTTGGCCCTCCAGATGTTTTGGACCACAGCTCCCAGAATTCCAAGCCTGTATTGCCAATGGCAAAGGACTGTGGGAGTTGTGGTCCAAAACACCTGGAGGGCCAATGTTTGGACACCACTGTGTTAAGCGATTTCCCCCTATCTCCGGAAATTTTTTCCTTTAAGTGGATTTGCTGTTAAACAAACCACTTGTTCTACATATTTTAACTGTGATGCTAGAGGAGAGCTTTGCAGTCACCCTGGACTGTCAGAAAGACAGACAAGGGGGTCCCAGATCAGTGGTGGTGAACCTTCGGCCCTCCAGATGTTTTGGACCCACAGTCCTTTGTCATTGGCAGTCTAGGCTCAGAATTCTGGGAGTTGTGGTCCAAAACGTCTGGAGTGCTGAATGCTCACTGTCCTAGATCAACTCAAGCCTGAACGATCCCTGGAGGCAAACATAATTGCACCAAAGCTGGCTGACTTTACGAACCTCCTGAGAAGACAGGATTCTCTGGAAAAGAGAATAATTCTAGGGAAGGTGGGAGGCAGCAGGAAAAGAGGAAGACCGAATACGCGATGGATTGAATCCTTAAAGAAACCACAGGCTTTGAGTTGGCAAATGCTGAGCAGGGCTGCTAACAACATTTTACAAATTACTCGTCCGTGAGGCTGGCGGCAACTTGACGGCACATAAGAACAAGAACAAGAAAGAGGCTTTAGGGGCATGTGAGAAAGAAGTTAAAGGAACCATCTACTGTTGCCACATGCATCGACAATGAGTTTTTGCGCCTGGGCAGAGATTTGAACCTAGGCCTGCAAAGCCTTAGTCCAACCATTTGTCCAGTACACCACGCTGGGACCGAGTCTTGCATCAGCTTATCATAACTGCTATTTCGACATTATGGGTTCCAGTGTTGTTACTAAAGTTGCTGGGGCAGGGGACAGATCCCGAGCCCTGCCCTTCAGTCATGCTTTATGAGCTGAGTGTCAGAGTCAGCCTCGGGAGACTTGGGTTCGAATCCTTCCTTAGGCATAAAAACGCGCTGGGAAATCGTGGGGTTAAAACACTTCTGAAACATCATCTGTGAAGATCCTCAGTCACCCGGGTGAGGACAAACTTCTAATGCATCTCAGATACCTTGAAAGCACTCTTAGAGATGTCAGAGAGTGGAAGCCACTTGCTGACACATTAACAACAGGTTGGAATTATGTGGTGCTAGATCTCAAACAAATAAGAGGAAGTGCTTTTTCACCCAGAGGATCACTGGTCTGTGGAACTCCCTGCCAGAAGAAGTGGTGACAGCGGTCAGCCTTGACAGCTTTAAGAAAGTTCATGGAGAACAAGGATATCAATGGCTTTCATTCTGGATGCCTAAGGACCACCTCTGGGTTGGAGAGATAGGCAGGATATATCTCAGTGCCATTTGCAGGGAATCGTGAGCAGGTGAAGACATCTGCTTAGGAATACCCTGAAGCAAATGGTGAGCCGCTGTGTGAGACAGAATGCTGGAGTGGATGGGCTGGGGCCTGTTCCAGCAAGGCTGCTCTTATGTTCTTATGATCTCAAAGCACTCCAGGGCAAAGAGTCAAAGCCTGTTGCTCAGATTTCTTGTGGTCCTCTCTGGGGGCCCATCCATCTCTCTGCCTGCCTGCTTATTTATTGCCTTGTCAGATTTGGTGGCCTGGATCCTGCTGGACTTTGCCCGATGCACAAGGGCAGTGATGCACCCCTTTCCAGTTCCGTGCAAGTGTCCTGCGTTGCGCAGCCGGTCGTGTGATTGACTGTGCAGGCAGGACACAAAGGCAACTGTGTGACAACCTGCAAAATAACTCGGCTGATGGCACTTACAGGTCTTGCCCTCGCAAGCCTTGTTTGCTCTTGGTGGCCTTGGCAGGCAGTTCAAACAACTAACTAAATAGATATTAAATGCACTCGACTCCAGCAGGACCCCATCAGAGATCTCCTTGTTGTCTTCTGATGCTGGCTTTTCTTATCGTTGCTTTTGGAAAACAAAGGCCACCATGAGAAAAACCTTTGAGAACATACCCACTTTTATTAGGAGACTAAAATGGCATTTATTTATTTATTTATTTATTTATTTATTTATTTATTTATTTATTTGTATGACCCACCAACTCTGGGCGGTTTACATAAAACAAACACGTGGAAACCAAAGATCAAAATCAAACATAAATGCGATAAAACAATAACAGCAGACAAATAGCCTGGCATGAGGCAGAAACCAAATAATAACCAAAAAAAATAACAGAACAACATCAAACATGAGGAACACAAAACACATGTACTGTCAAGGGTCGGAACGAACAAATGAATAACAAAAGCTAACTGTTATATGATTATCTTTCTGGATACCCACACTAACTAGTCTGTTACTCCCTTGAAATAAAGGGTGGTCAATTTATTTATTTATTTATGTATACATTCATTCATTCATTTCTTTTAATTATTTTTATATATGATATACAAAAGCAAGAGGATGCGATATCTTTATCAATCACTCAAAATATATATACCATACCATATGGGAACTTTCGTGGATCACGACCGTTTCGTCAGGCTGGTATCAGCCATGTATAACCTACTCTTGGATTTGTGTTACAGGTGCACTGTATCAGAAGAGGGTTGTTTTGCATTTCTTCTGGATCTCACTAGGTGGCAGCACATGTTTCACTTCTGCAGCAAGGATCAGAGAGGCATTTTCAAGGCTTTAAAGCCCTAAATAATTGGTATTTGTAGGTTTAAAAGCCAGCCCAGGGCAAGCTGCATAGTCCCAGGGCTTCCCCAAAAGAAAGTTCTGGGAAACTGTTTCTGTGTGCTGTATGCTTAAAAAAAAATCTGGAAGAAGTTGCCATGATTCAGAACTGACTCGGTGATGCATAATTGCCATTTCCTTTTGCAACCGGTTTTCCAGCTTAAAGAGATGCAAACCGCAATTATGTGCCGATGCTCAGAACGCAAGAGAGGGACGGGGTGTTTGCCAAACCTGTGCCCCTGGCATGAACTGCTTAGAGGGGAGTTTTCACGTCCAAAGCTTTTGGTCAAGGTCCATTACTGTTGAGTCTAACTCCCATTTAAAAAATGACCTGCCATGTGTAATATTGTTAAGCTCTTTGGGGCTATTTGTACACATAGGCAAATACCGATGAATCTTACAAGTCCAGTTTCACAAAATGAGTCTCTTCCCATGAGCAGTTAGAGTAACCAAGTGCCACAGTGTGTGTGCCCAAGTTCCCGGCAGTGGCACGGAGGCAAAAGCTGCTTATAGAATTGCAACGTTCAAGTGTCCTTTGGAATCCAAATTCAGGCAAAAATCTAAGACATTTTCTACAATGGGCTCGGGTGTCGTAACCTAGAAGAATCAGCTCCACATGCAGTATCTTCAAATGCTCCCCCACCCCACCACTGGTGGCTCAAAGGGTCCACCCAGCTGGGCCGAACAGGACTTGAGTCAAATAAGAGGTAAGAAGGCCTTAACTTTGGGGGCTGATAAGGGGGGAAATGATAGCTTTCTCACTGGGTTCGTTATCGGTTTCTTCCTATTGATGCATTTCTGCGTCTCCACATTTCACAGGGCTAATGTAAAGTGGCATGTTGGTTAATTTTAGGATTTCATTGCGGCTTTTTAATGTGGCTTGTTTCAATTTTATTATGCTGTTATCTCCCCAGAATAGTATCTTTTACTACTGGGGAGATACCTGAATATAAATCAGAGCAATAAAGGAAGGAAGGAAGGAAGGAAGGAAGGAAGGAAGGAAGGAAGGAAGGAAGGAAAGAAGAAAGGAAGGAAGAAAGAAGGAAGGAAGGAAAGAAAGAAAGAAAGAAAGAAAGAAAGAAAGAAAGAAAATGAACAAACAAACAAACAAATATGTGAACAAGCAAACAAACAAACAAATGAGAAGAAGGGCCACCTTCTCTTTTGGTGATCTCAGTCAGGTAATAATTTATTCTCAACAGTTGAAAAATGAACCCCTTAGACCAGGGGCCCTCAAACCTTTTAAACAGGGGACCGGTTCAATGTCCCTCAGACACTATTGGGGGCCAGACTATAGTTTGAAAAAAATATATGAACAAATTCCTGAGCACACTGCACATATTTTTGTAGTACACAAATTCAGGAAAAATAATGCAATATTTAAAATGAAGAACAATTGTAATCAACATAAACAAATAATATTTCAATGGGAAGTATGGGCCTGCTTTTGGCTAATTAGTTGGTCAATATCTGCCAATGTTATCTTGTGGGCAAAGCATTCTACCACACAAAAAAGTAAATCCAATTTCTGTTTCAGGAAGGGAGTTTTGCTCTGACAGTCTTGATTAAAAAGTGCAGGGTTGAGGAAAATCCCTGTCCTTACAACTCAAAAGGGCAAGAATAGGATGGCGATCACGGTAGTGTGCACCAGTCTTTGCCGAAACAATAAGTTTATTCAACTTTCCTGTCGTGTCTTTCTAGCTCTTCACCCCCCCTCCCTCCCTCTTCCTGCCCCATCTCTCCAACATGAATGGGTAGATCTTCAGCTGGGGAGGGGGAACTCCTTCTCCAAATGTGCCCCATTTCTTTGGAGGAGGAGGAGGAAGAGGAAGGCAGAGTGGTGAGAGCTGACTGGGTAGGGTCCTCTGGCCGGGAAGGATGAAGCCGCAGCCAGCAGGAACCTTGCCCGGCTCCAGCAAGGAAAGCTCTCCATTTGGGGAGAAAGATTTGCTGGCAAAGAGGGTGGGGCAGCAGAGGTGCTGAGTGTCTGGATCAGGCCCTCATTTCTCTGCAGGTCCTTCTCCGGCACCTTCCCATTTCCTCAAGGGGGGGGGCGAGTGGAGTTCTGCAATGGTCAATGGACTGGATTCGGGACCCTGTCGGGCTGGATCCACCCTGCAGGCCATAGTTTGAGGACGCCTGCCTTAGACCCATCTTTCAGACCCTCCTTCTATATTCTTCTCTTCAAAAAAGAAAGTGTGGTTGTGAGAGGAAAGCCTGTTCAGTGTCTCACCGGCTGGAGGTCAGTTCCTATAATAGCATCGATTCTGGCATGAATATTAAGTGTGGTGGATAATTCTTGCTTGCCACAGACTCGACCTCTCTATGACCTGGGAATGATGCAGAATCTGGGCAGACGGTTGGGTGGGTGGACTGATCGCTTGCCCAGCCCTTACAGGCAGATGGCATCTTTCAGGCCCATCCCAGGGAGACTACTTTCCTGTTTCACCACTTTGGGGGCCACTCAGAGGCCAACCGTGAATGTTCACTGGAAGGACAGGTTTTGAAGCTGAGGCTGCAGTACTTTGGCCACCTCATGAGGAGAGAGGAGAGAGGAGTCCTTGGAAAAGTCCCTGATGTTGGGAAAGATTGAAGGCAAAAGGAAAAGAGGACAGCAGAGAATGAGATGGTTGCACGGTGTCATCGATGCAGCCCATATGGATTTGACCAAACTCCGGGAGGCAGTGGAAGATAGGAAGGCCTGGCGAGCTCTGGTCCATGGGGTCACGAAGAGTCGGACACAACTGAATGACTGAACAACAACAACAGAGGCCTTCGTGAGGGCCCTGCTTCATTTCTGCCACAGGAAGGAGCCTCAGCATGGGGGAGATCAGTGTTTGAATGATTGCGGCCAGAATCTTGCCTCCAGCAGGACCAGAAGTAACTTTCCCTGTATCTGCAGAGGAATGTCTGTTTCCGATTCAAGAAACCTGAACACTGGTCGCCACAGGCACCCACTAGAGGCAGCTGTTCCCAACTGTGGCGACCCAGGTGTACATGGACAGCAACTCCCAGAAAATCTTTACCACCGGCTGCGCTGGCCAGGACTTCTGGGAGTTGCAGTCCAAGAACAATTGGGGACCCAAGGTTGAGAAGGTGTGATCTAGATCAGTGGTTCTCAACCTGTGGGTCCCCAGATATTCCTGGACTGCAACTCCCTGAAGTCTTCATCACTAGCTGAGCTGGCCAGGATTTCTGGGAGTTGCAGTCCAGGAACATCTGGGCACCCACAGGTTGAGAACCACTGATCTAGATCTATGGTTCCCAACGTTGGTTCTCCAGATGTTCTTGGACTGCAACTACCAAGAAGCCTTCAGCACCAGGTGCTCTGGCCAGGACTTCTGGGAGTTGTAGTCCAAGAACAATTGGGGACCAAGGATTGGGAAATACTACTACCATTTAGCATAAACTCTGCCAGCATCCTTCCTGTTTTTTCAACTGGGTGAAGGATTGTGCAAATTCTCGGATCTGCTGTCAACCTCTTGCGCATGCTACTCCTCCCTCTCCTATTTGCCCCCCCACCAATGTTAGGCTCCTCCCACTGCCTGGCAATGCTGGCTTCGTTGCCCTTCTGTCCCCCCCACCACTCAGTATGGGCACGAAACAAACAATTTTTCATTTTCGTTTTCATTTTTTCGTTTTGTTACGCAACGAAACGACAAACGAATTTTGTCTCTAAAATGAAACGAAATGAACAGAAACACCAGAAATTTTGTGGTGCGTTTCATTTCCGTTACTGCGACATGAGTGAATTGCTTAAAATGCAAAAAAAAAAAAAAATCACAAAAAATCACAAAAAATCAAAAATAATGATAACGAAATGGTAACGACACGAACGAAAACGAAAACGATTTTTTTTTTCAAAAATCGCCAAAAACGGAAACGAACCGAAACGGACCCTCCAAACGACAAACGACAAACGAAATGCCATTTTTTTTATTCGTGCCCATCTCTACTCAGTAGAACCAACAGCTGCCTTGGATCAAGTACTGGTGACAGATCGGGCACTGTTTGCTGGCACAGAGGCAGCCAGGCCCCAGGGAATCTGCTGTCCCCCCCCCCAACCCCAGACAGCACCTCTCGGCAATGGGGTCCCAAGCCATGGCTGAACCAGTGAGAGGAAGGGACGAGAGGAAGCCGGCATGCAAGGCATGTGCAGGAGGCACCTGTGACAGCCCAGGGTGGGGTTGCGGGGGGGGGAGGAGGACAGGCTAAACCCCATGAAATATTGCACCCGGGGTCGAGTCATCCCCATGGCACCCCCAACCCTGCTATGCCCCTGATTAGGAGCCATTTAGCTCTTTAAAGAGGCTGGGTTTTTCCTCTTGTCCGTCCTTGCATTCCCAAGCACAGGGGCTCTGACGGAGCTCCCTCTGGCGAGACTGAAGGAGGAGAGGAGCCGTGTGCCTTGGCAAATATTGACAGAGCCATTATCGGCAACGAGGCAGAAGGCGCTTCATTCCTCCGGTGGACGCTGTGGGTCTCGCTGTTTTTTTTGTTTTTGTTTTTGTTTTTAACCAGCAACAAGATCCACCAGAGATGCATTTGCTAAGAGGGTTTTAATAAAGCCTCGTGTATCATTCATAAAAGAGGGTGCTGAGAGAGAAATTATTTCTGTTGATTCAGAGTCCAGAAACCAGTGTCTGGCCGTAACTAAGAGGGGAGTTGCTGAGGAGAATCTCTCTCTCTCTCTCTCTCTCTCTCTCTCTCTGTGTGTGTGTCTGTGTGTGTATTAGTGTACGTGTGTTTGGCAGCAGTGAAGAAGGCCAATTCCATGCTAGGGATTATCAAAAAGGGGATTGAAAAGAAAACAGCCAACATTATAATGCCATTATAGAAAACAATAGTAAGGCCCCACCTGGAGTATTGTGTACAATTCTGGTCACCACATCTCAAGAAAGACATATTGGAACTGGAAAAGGTACAGAAGAGAACTACTAAAATGATTACTGGGCTGGGGCACCTCCCTTATGAGGAAAGGCGAAAACATTTGGGGTTCTTTAGTCTGGAAAAAAGGCGCCTGAGGGAGGGATAGGATTGAGACGTACAAAATAATGCAGGGCATGAGTAAAGTGGATAGAGGGAACCTCTTCTCCCTCTCACAAAATACCAGAACTAGGGTACATCCACTCAAATTGTGGGTTGGGAGATTGAGAGCAGACAAAATAATCCCCCCCCCCAGCATTTTGTTAGTCTGTGGAACTCCCTGCCACAGGATGTGGTGATGGCATCTGGCCTGGATGCCTTCCAAAGGGGATTGGACAGATTCCTGGAGGAAAAGTCCATCACAGGTTACAAACCATGATGGAGATGTGTAATCTCCAGGCTTAAAACCAGGGTCCTTCAAGGGCCAGATGCAGGGGAGTAGTATCAGGAGACAGAGATCTAGTCTCATCCGCTCCCAGACACATTTCATGGGGCCACTGTGAGATACAGGAAGCTGGACTAGATGGGCCTTTGGCCTGATCCAGCATGGCTCTTCTTACGTTCTTATTATGTTCTTATGACTCAGACAAATCCTAGACCTCAACCTGATCTGGATGGACCCAGCTGGGATTGGTTTGGATCAAAGCAGAGTCCGTTTCAGAGAGAACCAAAGAATATCTATAGGTCAACGCGCCTTGATGCCTTGTGGGGAGAAAGCTAGGTTACAAGTAATTTGAATCAATGAATGAGTGTGTGTGAGAGAGTGTGAGTAGGCATAAATCGAGTTGCATTATCACAAATCACTTTGTGGAGAAGTGATTTGCAAAGAAGTTAGCTTTAAAGGTACCTAGTGTTTCATAAAAGGTGCTACATGCCATATGCCAGCAAAACTCAGCAGTGGCCAATCCCAAAGAAAGGCAATGCCAAAGAATGCTCCAAGTATCGAACAATTGCACTCATTTCACGCTAGCAAGGTTATGCTCAAAATTCTATAAGGGAAGCTTCAGCAGTAAGTGGACAGAGAATTCCCAGAAGTGCAAACTGGATTTCGAAGGGGCAGAGGAACTAGAGATCAAATTGGCAACATGTGCTGGATTATGGAGAAAGCCAGAGAGTTCCAGAAAAACATCTACTTCTGCTTCATTGACTATGCAAAGCCTTTGACTGTGTGGGCCACAACAAACCATGGCAAGTTCTTAAAGGAATGGGGGTGCCTGACCACCTTATCTGTCTCCTAAGAAATCTATACATGGGACAAGCAGCAACAGTCAGAACTGGATATGGAACAACTGAGGAAAAGGGGATGGCAGAGAATAAGACTGTTGGACGGTGTCATCAAAGCAACCAATATGGATTTGACCAAACTCTGGGAGTTTCTGGACATTCAAACGGAATCTGGCTTCCTGTATCTTGAGCCGGTTGTTGCGTGTCCTGCACTCGGGACTGATTGAGAACAGATCCTGCCCTCTCCTCTGTAGGACAGCTTTTCAAGTCTTTTAAAAGTGCTCTCCTAAGCCAGTGCTGTCCAAACTTTGGTCCTCCAGATGCTTTGGACCACAACTCCCACAGTCCTTTGTCATTGGCAATCTAGGCTTGGAATTCTGGGGGTTGTGGTCCAGAACATCTGGAGGGCTGAAGTTTGGACACCACTGTCCTAAGCAGATCTGATCTCGCCTGATTTTGGAAGCTAAGCAGGGTTGGCCCTGGTTAGCACTTGGATGGGAGACCACCAGGGAACACCAGGTGCTTGTAGGCGCCTGGAGTAGGAACTGGCAAGTCACTCTAGTATTCCTGCCAAGAAAACTCCATGGACATGGGGTCATGAAGAGTCGGTCACAACTGTAATGACACAACACACACACACACACACACACACACACACACACACACACACACACACACACACACACACACACACACACACACACAC
>JAHTLZ010000330.1:667090-682340 GCA_023846285.1 Phrynocephalus versicolor
TAAGTAAGTAAGTAAGTAAGTAAGTAAGTAAGTAAGTAAGTAAGTAAAAATAGGAACAGTAAAGCAATGCATGTTTCTTACATGCTGCGTAAAGCACTCTCTGGGTGGTTTATAAGTAATTGTGCAGGCTACACATTGCCCCCTCTCCCCCCACCCCCCTGCCCAGCTAGCTGGGTACTCATTTTACTAAGCTTGGAAGGCTGGGAGGCTGAGTGAACCTTGAGCCGGCGACCTGGGACTGAACCCCAGGTCGTGAGCAGAGCTATGGTTGCAATACTCCATTTTAACCACTACACCACAAGGAAGAAGAAAATAGAACTTTTCTTTCCAGGGTCTCCCTATGCCACAGCCAGTGTTTGGGGATTATTTGATCTACTGGGTCTCTGTGGTTCCTGGAACTGATTCATTTGAAAAGGACCCTCTGTTGGAACTGATCATTTGAGATGAAACGAAATCTTACTGATTCGTTTTATTCTTTTGTTCACCTCAGTTATATCCCTCCCCCCTTTCTCTGACCACGAAGCAGAATAAGTTATTCCCTTCCTTCTCCTCTGCTAATTTCTTTGTGATGAACCACGAACGCATCTTGCAAATAAATATAATCTTTTTCATATCTGATTGCCCGTAGACGTATAAACGTCCTGTAGAACGCCTGCAAATCTTTAATTGTTCTTCTCAGAAAAAGTTGGGTTGCTTTTGCCATTATGAGACTCAAATTCTTTGATGAGGTGAATCAAACATTATGCAAAAGATTGTGAGCCGTAGTATGACTCATCTTGGGTCAGAGGAGAGTGAACGAGGAATCTGTCATTTATTAACCTGGAATTATTTGTTGAATTTCCGCCTTTCTGTTGGGGTAGGTGGGGGTGGGGGATGATGCTAAGCTATTACAGACCTTTCGCCTCTTTGTTTCATCCGAATCCCCTTTTTCAGTGGCTGCCCTTCATCGCTCTTGAAACGAGAGAGGTAGGCAGAAGGGGCCTGACCAGACAATAAGAGCTGGAAAGCTCCTGTTCAATAGGACCATCTGGTTTCCGGGAGAGTGGTTCAAAAGACCCCCCCCCCACACACACAATGATTGTGTCTCTGCACACTTCCGTTGCTGCCCACACCATGGCTGGTGGGTGATGCACAAGGAGGAGAGGACCTCGCTCAAAAGGAGAAGCCCCACCCCCACCCCCTCCATATATAAAGCCAAGTGCGCTGCTTTACAAACCACTCCATAGTGCTTATGGGGTGGTTTACAGTTTAATGATTCAGGCTACACATTGCCCCCCACCCCAGCCCAGCCCACTGAGCTGGGTACTGATTTTACTGACCTCAGAAAGGTGGAAGATTGAGTTAACTTTTGGCCTGCTACTGGAACCTACTAGACTTGAACTCAGGCAATGAGCAGAGCCTTGACTGCAGTGGTAGACTATACCGCAAAGCTCAGCTTTATTATTATTATTATTATTATTATTATTTTCCCTCGCCATCTATATGCTCATCCAAGCTATATTACTACGTTGTTTTTATATTGTTGTTGTTGTTTCTTACTTGTGCTGTTTTAACTTGTTTGTTGCCCTATTGTATTGTTTGCTGACTTGTTCAGCTCTGTAAGCCGCCCAGAGTTCCGTTTCGAAGGTGGGCAGGGTAAAAGGCCAATAAATAAATAAATAAATAAATAAATAAATGGGAATCTCCCATCTACATTATGTCATACGTGTATGGCTTCTCAGCTCCCAACCAGAGCTTGTTCTGTTGATTTTTAAAAGATGATTGTCGTTGCCAGTGAGCAATGATGATTCAGCAGTTCTTTCTTTCTTTAAAATATTCTTACCCTGCCTATAAAGAGACCCAGGGCAACTTACATAATTAAAAACACAACATGAAAAGCTAGAAATAGTCAATTATTCAACTGTTAAAAAAAGAATTAATAACATTATTACATGATCCCTGTAACCAACCTCATTTCTCAAGCTGTGTTTTGGACCTGCTGAAGTTTCCAGACACTTTCCAAAGGCAGCCCCAGGTGGAGTGCATTATAGTAATCCAGCTGGGATGTAACTAAGGCATGGGCCGTTGTGGCCAGATCAGACCTCCCCGGGAATGGATGCAGCTACTGCATTAGTTTTAATTGTGCAAAGACACTCCTGGCCAGCACCAAAACCTGGGCATCTGGGCTCTGAAAGCCTTTGTACACCACTCCTAAACTCCACAGAAAATGGCTGCAAGCTCCGGAGCTTACACTTGTTTCCCCACCAGCTCCAGAGTTTGCAGGAAATTAAGTGCGACCACGCCCACCTAAGCGCGTCCCAGTGCACTTTTCTTGTACCTGCTCGAGGAGGGTGAAAATCGCCAGGTCCGGATTTAATCTGGTGAGTGCGGGGCTCTCCTCGCTTCTTCTTTTTTTTTTTTGCCTCCTGCCCCTTTAAGAGAAGGGGCGGGAGGGAAAAAAAAGCAAACAGAAGAGAAGGATCAGGACAACGGAGCTCCGGGCAGAGGTGAGTTGCATTTTTAACTCTCTTTCTTCCTCCCTCCCCTCACGCAGACAGGAGCAAGGAAGTGCGGAGTGGTGGGGAGGAAGAAAGAGCAATGAACCCCTAAGATCTCTGGTCCGAATTTAAGTGGCCAGCAGATCTTAGGGGTCGTGTGAAAAGGCCCTGAGACACAACCAAGAACACCATCAAACTGTCCACCTGTGTTTTCAGAGGGAACACGAGTCCGTCTAGCACAGCCAGCATCTCTGTTCTTTGATTCCCCTTTTGACTGAGCAGGAGCACCTCTGCTTTGTCTGGCTTAAGCTTCAGTTTATTCACCCTCATCTAGTCTGTTACTGTCACCAAACACCGATCTAGAGCCGAAACAGATTCCTTGAATTTAGATTGGCAAAGAGAATTGGGTGTCACCCACCCCCTACTGGCACCAAACCCCAAAACTCCAGAGAAATCTCCCCCAGTGGTTTCATGGAGATGTTAAAGAGCAGAAGGGACAAAAAGGAATGCCTTGATCTTTAAATGACGTAAATCCTGGTTCATTATTTTTGACCTGTACATCCCTCTATGAGAGTGGAGTAATGGCACAGCTCATGTGTCCATGCTGTGATTCCATGTAGAGAAAAGGCAATTGCTTTTCATGGTTCAGAATTAGAGATGGGCACAAATAAAAAAAATGGCATTTCATTTGTCGTTTGTCGTTTGTCGGTTCATTTCCGTTTTTTGCGAATTTTTGCAAAAAAATCTTTTTTGTTTTCGTTCGTTTTGTTCCCATTTTGTTACCATTTATTTCAATATTTTGTGATTTTTTTTTAGGATTTTAAGCAATTCACTCATATTGCAGTAACGGAAATGAAACGCACGAAAAAATTTCCGGTGTTTCTGTTCGTTTCGTTTCATTTTTAGAGACAAAATTCGTTTGTCATTTCGTTATGTAACGAAATGAAAAAATGAAAACGGAAATGAAAAATTGTTCGTTTCGTGCCCATCTCTATTCAGAATCCCTTGGTTCTATGTGGTCTCAGACGCCGCTGATTCCACACATTGGCTCTACAAAAGAAACTGTTGTAAGAGCAGCTTTGCAAGAGGTGAGCTGCGCTGGAAAGGCTATCAAAGCCTGAGATGCATTTTGCAAGAAGAGTGTGTTGGAAGGCACCTGGCTCTATCTTCCTGAAATATATTGATACTTCCTCCCTAATGACGTTAAAGCAGAAGTTCTCAACCTTCCTAATGCCACAATCCTTTAATACAATTCCTCATGTTGTGGTGGCCCCCTTGTTCTGCTTGGAAGGGGCCATAAGCTCCCTTTGGCAGGCCACTGGCACAGGTGCCATAGAGAACTTCCCTCTACAGGCACCCTCAGCCAATCGCAGCCTCCAGTGCCATTGACTGACATCCCCTCCCACCTATCAAGCTGTAACTCACTCTTGCCCACCTCCTCCCCTTCCTCATCCAGACCTAAGCCATTTGTGCCTTTTTCTTTACTGGCTCATGGCGACCCCTCTGTGAAATGGTTGTTCGACCCCCAAAGGGGGTCACAACCCCCAGGTTGAGAATCACTGCATTAAAGGCACTTCAGCAATATTTTTCGAAACAAAGCAGCAGCAGTGAAAAAGGCAGACAGAATAAAAGTATGCTAGTATACAAAAAAGTAAGTTGAATGGAATCTGATGCTAACTAATTTGGCAGCTGCAAACACCACAACACGCATGGCATGCTTTACTAAAGGTTTTCCTCCTGCTGCTCCCTCATTGTGGCTTTGGGTGAACTTATTATTGTAAGCCGCCTTGGATCCTTTTCCAAGGAAAAAGATGGGGTAAAAATACTCTAAAATAAATAAATAAACACGGTGAAAGCATTCCAAAGAATTATTTGCATTTTGCAATAAATCCACAGTTCAGTCGATTCCATTTCCCCTCTATATTTTATCTAAAATAAACCATTGGTATTAATATTCCAGGGGCACAAATAATGAGGGCTCCATCTCCCTGCAATCCAAAAGATGGCAAAGGAGGGGACAGGTGGGGATGTTGTAGCAGGGAGTTCCCTAGACCACTGAGGCACAAATAGCCATTTGAAAAATAGCGTATGGAAAACCTTGATTGTTCCGCTTCCCTCCCCCAGCGGTGGGCTATAAGCAGAAGAGGGTCTCCTTGATCTACACTTCTCTTCTGTCTGTAAAAACGAGGTGGTATCTTTCCTGGTGTTCCACGTGTGTGTTGCCGTGGGCAGACAAGGCTAATAAAGCATGCAAATACAAGCTAGGACCCACATGCTTATAGGCGTCCTGACAAATCAGAGCTATTTCCTAGGCATGCAACCTAAAACTACAATTCTCATAATTCTTGAACTTAAAGGGAAATTTCCTACTTTCACCGCTGGGGCAGGACATTGATTGACAATGGCTGATAAGGTTTCCGTCTCTACATCTGCATGTTTTTATAAGGGAGTGGGAAGGGGTTTCAGCCCCCCAAAATGACAGGCAGCAGGATCAAGGCAAGGGATTGTGATGGAAATGGTCCCAAAGAAATAGAAGGACAGAAAGATATAGGAGAACAGAAAATCTGTGGTTTTATTATAAAGGTACTCTACTTAAGAAAGGACCACAGCTCTGTGTGAGGTCACACGGTTTTGCACATCAATTCCTGACAGCTCAGATGGGAGTGATCGGGTGGGAGGTCATCAGAAAGACGTTTATCTGAAGCTTAAGCCACTTAGATCAGTTGAGTCTTATTTACAATGTGACCCAGTAACCTACGGAGCTGCTTGATGTTTACACCTTTGGTCCACCAAGCCCCATGATGCCAGTTCTGACCGGCAGCAGTGTTCTCTGTGTTTTCTCACTGGAGTCTTTCTCAGTTCTATCGACAGATGCCTCGGATTTTGTCCCAGTTTTCCATTCAAGGACCAACCAAAATGTGTTCTGCTTATATACCGCCCCATACCACTTCAAGTAGTCTCTGGGTGGTTTACAGTTTAATTACAATAATGCAGACTACACATTGCACACACACCACCCCAGCAAGCTAGGTACTCATTTTACCAACCTCGGAAGGATGGAAGGCTGAGTCAACCATGAGCTGCTACCTGGGCCTGATGTCACTGACTTACCAAAGTCTGATGAGATCCACTGTGTCCCAAGTGTACACTACAGGCTTGACTTATTGTAAGACATTGTTCTCTGTTTCACTGATGGCGACCAAGACATTCCTGGCTCCGTTGCAACAAATTTTTGGCAAGGACAGACACAAACACAAGCTAAGTCTAGGAAAGTTGCCATTCTGGCCAAGTCCAACCTGGATAATCAGTCAGTAAAAACACAGAAAGGAGTTACTGTGAGAATGCCACTGGCTGTTCATTCATTTCTGAACACAATTCCAAGTCCTTGTTCTAACCTATAAAGCCCTGAGCATCTTGGACCCATGCTGTCTCAAGGACCACAACTGCCATTATAAGCCTGCACAGGTGCCTCTGATGAATACACATGAAAGGGCCTTCTCTGTGGCTGCTCCCAGACTTTGGAACTCCCTCCCACTGGAAGCCAATCTGGCCCCAACTCTGCAGCTCCAACCACAAGGAGGCGAAGAGCTTTGCTTTTCAGGCATCCTTCCTCTTAATGACTGGGTGACTAAATTGTTTTTGTAAATGGATGGTTGTACCTTAGTGCTTTTTTTTTAAAATATCGCTTTTGTTTACCTTTTTTAAAAGTATTTGTTTGATCTTTTTAGTATCCATATGCTTACAGCTTTTCGCCTAATTGATGTAAGCCACCTTGGGTTCTTTTAAAAGACAATGGTAGGGCAAAATATTTTTGATAAATAAACACGTGTACTAAAAAGTCAGGAACGGATGGGCAGGGAGCTGTTTCTATTAAATCTGAAGGCAAACCTACATTTCAGGACCCTGGACAGATCTCAAGGAAGCCGCTAGTACAGTAAATCATCTCCATCTCCTCAGAAGCTGAGTACAGTACAATGGACCCTTGTATAACAAACAGCTGGTATACCATAAAATTTTTACAACATAAAAAATTCCAGAGACAGGGGGAATGTGCTTAACATAATCGCCTATGGGGCGAATCTGTACAACATAAAAATGGGATCATTCTGTTTTCAATGCATTCCTGTGGGAAATTTGTATAAAGGAAAATTTGAACATAATTTCATTTGGAACGAATTAATTCCTTTATACAAGGTACCACTGTACCTTTATTCTGCTCATTCCTTCCCATTCCATCTCCATGTCAGTGGCCTGATTCAGATCCTAATCTCCATAGACAGGAAGACTTAAACTGTACCCCCGTTTGTCTGTATGACTTTTTTTTGTTTTTACTAAATTTTCCCCCTCTTATGAGCTCACAAAGAGATTGGCACCAGCTGGAGTGTGGTTTTGTTTTGTTTTTGCTTGCTTGCTTGCTTTTTTAGGTGCAACCAGATGTCTGTTTAAGCCCCCTCCCCCACACCCATCAATGTGAGTTGGGCCAGATTCACAGTTTGGCCCTTGTATATTTCCTCCAGAACAGGCCGGCCCAACAGGTAGACCGAGGGCTACTGGTAGCCTGCGAAGGGTTCAAAAGTAGCCCACCGGCCATCAATAAAAATTGAGGGGA
The DNA here is from genome assembly GCA_023846285.1 of Phrynocephalus versicolor. Taxonomy (NCBI): domain Eukaryota; kingdom Metazoa; phylum Chordata; class Lepidosauria; order Squamata; family Agamidae; genus Phrynocephalus; species Phrynocephalus versicolor. Next base: position 674,177 of record JAHTLZ010000330.1, read on the forward strand.
TAAGTTCTCCACCTCTCCCTCCCCCATCCCAAGGACCACCACTGCCCCAGCAAAGTTCTGGGTCTGCCAGCCCACTGTCTCAGCCCAGTGGGGCAGTTCAATGGCCATGGGGCATTGATATCTGTTCCCTCCAGAGCAGATTAATTGGTTTTCAATGTATTCATATGGGAAACCGCTGCCTTACTTACAAAAGTTTTTACTTACGAGCATGTGCTCGGAACAGATAAAATTCGTAAGTAGAGGTTTTAGTGTAGTAGCCCTCAGGCACTTTGGGCCGGAAAAAGTAAACCTTGGCATATTCAAAGTTGAACAGCCCTGCTCTAGAATTAAGAGATACTAAGATTTCCGTGCATGCCACATGTTGAACAAAGGGTACTGTTTAACTCTGGCATGAATGCCTCAGAGAGCAGATGTGGAGAGGCTGTTCTTCCTAGAGTCACTTGGTATTCCACCTCCAGCAGAGAAATGACAATAGGACCCTCTTGTCCACCTTGACCCCAACCTGGCTGGCACTGTGAACTAACCACACGGTAGCTGTTTTGTATCCACCTGGAAAGTCTGCTCAGAATCTCAGAGGGCCTTTTCACACGACCCCTAAGACCTGCTGGCCACTTAAATTCGGACCAGAGGTCTTGGGGGTTCGTTGCTCTTCCTGCGTCCCCACCCCTCCGCACTTCCTTGCTCCTGTCTGCGTGAGGGGAGGGAGGGAAAAAAGGGACAAAAGAATGCAGGCTCACCTCTGTCTGCCGGTCCAAGCCGCCCCGTCGTCATCCTGATTCCTTCTCTTAAAGGGGCGGGAGGCAAAAAAAAAAAAAAAACAGAAGCGAGGAGAGCCTGGCACTCACCAGATTACATCCGGATCTGGGGATTTTCACCCTCCAAGAGCAGGTACCTGAAAAGTGCACTGGGACGCGCTTAGGTGGGCGTGGTCGCACTTAATTTCCTGCAAGCTCCAGAGCTGGTGGGGAAATAATTGTAAGCTCCGGAGCTGGCAGCCATTTGCGGCGGAGTTTAGGGGTCGTGTACAAATACCCAGAGCCTAGTTTAGACTGGCCGTCCTTATTCCTCTGAGGGATGCACTGAAGAATAGGGTAGGGCACTTTTTATCTCTAAGGACCAAGGCTTCTGGATATTAGTTGCCTAGGGCTTTGGAGCATGGCTCCCCAGGGCTTGGGTTTCATTGCACGGACATCACGAAGTGGACCTGAACGCGGCGAGGTAACATATGGAGGCGGAAAGCATCAGGAAGCCAGAAACTCCTGACAGGATGGTTGCAAACAAAAATCAAAGGAACCAGAGCTTTGAGATCTACCTGGGCTCAATGCTGCCAGCTCTGACTGGCAGCCATGCCTCTCCAGGTTTTGGGGCAGTTACTTGGAGATCCCTGGTATTCCCGCATGAACTCTCATCAGTCCTAACAAGACCTGAGGCTGTGTAGCTTTCAAAATGAGAGTAGCGATGTGTGTTTAGGATGATAAGGGTGCTCCCTTAAGAAGATACTCCTAAGAAATCTAGATAACAGATATTTTGGGTGATATCTCCCATTGTTGTTATTGTTGTTGTTCAGTCGTTCAGTTGTGTCCAACTCTTCGTGACCCCACAGACCAGAGCTCCCCAGGCCTTCCTGTCTTCCATTGCTTCATGGAGTTTGGTCAAATCCATATTGGTTGCATCGATGACACCGTCCAACCATCTCATTCTCTGCCGTCCTTTTTTCCTTTTGCCTTCAATCTTTCTCAATATCAGGAACTTTCCCAAGGACTCCTCTCTCCGCATGAAGTGGCCAGGGTACTGCAGCCTCAGCTTCAAAATCTGTCCTTCCAGTGAACATTTGGGGTTGATTTCTTTCAGGATGGATAGGTTTGATCTCCTGCATTGATTCTGGGGCGATCAGCCTTCTTTATAGTCCAGCTCTCACTTCCATTCATCACTACTGGGAAAACCATAGCTTTGACTATCCTGACCTTAGTTGGCAAAGTGATGTCTCTGCTCTTTAGGATGCTACCTAGGTTTGCCATTGCTTTCCTCCCATAACTCCTTCTTATTGGCTGTGCTGTGTAGGGAGGTTGGGAGTTGTAGGCCAGATTATCTGGAGGGCCAAAGGATCCATCCACCTCTTCCTGTCAACCAGGGTTTGAGAAGGGTGTTCCCTCTTTTTGGTACCAGTAACCACCCTGGACATGATGGCTAGTGGCCACTGCTTAGTTAGTCCAGTCCAGTAACCTTTCTGCCCTTTGCATTCAACAAAACTTACTTGTAGTTAGACAAGACCAGCTTAACCATTTTGTTGGAGAGAAGGATAACTATTTTCTAGCAATATCTCATACATTGATGGTTTCATTAAAAATGAGATTTGGGCACGTTAGGCCTTTGTCGGAAAGCTAGTGTGTTCTGTCAAGTTTCAAATCAGATGGGAAGCTTAAGAATATTTTCATCCTTCACTTATAACCAGTTTTGTTTATTGTAAAAATAAACACAGTTTTGCAATAACTATGACACATTCTGTTTTTCATACAAAGAGCAGAAACATTTACATTTAGAAAAAAAGAAGCATAACAATCCCCTAGTCGCAATTATGTACAATTCATTCATTTAGTCAAGTCTGTCAGTCCTGGAAATATGCATCATTAAGCAATAAATTGTGCTAATTTTATACACATCAAAAGTAGCCCCTTTTTACCCTCCATGTGATTTTAACACAGGAAACTGTCTTCCTGGCCTTTTTTTTTAAAAGGCCAAACAAACAAATAAAAACAATCCTCTTTCCTGGAAGGTCCATTAAAGTGCTTATAAAACGGAAAGCGAGGACAGTTCGTTAAAAACGGGAGCATCTGCAAATTGGTTTCCCTCCCTGTATAAAATGTAGGCAATTATTTCGACATACAAACACATTTAACTAAAGCTAATTACAAAAGCAGTTTGGGGAAGGGGGAAGGGGGCACCAGTTTTTCCATTCCCACGTATCTCTGTTGGGATCTGTCCATGTTCAGATGGTGCTGAGACAGCTTTGCTTGGCAGCTCAGTCCGCTGCCTGAAACCCACCACATTCAAATAGGGAACCACATCGAGATCTCCTTAGACCTTATTTCTCCTCTCCATTTCTTTCCTTCCACTTCTTCTCTTTTGCAACCACCTTCTCCTCTGCTCTCCCCTCTCCCCCCCCCACCCGGGAGCAGAACAGATCAACCCGACAGGGGAGGCCCTTTGCTGGCTTAAAGGCTCTTCTTGCCGACCTGTAAGAATGAACCTGTCAGGAGATGGCTTCCTCGCCTGAGTATCTCAGCAAAGTGCCCCAAAAGCCGGTGACCCTCTGCAAAAAATAAATAAATAAGCCAAGCTTTAGTGGATTTCCCCGAGGCTTTCAGTGGGTGCCAAAGGAGAGTCCGACGCCGTAAAAGCTCAGTCCTTTCAGCTTCTCTTCTGCCCTGGCTTTCTGTTTCAAGTGGACCTTGCTGTGTCTCTTCTTCTCGTCGCTCCGGGCGAACCGTCGGCCGCAGTCGTCGCAGGAGAAGGGCTTCTCCCCCGTGTGGGTCCGGATGTGGGTGGTCAGGTGGTCGCTGCGGCTGAAGTTGCGCAGGCAGATGCGGCACTGGAAAGGCTTGTGGCCGGTGTGGATGCGCAGGTGCCGGTTGAGCTCATCGGACCGGGCAAAGCTCCGGATACAGTTCTCCACTGGGCAGGCAAAGGCTTTCTCGTGGGGTTTGGGGCAGAAGCATTTGGAGGCACACTTCCCCCTGCGAGGCCTCTTCTTGGGCTCAAGGAGGGCCCCGGGGCCCCGGTGGGCTCCTAAACCGTTTGCCAAGGAGCCGGGGGCATGGGTGAGGAAGTCTGTCAGGGAGACCAAGGATGTCCGAGAGGAGGTGCTGGTGTCCAACCGCTGGTCGCTGGGGTTTAGCAGGCTGGGCATGAGCTCAGCCTGAGGCAAAGATGGTTCAAAGTCTTGGAGGAGTGGGTGCGCGTGAGCAGGGATCTTTGCTTCCACAAAGTCACTGGGGATTTGGCTTGGGGCAGGGAAAGGGGCTGGCGGGCAGCTGAAATCCAGGTTCTGCCCAAAGGACCCCGGCTGTTCCGGGAGGCGGCTGAGCTCCGACTGACAGCTGACGGACAGGATGTCCTCCGTCTTGGACACCAGTTGCGGGAACACGGCCTGGCTAGTCTCCGGGGAAGGAAAAGTCTCTGAAGAAGGATATTCCATTGGCAGATAATCCCGAGGTTGACCAAGGGGGTCCCAGTGGGAACAAGGCGCCTTGAACTTTTCCAGAGATGGAGAAATGGAGGAGAGCTTAAGGTCCTGCTTGCTATCCATCAGCTTTTCGTTAAAGAGACAGTGGGAGGAGGCCTGCCCTTCAGGAGACCTTTGGACTTGCTGGTGGATGCTTTCTGGACTGGAGAAAGGGGCATAGCCTTGTTCAGCCAAAGATGGCTGGACAGCAATGTTGAGGTCAGGTTGACAGGTGGAATAGAGGTCCAGGTGGTTGTGTATCGCTTCGGGGATGCTGTAGATGGCCTCTGGGAGCCTCTGGGGAGCTTCTGAAGTGGAGAAGGGAGAAAGGCCCAAGATCCCGGACATCAAGTTGAAGAGCGACTCTTGGTCCTGGCATTGCTCCGTCTTGATGAAGAAGCTGCCGGTGTAATTGACAGGCGGAGACGGCTGCCCAGAGAGGAAGAAGTAATCTGCCGTTTCAGGGTTCATTGGGGCTCCCATAAAGTTACCTAGAAAATTGAAAGGCAAGGATGTTTTGTTTTCAGTTAAAAAGGAAAAATGGGCATCAACGTACAAGCCTACCAGAGCAAAAAGCAGGAGACAGTTCTGAGAAGTAGGCAGAGCATCAGATGCCATGGTCCTATAGGGCAGTGTTGGTGAAACTATGGCACGGGTGCCAAAGGTGGCCCTTGGAGCCCTTTCTGTGGGCACCTGATATCGCCCCCTCACAGCCACCTGTATTCAGGTAAAATTGCTGTGTTGGCACTTTGCGAAAAATTAGTGGGTTTTGAATGGCATTTTGGGCACTCGGTCTCTAAAAGGTTCGCCATCACTGTCCTAGGCTGCGGTGGCTGTGAAGCCACTCCTGGTTTTAGTTTGCACTTTAGAGGAGCCATCCAAGGTGCTGAAATGTGCCCCCTCCACAAAATAGGTTAAGCACCATGGATAGCTCCTATAAAGAGTGCAGGCCAAAGCCAAGACCAAGAGCAGATTCACAGAAGCCCTGTAAGTGGAGGCACCAGCATCTGCTGGTCCCAGACTCCACCTCTTCCATCTCCATTGGGTAGGGAGTGATTGGAAACCTCTTCTTTACAGGTTGTTACAGACAGTGGCTGCCAGTCTGAGAGTACAATATTGGGCTTGGCCTAATATGAGGCACCATTTCTTGTTCTTCTAGCAGAAACACGGACCAGTTAAGCTCATGTCTGGGAACCATGCCACACTGCCCTTCCTACTCGGCTGGATTTTCCACCCAGTCCTTGAGTTCTGCTTGGTCTGTAACACTTCATAGAACCCTGCACACACTCCTGCTCCATTCCATCCTTCTATGGGGTAGATTCAAGGCTTCACCCTTTCATCCTGTCAACCTTCCTTTCGTGCTGTACCTGTATTAGCCAGAATCTGGGCTCAATGACCCTTGAGTGGTGGAGCAATCTGAATGCTCTAAGCCAGTGCTTCTCAACCTGTGGGTCCCCAGATGTTCCTGGGCTGCAACTCCCAGAAGCCTCCACCACTTGCTGTGCTGGAAGGGGTTTTGGGGAGTTGCAGTCCAGGAACACCTGGGGATCCACAGGTGGAGAACCACTGGTCTAAGCAAAGCAGTGGTGGCAAAAACCTCCGGCACTCCTGATGTTTTGGACCACAACTCCCACCGTCCTTTGTCACTGGCAATACAGGCTTGGAATTCTGGGAGTTGTGGTCCAAAACATCAGAGTGCCAAAGGTTCACCACCACTGGCCTAAGGCTTACTGATCCTGTTGACCACATGGAACAGAAACAAAAGGAATCTCTTTTCCTAAGCATGTGCAGAGAGTCTCTCTCCAAACAATGCCCAGATTGGATATTAAGAAGGAAGGAATGGATCCTACCCAAGGAACTTATTAGTTGCTCAGTAGAAGGCATTTCAGAGCCAGTTCTTTGGACCTTCGGATGAAATCTAATGATTCCAGGCAAAACCTGCCACCACTTCAGGACCGGATGACCTCCAACTGAATGTCTGGGTCCCTCCCCCTTTTCTCCCTGTCTCTGCTTCCATCTAATCTCACCTGAGGGGGACAGACACATACTCATCCATCATTTACCTGACTAAGAGATCTGTGATCTCAAAAGCTTGCACAGCCCTCAGCAACACCCCCTCCCCACTTTGGATTGGCTTATTAGAGGTATGGATAGCAATTCAAATAATTATTGTCTGCAAAGAAGGGGTAGAAGTGGGAATATAATCAATTCATTCCTGGAAAATTTGGGCTCAGATCTCATCTCGGGGGAAAGAAATTCTTTGGGGGGGGGGCGTTCCAAGCGATTCCTTGTTCTCTCTTGCCCATTTTCACCCTGTTCCATTAGATGGGAACAGTAACATCCCTTCTTTGGGGGGTGGGGGAAGAGAACAGCCAAACGCAGAAACGCCCCAGACTGTCATAATGGTTGTAAATCCCACCTGGAATTAACCTGGGATTAACGCCCTCACTGCAATTGCAAAATAAACCTTGCAGTGGAATGAGCTGCCCATTTGGCCTCCGTGGAGAATATCCTGGGTAGAGAGGTAGAGGACCAAAGGCAGGGCTTCCTTTAGCGGGGGTGGGGGTGGTGGTGGTGTGTGGGGGCTCTTAATAACCAAGGGACATTTTTTTGAATTTTCAGGCAACCCGAGGGCTACGATTCCCTGGGGGGGGGGGGAGATCTAAAATGGGGGGGACTTTGAGAGTGGGGGGGGGGCCCACATATGGGTCCCCCCCCCCCCTTGGATGAGATGATCTTACTAGAGCTCTCCTGGTTCCATTTAAAGGCACTGGTTTTTTGCTGCCCCCCCCTTCTCCTTTCTAACCTCTAACCTGGCTTGGGATGGGAGCCTTCCTGCTGTGCACTGTATCCTCCCAGCTTAATCGATCCCTGGAGGGATCCAGATGATCGTCTACCTGGATCGGCCAGTCCAGGCATCGAGGAACCTGCCGGCCCGCCCGCCCGCCCGCCTGCCGGCGCCCTTTTGGGGAACAAATACCCCTCTAGAAGGGAGAGGGCCCTTACCTGGGAGGTAATCGGGCACTCCTTCCGCCAAAAGTTGTTGTTGTTGTTGTTGTTGGCGAGGGTGTTGGTGGTGATGCTGTTGCGGCGGCTCCTGGGGGTCCTGCGGATGGAGCTGGCGCTGCTGAGGAGGTTGGCGCTGCCGTGGGGGCCCCGCCGCGATCTGGGGGGGCTCGCCCGGTTTCAGGGCCCGCTTGGCCTCCCGCGGATCCTGCTGGGGGAAATCCAGGAGGTTCAACATGCCCCGACGGAAGACGGCGAGGAAGGAAGGAAGGAAGGAAGGAAAGAAGGCCAGCCGGGCCGTCCGGGAGGAAGCCGAGCCCGCCGCCGGCTCTCCGGGCAGGTGGCTTGCGCGGGTGATGCTGCTAGTCCTCAAGGAGGAGCACAAAAAAGAGTGGAGGAGCTGTCCAGCGGCGCTTGGCCTGGGGTTGGGTGGGGGGTGGGGGGGTCAATGGGGTGGGGGAGGTGGGCAACCGGGCCCACCTGCCTGCCTGCCTGCCTTCCCTGCCCGCCCTCACCTGGCCGGGGCTCCGCAGGTGCGCCCTCCTGCCTCGCCGCCGCCCAGCTGGTGTTTGTAAGCAAAGCGCCCCAGCGCCGCAACCGGCCCTTTTTATACCTGCCTCGCGCCTTCCGCTCCGGCCCGGCGCTTCCATTTCTGGAGTTCCCAAGCCCGGGCGGCGGTGACGTAAATGCCCATAGATGGACTCAGGATGCGGGCGAGGGAGACCCAATAAGGAAATCTCTCCCTGTGACGCGATGGCAGCTTTTTTGGCACCTCGCTCGCCATTCGCGCGACCCCCCCCTCCCTCCCTTTCGTCTCTCCCTCTCCACCGCCCCCCCACCCCGACTTCCCAGCTCCTTTGCAACACCAATAATAATAATAATAATAATAATAATAATAATAATAATAATAATAATAATAATAATAATAATAATAAT
>JAHTLZ010000330.1:682350-696676 GCA_023846285.1 Phrynocephalus versicolor
GGGGGGGTGAAGAGCGTGCCATTTCTCATTAATTTAGCCCCTTGCGAGAGGCTGTTTAATTGCATAGGGAGGGGAAAGGGGGAGAAAGGCAGCAACCGGAAACAGAAGTGCGTTTTGCTTTTTTTGGGGGGGGGGGAGTTGCCCTTTTTTTTGGATTCCAGGTCCCATCATCCCCTGCCCCCAGGCGCTTTCCCAGGTTCTGTCTTTCGGATTCCTTGGGTGTCACGCTGGAGGTATGCTGCCTGCGATGCCCCACGTGTTGCCTTGGCATGGCAGTGAAGAGCAGAAGAAGCAGATAGGAAACAGGCACCCTCACGCAAAACGATCATCATCATCATCATCATCATCATCATCATCTATTTATTTATTTATTTATTTATTTATTTATTTATTTATTTATTTATTTATTAACTTATTACACTTATTGACCGCCCGATTTTCCAGAAAGGAACTCTGGACGGTGTACAACACAGTCACCCAACAGTGACTGCCCAACACAACCACAGAACAAACCTAACAGATACAAACCAACATCCAATACCATATAAAAATACTAAAAAGGTAACCGATAAAATAAACATAGCACCACTGACCAAGACAAATCAAAGTCAAAGCCAGGTCTGGCAAGAAGACTGAGAAACTGGTGCCAGCAGCGTGTGTGTGTGTGTGTGGGGGGGGGAAGAACACCCAAGTGTTCAGCCCCCCCCCCAAAGTATTGCCTGAAATCAATTTTTTGGGCTGGAAGGGATGGAAATGCACCACCAAGTGTGGCTCTTCTCAAGAAAGGGGGGGGAATAGAACTCCCCACCTCTCTGACTCCGCAGCTGGACACTGCAACCACTGAGCTATCCAGATGTTAATTATGGTCCTGTATATGCCACAGGTGTATACTTCTAGCCATGTCCAGATACCAGGTGCACATGCTATTTACATGCATATCATATCATATTTCATTTCATTTCAATTCAATTTATGTATGTATGTATGTATGTATGTATGTATGTATGTATGTATGTATGTATGTATGTATGTATGTATGTATGTATGTATTTAGCACCTCTTAGTGCAAACTGCCAGCACCTACTGTATTTTTCTGTCTATAATACACCCCATGTATGAGACGACCCCCCCGCCCCCAGTTTTCCAGTCTGAAATAACAGTTTTTCTACTGTATGCTTCTCTCATTTGCTAACTTCCATATATAAGAAAACCCTAAATTTTTAGTCTAACAATTCTAGTTCAAAAAATATAGTCAAATACATGGAAAAATACAGCATTTGACTCGTGTACATCAGGGCTGTCCAAACTTCGGCCCTCCAGATGTTTTTGACCACAACTCCCAGAATTCCAAGCCTGTATTGCCAATGACAAAGGACTGTGGGAGTCGTGGTCCAAAACATCTGGAGGGCCAAAGTTTGGACACCACTGATGTACATGCTCTACAAGTAGACCTACACTTAACATATTTATGTGGCACATATTCAAATGCCAGATCATGTGCCTTGGACATATGTCCATGTACAGAACTGGGTGCTAATGCAGGACCGAAATACACAGCCACACACATGATATGCATATAGAGTTCAATCCCAGGTAGCAGGCTCATGGTTCACTCAGCCTTCCATCCTTCCGAGGTCAGTAAAATGAGTACCCAACTTGCTGGGGGCAGGGGGGATGTGTAACCTGCATAATGTAATTAAACTGTAAACTGCCCAGAGGCTACTTGAAGTGGTATGGGGTGGTATATAAGCTGACGACTTTGCTTATTATTTGGCATGTGTGCGCATTTCCTGCCAAATTATGTTTATACGTCTGTCTGTATGTCTAAGGATGTGCAACACCCACAAGAACGGCTAGTGCCAGCCAGAGAGGAATTGGTGAAAGAAAGACTTGGGCAGCCAAATGGACACATATGTAGACAACGGAGAAGCCAAAGAAGCACCCGGGTGCCAATGATTGTTATACAAATGCCCATGCGATCTTAGGAAATGGAGAATCCTTTATGGCTGATCTGTATGTAGCCCACGCAAGTAAAATGCCTACCTGGTACATGCAAAAGCAGGGCGCAATCCAACATAGATACTCCTGTGGAGGACAAGTTATCCCAGGGGGTTGTATTTTGCACCCACCCTATCTACCCAACATAATTGCTGTATGTGGCAAACATAAGTGTAGAGGAATGGATGTGTTACTTTGTTTTTATAGTTGAATTTTATGGATTTTCTTGCTGTGAACCACCCAGAGTTCCTTCGGAAAGTTGGGCAGTATAGAAATAAGTGGGTCTTAGTGGGTTGGAGCAGATGGTCTCACAGGTCCCTTTCAACTCAGTTTTTCTATGACTCTGTGATTCTTCTCATGAGCTCTAGCTGGGGTACATGGCGGCAGTCCTCTCTTATCATATCCTTGGGAAGCAAGTTAGGCCGAGAAAGTTGAATCTGGTGGCTGGTGGCGTGAACCTGGGTCTTCCACGTGGCACTTCCACGTTCTAATCACTAGGCCATACTACCACCTCAGCTAAAGGAAAGAAGGGGCCCACCCGGGGGGGGGGCATCTCCTCCTGACGGCACTGATTTCTACAGGGAGTCAGGTCACCCACAGCTCTCAGGAATCGTCTCCATGAGCTTCTCTGTTACACAACAGGGCAGACCTTAATTACTTTGGTGAAAGGTGGTTTCCCCTGTTCCGTGAACCTGCCAAGGCAGCTTTGCGTCTCTCCAGGCTCTCTTTCACCTTCTGCTTTTTCTGCCCGTCCAGAATCTTCTAGAAGCACAGAAGGTGCTGTTGTTTTGTTTGCTTCCTACTGCCCCTCCTCTCCCTGTTGGTTCTTTCCTGTTGCTTTTTTGGGTTCTCAAACAGGAATTATGGTTCCACGCTTTGGAAAGCTGCGTTGCTTTCTTTCTTTCTCTCTCTCTCTCCCCCCCATCTCCAGATGGGGGAGGATTTTCGTGGCTCTTCTCACTGCCTTGCTTCTTTGACCCAAATGAGACTGACGAGGCTGCAGCCCCTTTCAAAGGCCGAGTAACGAAGGATTTGGCTAAAGCCCCTGCCGTTTGCTGCTCAAAAAAGAGCAACGGGTAAGATCGGGAGAAAAGGGAATCCCAAAACAAAAGCTATCCTGCTGGTTTGGGATGCTCTGATCTCTAGATCTCAGGGGGAAAGCGAGCTACAAATCAGAAAGTGCTCTTTGCATGCTTAAAGGTTCTTTTGGCTTTCAGTGTCTGAAGGAAGGAAGGAAGGAAGGAAGGAAGGAAGGAAGGAGAATGTAAAGCTTGTGTAAAAAGTGGGCTTGACCAAACGTAACCCTCCAGATTAGTCAGACTACAACTCCCACACTCCCCAGGAAGGCAGCTCTTGGGGAAAGCTGATAGAGAATGTTGGGGTTCACAGTATAACCCATATTAAGGGTGCTAGATTGCAGAAGACTGCTGACGAGTCCCCACCCACCCACCCACCCACAAAGAGACAAAGAGGAGAATTAAGCTCTGACTTAGGAAAAAGAAACCAAACACAGAGTTACAAGATGGGGGTGGGGTGGGGACACCAGGCTCAGCAAGACTAGAGTGGAAAGGATCTTGGAACCATCATAGATTACAAGCTGACTATGAGCCAACCGGTGTGATGCGGCTACAAAAAAGGCAAAGGCTGTTTCAGGTGCCATCAATAGAAGTATAGTCTCCAACTCCTGCGGGGTCCTAGTGCCCTTTGATTTGGCACTGGTTAGGCCTCCTATTGAGCCCTGCGGACCAGTTCTGGATGCTGCACTCCAAGAAGGCAACCCAGATGCTCAGGGGGATGGAAAGCAGCCCCTATAAGGAAAGAGTGAAAGAACTGAGCATACTTAGCCTTGGGGAAAGGAGGCTGAAGGGAGACCAGAGATCACTCTTCAAATACTGGAAAGGCTGTCCTGCAGAGGAGAGGGCAGGACCTCTTCTTGGACAACCTAGAACAGTGGTGGCCAAACTTCGGCCCTCCAGATGTTTTGGACCACAACTCCCAGAATCCCAAGCCTGTATTGCCAATGACAAAGGACTGTGGGAGTTGTGGTCCAAAACATCTGGAGGGCCGAAGTGTGGCCACCGCTGACCTAGAATGTAGGACGTGTGACAATGGGCTCAAGTTATAGGAACCCGGCTTGCGGTTGAAGATCAGGAAAAACTTTTCAACTGTTAGAGCAGTACGGGAATGGAACCCATGATCTCAAGAGATGGTGAATGCTCAAGCACTGGAGGCATTTCAAGAGACATCTGGACAATCACCTGGGCAGGTGTCCTTTGATCTGTATTTCTGCCTTGAGCCATGGTTTGGACCCGATCACCTTGTAGGCCTCTTCCATCTTCATAATTCTGTTCTTGAGAAGTGACACAACCTCCTTGGGGCTTCCGGGGGTGGGTGGGTCGGTCTTCTGTTCTGTTGCTCTGAGCAATCAGCACCAACAGCCTGCCTCATTGTTTACTTCTTCACTAGTTGCTTAATTGCTAGTTCCTCACTCATCAAGACAGCCCTGCCACAGGTAGTGTCTCCCTACAAGAATTCAACCCCCCCCAAAAAAAAACACAACATGCAATTGGTCCATAACAACATGTAGGGAGCCAGTCTTTTGGAAAGTTAATGGCTCTTAGTTCCCCACTCAGGATCAAACTACCCCTGTATAGTTCTCCGCACAACAGGGATAACTTGCAACAATAGTTCTGTTCCTGGGGAGATCGGTTCATTTCTCTCCCACATCTTTCCAGGTTAGAGGAAGCAGGGAAGCTGGATGAGGGGGAGCATGATGTCACGGTCCCTGCTAACCAAATAGTCCAGGGAATTCAACCCTCTGAGCCCCGGATCCATTACATCCTGAGGCAAACAGAGCCTCAAAGTGAAGGACAGGCAGGGGCAGCAGAGCCCATGGTGCTTGGTGCGAGAAATTAAGGGTGCTACCGCATGGCTGAAAAATCAGGAATAAAAAGAGGACATTTTGTTCCCTGCTTCTGGTCACATGACTTATAAACTGGATTTAGTGTCCGCATGTATTGGGCAACAATTAGTCTTCCACAGTCAAGGGAGAACCATCTCTTGTAAGAGCTGCCTTCTTGTGCCTGCTCTTCCTGGACTGTAGACTACGTAACCCATCTAGTCCACCTTCAAGGGGGAGCCATAACTCGTGAGCACAGCATGATGGGTTATCTAGGCCACAACCAAGGAAGAGCCAACGTTTGTAAGCCCAGCAAGATGGGTTACCTAGTCCACAGTCAAGGGAGAGCCACCCCTCATGAACAAAGCAAGATGGGTTATCTAGTCCACCGTCAAGGGGGAGCCAACCTTTGTAAGCCCAGCAAGATGGGTTACTTAGTTCACAGTCAAGGGAGACCCATCCCTCATGAGCACAGCAATATGGATTATCTAGTCAACAATGCTCCACAGTCTTTCAAAGTACCTTGATTTTTATTACTCAGGGAAGTGACAAGGAACTGGCAGGGGTGGCGGGAGACAGCATGAGGATATTTTAATTTATTCTCATTGGCACTATTCATAATAAAGCCAGATGACATGTTACTTCTTTCTTTCTTTCTTTCTTTTTAAAAAGGAATTGCTTTTTCAAGCCAGTCAGGATGCTGCGGAGATGATGATGACACTCCAGCCACCTGCTTGCTAAGGAAATCCCTGTGCAAAAAGCCTCCAGGATCAGGCTGGGCTGGGATTTTCTGAAGGGGTTCCCTGTGGCTTCTGACAAGTCAGAGCTGCCATCATCCACTGGTTGTCCTGATGACCCGCAGAGAGATACACCTGCCCGCCTTTTTGCAGCCAAGATCCAGCAAGGAAAGGACTTCCCTTCCCATTCTGGAGGTAAGTGGAATTTTACCAACCACTACAGGGCATACCTTATATTCATTTTATGTGTGCCTTTAAGAAAGTGATGCTAGTGTGTGTGGTTTATCATTGCTGATTTGAATTTTGGGAAGGCATTTTGTAAAATCATGAGTGACCCGGAGTCCCTATTTCCTCAGAGTTTGGAAAAGCTACTTTTTTGGGCCATAACTCCCATAATCCATCACCCGTCATGGGCTCTGGCGGAGGTATGTGTGGGTATGCATGATGCTGATTGACCAAAAGCTGTTTGGCTGCTAAACTTGTTGGAGAAATACATTGTAAGAACTGTGGATTGAGAGCAGTCCATGTAAAATGTGTTGATTTTTGCACAGACTGTGCACACAGAGCACGGAAATGACAATTGGGGGGGGGCGTGTTGGAGCCAGAAAAAAAAATCAGGATCCATCATCCACAAATAATTTCCAGGAAGAACATCATAAAACCAAAAGGTGGTGTTCGGCAACCTTCCAAACAAACAAACAAACAAAAATCAAACAAAAACAAACAAACAAACAAACAAATACTGTGTAATTTTTGTAAAGCCCTCGCCAAACTTGGGTAGTCGTGGCTGTGAAAGGAACACTCCACCCAGCTGTTGAAAATAGCATGACTGGCAAACTGGGAGGAATTCTGCTGCCATGACAAGAGACTGGACCTCAGTGAGGACTCCGTCTTCTTCAGTCCACTAGGTCTGACTACCCATTGGGCTGCAATTGACTTTTTACTCTTGTGTTTTGATGTCAAGAGGCTCCTGCCTCCCTGCCACCCCCACCCCTGGTGCAAGGCTATAAAGAAGTCCACGTGGCTTCATTTCATGCAACGGGAAGATTTTGAGGGCCTGGACTTTTCATCTGCAAAGGGGCATTGCATCTGGCCTGATTTTTATTTGCCTTAAGCTTGGGTTTTCTATCTTCTTTGGCTGAGGAAACATTGGGGAGAGTTCCAAGCCCATCTTTCTAGGTAACTTTTCAGCAGTCTAACCAATTACTTTGCCAGTCATGGATGTTGCTGGATTGACTGCCACCAGAGAACTGCACCTTCTCCGTGGAGCTTGGTCCATCCCTCCCACCTACCATCTCGGAGAGAGACTGACTAATACAATTTGTCAGTGCCTCGTATGTCTGTGAGAGAGGACTGCCCAACTTTTCTTTTCCTGGTGGGGAATGGAATAGATATTAGGAGCAGAGGGACAGACAAGCAGCAGGAGGTAAGTGTCCCTGAGTAAAGAGGGGCAGTTGGCAAGCACAGGTTCAAAGACGGATGAAAGGTCTGCCCCAGGATGCCTTGGTATGAAATTATTGATTTGTTTGACCTTACAATACTTCTCTTTCTCTGCTAGACTTTATTTCCTCTCCTGTTTGGCTTAAAGGAGTTGGGTTAAGTTTGCCCATTTGGATTTTGTTCAACATCGCTCTCTTTTGGCACTTAACTGTCATGGATGGCTCAGGGAGCTATAGGGACCTGGAGTTCAATTACCCCGCTGGGGCCTCCTTGAGAAGGACTGGACTCGGGGCCTTTTCACACGACCACTAAGATCCGCTGGCCACTTAAATTCGGACCAGAGATCTTGGGGGTTCGTTGCTCTTCCTGCGTCCCCACCCCTCCGCACTTCCTTGTTCCTGTCTGCGTGAGGGGAGGGGAAAAAAAGGGGACAAAAGAATGCAGGCTCACCTCAATTTGCCGGTCCAAGCCTCCCCAAGCCCTGTTGTTGTCCTGATTCCTTCTCTTAAAGGGGCAGGAGGCAACCCCCCCCCCCCAAAAAAAACCCAGCAAACAGAAGCGAGGAGAGCCGGGCACTCACTCCTTTACATCCGGATCTGGGATTTTTCACCCTCCAAGAGCAGGTACCTGAAAAGTGCACTGGGATGCGCTTAGGTGGGTGTGGCCGCACTTAATTTTCTGTAAACTCCGGAGCTGGTGGGGAAACAATTTTAAGCTCCGGAGCTGGGAGCCATTTGCGGCGGAGTTTAGGGGTCCCTTCCAGTTTAGCAGTGGTAAGATTAGATTATTTATTCGGGGTTCCTCTACTGGTGCAACGGAACCCAGAGTGACATAAGGGATAGATTAATGTGTCAGTGCTCTGCTTTGGATTTGAACCCTTCCTTCAGTGTGTGAGAGAGAGGGGGAGAGAGAGAGAGAGAAAGGAAGGAAGAAAGAAAATAAAAAGCTGCTTATATTCCACCCCATATAAACAGCCACTGTGGTTTACAATATTTCTTTTTTAAAATATACAGGCTACCTTATTACCTATACCCCCAGTTAGCTGGGTACTCATTTTCCAACCTCAGAAAGATGGAAGGGTGTCAGATCCATTGATATCAAATTGGCTGCAATAGTACAGTTTAACTACTGTGTCATGAGACTCATCTCTCATCCCTTGAAAAGCCCACCCGAGTCACTATAAACAACATGAAGGATATAACACACAGTGGTGCAAGAGTTTAGTCTAGAAAAAAGGTGCCTTGTAGGGGCATGATTGAGATGTACAAGATTATGCAGGGGGCAGATCAAGTGGAGAGAGGGTAGCTCTTTTCTCTCTCATGCAATACCAGAACCAGGGGCCATCCACTCAAATTGAGAGTTAGTAGAGTGAGAACAGACAAAGGAAAGTATCTCTTTATCTAGTGTTTTCTAAGTCTGTGGAGCGCCTTGCTGCAGGATGCAGTGACAGCTTCTGGCCTAAATCCCTTTAAAAGGAGGATTGGACCAATTTCTTGAGGCAAAGTCCATCACAGGTGGCAAGCCCTGATGGAGATAAGTGGCATCTCCAGTCTGAAAGGAGGGTATCTCAAAGTGCCAGACGCAGGGGAGTGGCACCAAAAGATAGGCATCTACTAGTCTCATGTGCTCCCAGGGGCATTTGGTGGGACCACTGAGAGATACAGCAAACTGGACTAGATGGCCCCTTGGCCTGATCCAGCAGGGCTCTGCTTCTGCTCTTTTGAGTTACGTTTGCAACTGTGTGCTTGGTTTTTCAATTGGCATACAGTGGTACCTTGTATAAAGGAATTAATTTGTTCCAAATGAAATTATGTTAAGCAAATTTTCCTTTATACAAATTCCCATAGGAATACATTGAAAACGGAGTGATCCCATTTTTATGTTGTACGGATTCTCCCCATAGGCGATTTATGTTAAGCAAATTTCCCCTATCTCCGGAATCATGTTGTACAAATTTTATGTTATACAAGCTGTTTGTTATACAAGGGTCCACTGTACTTGCTTTTTTTCACTTGGTGTCTTGTGTCTGGCCCAGCTGAGTGGGAAAGATTCATACAACTAAAATACTAGGTGAGGACAAACAGACAGAAGTGATGGCAAACGTGGCGTGTGTGTTTCTCTCTCTCTCTTTGTGTGAGAGACTGAATTTTGGGAGGTAAACTGAGTGATCTCTCTTGGGCTTACAGTTCTCAACTGCCATGCCTGGGAAGAGCGAGTACATATGAACATAAGAACAGCCTCGCTGGAACAGGCCATCACAGCCCATCCAGGCCAGCATTTTGTCTCACACAGTGGCTCCCCATTGGCTTCAGGGTATTCCCCAGCAGATGTCTTCACCTGCTTACGATTCCCTGCCAATGGCATTGAGAGATCTCCTGCCTCTCTCTCCAACCTGGAGGTTGTCCTTAGGCATCCATCATGATAGCCATGGATACCCTTGTTCTCCATGAACTTGTCCAATCCTTTCTTAAAGCTGTCAAGGCTGACAGCTGTCACCACGTCTTCTGGCGGGGAGTTCCACCAGACAGGCAGGTCTCCTTGTAAGCAGGCAACCTGGCAATAAAAGCCTGGAGCTGCCAAAGTGCCAATTCCGACAGGTAAGGTAATAGCAGGGTTGAGCAGCAAGGGGTGAGTGCTTGGTTTCAGGACCAAGGACAGCACACTGCAGTAGCCCAGCCCAGGCAGCCAGCAGGCCTGTGAGCGGCTGATACCCAGCTACTGCAGCTTTCTCTCTGCTGTCCTTGACCATGATGGGGGAAAGGTGCGTCCCAGACTAGAGATGTGAAGGCCTGGGGGGAGGGAGAATAAAATTGGGGAAAATATTTTCCCCAATTTTTCCTGAAGCCTTTATGGGTTTTTTTTTTTTTTGGAAAATTGAAAAAAAAAAGATTATGGAATATTTTATTTTAACATGAAAAAATATTTTAAGACAGGGCGTTGAAATATTTTCCAAATCATTTCTTTAAAAATATGAATAATATCTGATTATTCCAATTTCTGTGCACTGAGGACAAGCAAGTCCTAGGTTACAAACGGAACTCTCCAATACAAGAACAAGAAGCAGTCTCACTCAATCTGTACCCCTGAGCACAGAGAGAAACTCCTAGTTCCTTGAGCTCCTTGCCCTCTGAAGATGCCGGCCACAGAGTCTGGCAAAAACATCAGGAAGAAAAACTTCCAGAACATGGTCAAACAGCCCGAAAAACTCACAACTATGTATTTCTTCCTTTTGGAGGAAGATTAGGGTTAGGGTTAGGGTTAGGGTTAGGGTTAGGGTTAATTTTATTTTAATTTAATACTGTGGAGAGGAAATATGAATAATTGCTAATTCTTGGTTTTTAAACATTGTCTTAATGTAGAGGGTTTTTTTGTTCCACATAAACAGTTCAGGGGATTGCTACTCCATTTGTTATAATTACAAATTATTACACTTATGGGGTAGCTGCCCCTGTTCCTGGAGAGGTCTGATCTGGCCACCATGACATATGCCCTAGTCCAGTGGTGGTGAACCTTTGATACTCCAGATGTTTTGGATCACGACTCCCACAGTCCTTTATCATTGGCAACCTAGGCCCAGAATTCTGGGAGTTGTGGTCCAAAACATCTGGAGTGCAAAAGTTCACCACCACTGCCCTAGTCACTCCTGGCTGGACTACTGTAATGCATTCTATGGGGTTTTTTTTTGCTACTGAGGGAAAGTCTCAGGAAACCTCAGAGGGTCTAAAATACTGCAGCCAGATTGCTGAATGGGCTGGTCACAGGGATCACGTAAACCCTTGTGACAGCAGCTCCATTGGCTGTTAATCTGTTTCCAGGCACAATTCAAAGGGCTGGTTTTAACTTACAAAGCCCTAAACAGCTAGGGTCCAGGCTATCTCAAAGACATCATCTCCTAGTATGAGCCGGCTCGGGTGCTAAAGTCATCAGGGGAGGCCTTCCCCGTGATCCCACCACCCTCACAGGTGCATTTGCTGGGTACACAGGGGAGGGCCTTCTCTGTTGTTGCCCTTGGACTTTGGAACTCCCTCCCACTGGAGGCCTGACTGGCTCCATCCTGGCTGTCCCTTCACAAGCAGGCAAATAGTTTTCTCTTCAGACAAGTCTTCCCTCAGCCTGTGTGGGGTTCTTTCATGTATTGTCCTGCCTTGCTGCTTTGGATATGTTTTTAGTGTTGCTTTTGTTTTCCGTGTGATAGTTATTGATCCTTTTTTAGTATTTGTTTATTCGCTGTTTGCTTTAACATGGTCTTTTAATGAGGCAAGTTGCCTTGGAGAAAGGCGGGCTAAATAATAACAGTGAAATAAGGAGTAACGCACGTGCTGATGACCCCATGCCAACTTGGATGGAAATGGTTGATTTTCAAAGGAAACCCCATCCTCAGAGTTCTACCTCTGAAGCAGAAATGGAACCCAAATCTTGCTTCAGGGTCTCCCAAGATGCATAACCATATATCAGGCAACCCATCCTCTGTAAGCTCCCAGAGGACGATGGGCTTTGCCATTCTGCAACTCACCGGGAAATTGTGATCTGCAGAGAGGATTGGTTCTCCTTTCCAGCAACTGCCCAACTGACTTATTTTCTTTCAGGGGGTGGGGGGTGGGGGAAAGAAGCTTCTAGAATGTGCATCTCACAGGTTCCTATAGCAACCAGGCACATGGCCAGCGCCCCACATTCTGGACCCACTCCATCCACAGCTTCCCAGCTTCCCAGCCATAAGCACCCCTTCAAGGAGAAAAACGGAGGGGGAACCCGAAATAAACAAAGAAACATGAGGCAGGGTGCCCAGACGGCTGGGCTACACCATCGAGGCCTTGTGTTTGGATCAGAGGTCGCCTTTATGGACTCGGCTCCCAGAATGAGCTTGGCCGCACGCGCGTGCACACACACACGCACACACACACACACGCACACACACACACACACACCAGTATCTTTTTCTTGGTTCTGGTAAAGGTAAAGGTTTCCCCTGCACATGTGTGCTAGTCGTGTCCAACTCTAGGGGCGGTGCTCATCTCCGTCTTCAAACCGAAGAGCCAGTGTTGTGCAAGTCCATGGCCACGTGGCCGGCATGGCTGCAAGGAAACACTGCTTTACCTTCCCGCTTTTTTACAGCAGTACCTATTTATCTACTTGCATTGACATGCTTTCGAACTGCTAGGTTGGCAGGAGCTGGGGTTATCAATGGGTGCACACTCCGCTGCGTGGCACCCGGGATTTGAACCGCTGAGGTTCCAACTTTGCAGCTGACAGTTTTCGGAGCCTTAGTCCACTGAGCCACCACGCCACATTCTGGAGAGTGCTTTAAATACATGCCTGTTGTGGCCTTTCATCTCTTAGGGTATTTGTACACGACCCCTAAACTCCCCCGCAAATGGCTCCCAGCTCCGGAGCTTAAAATTGTTTCCCCACCAGCTCCGGAGTTTAGGTGGCCACGCCCACCTAAGCGCATCCCAGTGCAGTTTTCAGGTACCTGCTCTCGGAGGGTGAAAAATCCCAGATCCGGATGTAAAGGAGGGAGTGCCAGGCTCTCCTCGCTTCTGTTTGTTGTTGTTTTTTTGCCTCCCGCCCCTTTAAGAGAAGGAATCAGGACGACGACGGGGCTTGGGGAGGCTTGGACCGGCAAACGGAGGTGAGCCTGCATTCTTTTGTCCCCTTTTTTCTCCCTCCCCTCACGCAGACAGGATCAAGGAAGTGCGGAGGGGTGGGGACGCAGGAAGAGCAACGAACCCTCAAGATCTCTGGTCCGAATTTAAGTGGCCAGCAGGTCTTAGGGGTCGTGTGGAAAGGCCCTTACTCAACTTCCAGATACGTACTCCAGTGGCTCCTTTTTGCCACACGTCAAGCAGGCAAAGTCTCTCCTGCCCAGTGCTGTCAGTAGCCAAGAAGCCTCCTGGCGCTGCCAGCTGGTGATGACACCCTGGTGCAGCTTTGTCAAAGCCAGGCTGGCACCATTTTTCAACCGCAGTAGGACTTGTGCTGTGGGCAATGGCAGGGATAGCCGTGGATTTGATCTGATTTTTTCCGGCAGTGGAGTTTTGACCTCGGTGTCTGTGCTGAGTGTTCCCGTAGGACGCAAGTCAGGACCCCTCTCCAAATGTTGGGCAAGGTGTCCAATTTGCCAGCTTCACCAGCCACTTTAGGGGCTTCAACCCCCAAACCGAGCTGGAGGCCCAGGCTGGCCAGCGAGAGAAGGGTACACATCTAGTGATGGTAAAAAAATGTTCTCACTGGTATTGTAGGGCAGGGGTGTCCAAACTTTTTGCAAGAAGGGCCAGATTTGGTGAGGTGAAAATGTGTGGGGGCCGACCCTTCAGCCGAATTTGGCCCCTGGGCTGGACTTTGGACTAGCCTCTAGGACATGCAAGGAGGCAGGGAGGACGCAGCAGCCACGGAGCCAGGGACAGGTAGGCTAGGCAGGTGGATGTGGGAACGGATGGAGGCAGGGAGGGCAGGGAAACCATAAAACTGCAAGCTGAGGCCTCCATCTGTCATGGGGAGAGGCCAGCTGGCAGGGATGCATGACAGGCTGGGCCCGCGAGGAGAAGAGGCTGCGGGCCGCTTGAAATTTGAAAATGGGCCACATTTGGCCCCTGGGCCTGACTTTGGACATGCCTGTTGCAGGGGCTAAGGATCGCAGGAAAGGCAGGAGCATAGGGTTGTCATGCCAGCTCTCACAGAGCAATGAGAGAATGTATGTTGATGCATGTGCAAACAATGCAGTGGTGGTGGTGGGGCAAACAATATGACTTTATTTATAATACATCATAGAAAAGCATTATCTGTGCATCAGACAGCCTTGGGCTGCGGCAATGAGACCTGGCACCAGATGGGGGGGGGCAGGTAAATCTAAGCTTCTCAGAATTACACATGGATGTTGGCACGGCTTTAGGTCCGAGTTCCAAGTTCAAGACTTTGGATCCAAGTCTGATTCCTTGGTACCAAGCCCAAAGTCTGAGTGCTTATTACAAACAAGCTCTTTTCCCCCCAGGAAAAAAAAAGACGGTGAGTGGATAGATTTCAAACCACAAGTTGAGTTTGTGTAACTGGGGGAGGGGGGGAATTCCTTGGTCAAATCTGAGACAAGTCACTGGTGAGTCTGAAGTCCAACTTGACAGTGAGTGTCATGAATTGAGTTCCCGTCCCTGGCATTAGAGACAATAAAATCTCTCTTTTATTGTCATCACAGGCAATAAAATCTGTCTTCCTCCTCCTCCTTCACCACCACCATCACTTATACCAGTGGTTCTCAACC
>JAHTLZ010000330.1:697176-712914 GCA_023846285.1 Phrynocephalus versicolor
CCCCCCATCAAAGTTCTCCCGACAGATGGCCACCCAGCAGGAACCACTGCCCTGGTCAGGTCCAACACCTCACGTTCCCCGAAGGAAGAGGGGAAATTTAGAGCAAAGAACCAAAAACAAAATTTGCTGTTGAGTTTGTTTTCGCTCCCTTCCTGTGTGATGCTTTTTTTTTATGCATGAGGGTTTTTAAGAGGCCCCAGAATTGTTTAAGGGGGGGAAAAACACATCAAGCCCTCCTGTTTCCTGACATCATTGTGGGTTCTTTTCTCTTCCCTTTGAATAGCAGGCTTATTATTGTTAAAGGGCTCCAGCGTGGTTTTAAGCGCACAGAAAAATATTTCCCTGGTAACATGAATGTGGCAAAAAGCGAGAGACAAAGGTGGTTAAAGAAGAGGGGGGTAGACAAAGGGCGGATATGCAAAACAGTTGTGGTGGAGTGCGGATAGATTGTGACTCTCCCAGGTGATACTGTAATCTGAATGTGGACTGCATCGGTTAGGGTCCCTGCGTAGCACCCTCTCAAACATCTTTCTGGATTATTCTTTCCTATCACTTCCGTTGCATTCATACCCGGTAGTGATTAATATGATCTTTGGCGTCGTGGGAAAAAATGAAAACAGCAGAGACCGGTACACACTCACAAGTGCTTTTTGGAAAATGTGCCGGTGCCACGAAAGTATCACTTCCGTGCATTGTCCCAACACTGCAGTGGCGTGAGCGTGTGCCGCCACTGGAGAACGCACCCTTCCCAAACGCAACACCCACCCCATGGGAAACGAGTGAGAACGCAACAGAGAGAAGCCCCAGGTTTTGTGCAGCAGGGCAAGAAGAAGTCAAAGCCACCCAGGTGGGATGGGGGGAGAACCGCTCTGTTTTGGAGCAGGCTCAAGCATCTTGGTGACTCATAAGCTGAAGATAAGCCGGCAGAGTGAGGCAGCGGTTCAAAAAGTTAGTGTGATTTTTCAGGAAATCTGAGGCATAGTAGCGAGAGCACAGGAAATGATACAGGGATCCCCCTGCCTATCGCGGGGCTTAGGGACCTGACCTGACCTGTGATCATTGAAAATCCACGATATGCGGATGCAGGTCGAGTCAGGCCTCGGGGGGGGGGGCTAGCTGGGGGCTCTTGTACTTACCCCAGGCCTGGCCCTACCCCGAACGGACCTGTGAGAGCCTTCACAGGCCTTCTAGAGGCCCCCAAAGGACCTCCCTGTGAACCGGAAATCATTTCTGAGGCCTCCGACAGGCCTAGAATGCCTGGCTCCGCGGCGCGATTGTGCCAAGCGGAGCGCCCTTGTCCCCACCCCCGACCGGAAGCCTCGCCAGATTTATTGGGTCCGCGAGAGCTTCTGAAAAACCGAGCCCTTATAAGGGCTCAACAGGCGTGTCCCGGCCTCTTCGTTGGCCGGCTTTGCCCACCCACTCGCCTCTTTATGCAGTAGTATGAGCTTGTCTGGTTGCTTCGGGGCCGGATAGGAATTTTTGACCCTGGGCACAATTGGCACATAGCACCCGAGGATTTTCCGCCTATCCCATACTGCTGCGGCGTGGTGGGCCCTTTAGGTAGGATGTTGGTCTGGGCCACACGGGGCAGTAGTGCGGAGTATTCGGAGGCAGTAGGTGAGAAGGTCTCGAATTCCCTGTGGGAACATTCGGCCTCACGGCGGCGTTGCAGATCTGAGATCACAACGCCAGGGGGGGGTGAGCGTACCTGGAGGGCCCGCCAGGCGGGCAGGCACAAATGGCGTGCCTGGACGGCCCGGCTGGGGAAAGGGGACTTGCTGGCCGAGGCTGACCTGTCCAGAGACAGGACACCCTCAGGGTTATCGACTCGCCCAGGTAAGGTGCCAGTGGGATGGGTCCTGGGAGACCCGAGGTAACAACTTAGAACCCGCACTACAGCAGGCCCCCTGTTTGAAGTTGTGTTTTATTCTTGGTTGTTAATAAAGTGTGGCCCGGAGCGTTTACCCAACACCTTGTCTCGTGTGGTTCCCCCCGGGCGGGGGGCCCCCCCCAAGGCTCTCGGAAGCCTCAGAAATGATTTTCAGCGATCCAGAAGTCACTTCTGGGTCGTAGGGAGGCCCTTTTGGGGCCTCCAAAAGGCCCGGGAAGGCCCTCACAGGTCTATTTGGGGCAGCTCCAGTACTAGGGTAAGTATGGGAGGCTTGAAACAGGACTCCCCCCCCTTACCCTAGGGGGCCTTTTTCATATACTGCGGTCCTGCAATATAGCGAGACCGCAATATAGAGATGGGCACGGAACAAACAATTTTTCGTTTCCGTTTCCGTAACGAAATGACAAACGAATTTTGTCTCTAAAATAAAACGAAACGAATAGAAACACCGGAAATTTTGTCGAGCATTTTGTTTTCATTACGGCAATACAAGTGATCTGTTTTAAATGCTAAAAAAAAATCACAAAAAATTGAAATAAATGGTAACGAAATGGTAACTAAACAAATGAAAACGAAAACGATTTTTTTTGCAAAAATTCACGAAAAACGGAAACGAACCGAAACGGACCCCTAAACGACAAATGACAAATGAAACACCATTTTTTTGATTCGTGCCCATCTCTACCGCAATATATGAACCGAGTAAGGGCGGCGGGGGACCACTGTAGTTTCAGATTTCAATTGGAAGGCGCCCATGAGGGCATTGAGTCCAAAACCCCTCCTCAAGGGAGGAATCCAAGCCAAAGTATATCTGACTGACAGTGGTCCAATTTTCTCTTGAATGCCTCCAGCATTGGAGCACTCACTACCTCCCAAGGTCATTGGTCCCATTATTATATTTCTTTATCTGTTAAGATGTTGTTCCTAGCACCCAGTCTAAATCTGGCTTCCTGTCACTTGAGACCATTATTATGTATCCCGCTGTGAGGGTTCGTCTTTTGACCAGATGCTATACCTCTGCTTACTCAATAAAGGAGCCCCAGAAGGTGAAAAACAGAACTTGTGGTTGTGGTGAAGAGGGGAAAAAACAAGTATGAATATTCATGAGTGGTACCTTGTATAAAGGAATTAATTAGTTCCAAATGAAATTATGCAAGCAAATTTTCCTTTGTACAAATTTCCCATAGGAATGCATTGAAAAAGAGTAATCCCTAATCGCGACCATTTTGATGTTGTACGGATTTGCCCCATAGACGATTCTGTTAAGCAAATTTCCCCTATCTCTGGAATTTTTTTATGTTGTACAGATTTTATGTTATACAAACCGTTTGTTATACGAGGGTTCACTGTATATGGAAACCTAATAGGTGCTGGAGAGTTAGGGTTAGAGTTAGAGTTGAGAGCAGTTCAGTTCAGTTCAGTTCAGTTCAGTTGAAAGAGCTGAGAGTCAGTTCGGATTATCAGTTAGGGTATTTGTACACGACCCCTAAACTCCGCCGCAAATGGCTCCCAGCTCCGGAGCTTAAAATCGTTTCCTCACCAGCTCTGGAGTTTACAGATAATTAAGTGCGACCACGCCCACCTAAGCACGTCCCAGCGCACTCTTCAGGTACCTGCTCTCCAGAGGTGAAAATTCCTGATGCGGATATAACGTAGTGAGATGAGAGAATGATGAGAGGTTTGGAGAAAGGGGGGGGGACCAAAGAGGGAGATAAGCTACGTGGAAACGCAGAGTGACAGTTATGGACAGTTGGAGCCGATGGAATGGACAGTTCAGGTCTACCCTGGAGGGACGGGTCCATGGGTGAGGCATCATCCCAAAGCAACCTCTCAGGCCTGGATGACCAAGAGAGGACCGAAGTGGTCTCGGCACCCCTGTTGCGGATCAGAACGTGCCAGATGCGGAAGACCTCCCCAGTCTAGGACAGGAAAAGCATTGTCCTTGGGGAACTACCCTTATTAGCAGACGATGAGGTACATGCTATGCTTAATATTGAAACACTATTGTCAAGCAAGGTTAAAGAAGCTGTGCCAAACACGGAAAAGAAAAGTCTGTTGACAAATGTTGTGTTTAATAAATGTTTATTAAGTTTTGATACACCACCTGTCTTGAGGCGCTGCCAGCTGTGACTAGAGCAAAACACACAACTGTCTTACCCAGCTCACAGAACCACTTGCGATGTTATCATGTACCATCAAGTTGCATCGGGCGCATGGTGATCCAGGGAGGGTTCTCAAGATATGTGAGCCGTTCAAGGAGGGAGACACCATTGCCATCCAACCTCACCCCCAGGGAATTTCTGTGGCTCCGGATCTCCCAAGTCCTAGTCTGACTTTATCCCATTTTGTTTATCACAGTGGGGGTTTTGTCTGTTTTTACCCTTTCAACAGGTTTGTAAGATGCCATGCATCGTTCAGTGGCAAGGCAAGATGTACATGTAATGTAATTTTTTAAAAAAAGAAACGGAAGCAGTTGGACATACCGCTTCCTTTCTGACAGTATTTATTACCGCCCCTACTTTTTCAGGAAAATGGTAGCAGTCAAAAATGAGATTTTGGGGAAACATTTTTTTAAAAAAAGTCTTTCATAACAGGAACAAAACAGAACACTAGAGAGGCAGAAATTAATTGCATGACTAATGTATTAATAACCAGTTTCCATTGGTTAATGCCCAAGAAAACAAATCTGTCCTTCAGCAAACTAGGAATGAGGATGGATCATGTAATAAATATAACTCATGGTTTTGGATGAGCAGTTTTTATGACTAAGAATAGTTTCCTATACCATTTAGTTCTTCAAATTCTTTGATATCTTATTGCCTCTCAGTCTTCTCTTCAATAGACTAACACTCTCAATCTTCCTTGTAGGATGTGATTTCCAAATTATTTCTCATCCCGGCCGAACTGCCTCTCCATTTCTTTCATAAACTGGAGTGTCCAGAACTCTAGTTTTTTTAACCAGCGTTTTGTTAGTCTGTGGAACTCCCTGCCACAGGATGTGGTGATGGCATCTGGCCTGGATGCCTTCAAAAGGGGACTGGACAGATTCCTGGAGGAAAAATCCATCACAGGTGACAAACCATGATGGATATGTGTAATCTCCAGGCTTAAAACCGGGGTACTTCAAGGGCCAGAGGCAGGGGGAGTGGTATCAGGAGACAGAGATCTAGTCTCGTGTGCTCCCAGAGGCATCTGGTGGGGCCACTGTGGGATACAGGAAGCTGGACTAGATGGGCCTTTGGCCTGATCCAGCATGGCTCTTCTTATGTTCTTATGTTCTTAACTGGACACAGGATTCCAGGCGGCATCTGACTAATTCATAATAGAGCAGTACCATTACTTCCTTTGGTGTGGAAGCAATGCTACGCTGCTGGTTTTGACCTGTCAAGACCGAAATGGCGTAGGTCCAAGCTGTCTCATGGTCTCCCATTATGAATCGGCTTAGGTGTTAAGATCATCAAGAGAGGCCTTTCTCTTGGTCCCGCCACCTTCAAAGCAAAAGCAAAGCAAAGTGTTCTGCTTATATACCGCCCCATAGCACTTCAAGCATTCTCTGGGCGTTTTACAATTCACTGTAATTATGCAGGCTAAACCTTCAGAAAGGCCTTTCGTGTTGACCTGGGAGAGGGCCTTCTACAGTATGTGGCGACTCCCAGACTTGGGAGCTCTCTACCACAGGAGGTGCAAATATTTTCAATAAATAAATAATAATTTTGTTAATGTAGCCAAGCACTGTGCTTGCCTGTTTGCTCCGGTGCTGCTCTTTGACTTATATATAGCTGATGGTCGACGAAGATACCTACTTTCCTGAGTCATTTCCAGACAGCATATTGTCTTCTCATGACTGTTAATGTTCAAAGTACAGTAGCCTTATAGAGATGTCTCCTTGGGGCAGAGGACAGTAGCCCAGCTGGCTGCATGGGCTGAGGCCTTTGGGAATCATTAAACCCCCCCCTCTCTCTCTCTGAGTGGGGAGGCCCCGGATGGAAGGAAATGTATTCCATAGCCCACATATGCTCAGGAAAAGCCAGCTTGGTCTGTATCTCTCCCCCAAGATCAGCCAGGAAGCCTGTGAGAAGGGGTTTTCAGGACAAACAAGCTGCCTGTGGTTCACTCAGATAAGGTTTGCATACCCCAGCTATGTGACCGAAGAGTTGGGCTAGCAAGAGAGGTGGCACTAGCTGACGGCATTCTGTCCGCCCAGACCAATGTGTAGACTTCTCATTCCTAAATAGACTCAGTTTAGTCTTGTTAGCTCCTAGAGAGAGTTTCACTTGAATTGATCTAGGACTCACTTCCTCGTCTTTGCCAGAAGCACCTGGCAAAGCTCTTCTCAGACACTGTAGTTTGAATGAGCAGAATGCTTTCCCTGGCATCTTTCTTCGTTGTCCATCTATCACGGCCAGAGTTGCAGGCCCTTTATCTATGGGTGTACAGTAAGACTGCAATATCCATGGGGGAATCCCTTACAAGGCTCACTTGCAAATACTGGAAAATGAAGAAATAGCAAATGCTATACATGGTCTCTAGTTCCCTCTAGTGGTCAGTTGTGGTAAATGCCCTGTGGAAATGCAAATACACTGTACGCATTTCTGTGTTTGTTTATTTATTTATTGAATATTTTCAGGCAGTGGATATATGAATCCACGGATACCCGGGTCCCACAGAATGGGGTGTGTATGTCCTGCAGCATATGTATGCATGTGTAACCTCAGAAGGAGGTCTAAAAGTTCTATGATGGATGCACAGAACATCTGCCCCGTCAATTGGAAACCACAAACCAGTGGGACAACAAATCTGCCCTCCTCAGACTTATACTTATTTGGGGGGTGGGGAATGGATCAAAGAGTCTCTTTCTGCTCTCAAGGAAGTGAGGGGGTGGTTGTTTTTGCTATGTTCTGGGAGACTACAAGAGTTCCTAGCTATAAGGAGGGGGGTGGGGTTGTGTAAATGAGTTTGGAGACCCACGCTCTCTCCCCTTGGACTTCTGGAGATAGCTGACCTCTGTAAATCTTTGACAGGCATATCGGGAATGACTCTGGGCTGAGGGGAGAGGGGAAGCAGCCCTGAGCCTATGCTTTGAACAGGAGTTCCCATCATCTCTCCCTGCTGCTCAGGCTGGCTGGGGCCTTTATGTTCTTATGTAGGTCCATAGCATCTGGAAGGCCAGAGGTTCCCCCACACTATCCAAGGTGTGTGTGTGTGTGGGGGGGGCTACTCCAGATCATGCTACCTGCTGCAGCTCTTGAGAGTGACCTTTGGGTTAAAATATTGACCGGACATTCCAGTTTTGATGAAGAGGGGCCACTGGAGAAGCAAAGGAATCCTGCTTCTAGGGACATTTTACAGGGAAACATCCATCAGCACCACAGCTTGTTAAAAGGGAGAATTAAATCTGCAAATAAAAGGACAGGTTGTATGGACAGGTGAGTAGCCTATTGTGGCCCAGACACATCTCCTTTCTTTGGCTTCTCCAAATCCTCATTTCCCACCTGGCTCCAGTTTCCAGGTGCTTCCCTCCCATGTCATACCAACCCTCTTCCATTTGTTCAACACCTCTCTCTCTCTCTCTCTCTCTCTCTCTTTCTCTTTTTAAACCTAGAACAACATGTTCCAACCTGAGTGGCAGGTAATTAAAACAGCAGATTTATAATAACAGCCACCAGAGAGAGTGAGATGGGAAAAATTGCTTTTTTTTTTAAGTAACCTTAAAATACCCCAAAGGTTGATCACAGTCATAGGATGGATTGAGGAAAAGCAGAAAAATGTAGGCCTTCCAACATTTCTCAGTAAGGAAAATCCATCAGTGGCTGTACATGTCTCCCTCAAAGAAACTCCATCAAGCCAATTTGAATTGAATCCAGAAACAAAGGATTTGAATCATATATTTCTGAGTGCATCATCGTAGCATTGATATATTTTTTTTAAGTTTTCCTTTTCTGGAGCATTAAAGCCGTCGTCATGTGGGAAGATTTAAAACAAGCTGTTGCCAACATCCTGCCGGGAGACACCAAAGCTTGCATAACAAGCAACTGCAGGTATTATACCAGCCTTGCCTTTGCCGACCGGAAACAATTTTGTGTGAAAAATGCACTGCCTTGGAAACGTGACCTTCTTCCCTCCTTCCTCAGTGGAAGCACTCGGGGTCTAACTATCATGTTCTAAACTTGCCTTCCCTTTCCCGGCAACCTCCACATGTGGTTGGGCCAGAGGTCCCATCATCCCCATGCCGTCGCTGCTGACCCACAAACCAGTCACATCTGGAAGGTGATTTCAGCAAGTGGTTTCAGCTCTTTGACATAGCAGGCTGGAGACAGCTTCTAGTGTAACAGCTCTTTATTCAGGGAGAGAACAAGACTGGGGACTGGGGAGAGGGAGCTACATTTATAGGAGCCAGGACTGGCTAGGAAAGGATACATTTTGGAGGGAACAATTACAACCAATCACAAAGCTGCCTTTTGGCAGAAACCAATAGGACTGAGGATTCAAATGCAGCAACTTGAATAAACCAATAGGCCTGTTCCCTTTGGAACAGGAAGGCAGTTGCTTCAACATAATCAAGTACAGATAATAGAAATACAGATCAATACACAACAATGCTGATGCAAGAACAATTTCCATTTAAATGTGGATATAGGACAGAGTAAATGTGCATTAAGTGACTCTGCGTCTGTGTTTGGTTTTAAGACAGGGGTTCCTAAACCTTTTTAAGTCATGTCTACATTTTGTAATAGCCATGTAACCTGCACTCCACCACCACCACATTTGGCTAAAAAAACCCACATATTTAATAGGATAAAGTCATCCCTTCTCTGAAATTAAAGGCTTTTTCCTCCCTTCACCCTAAGGGACTATTTCTCATGTATATACACATACATGTGAATTTTAATATCTGGCTCTGAAAGGTCGAGAAAGAATTTATTTAACAAGGTCCACAATGTATAGGTGGAGTAGGAAATGGCAAACGACTCCAGGATTCCTGCCAAGAAAACTCCATGGACATGGAGTCACGAAGAATCGGTCATGACTGTAAAGACACAACACACACACACACAATGTATAGGAGGCAACCTGTGACTTTCCTCATCCCTCACCCCCCCCACACCGCGATCCCCTTGTGTCATAGATCACTGTCATCACAAACCCAAGGAACAAATTTAGATAAAACATCAATGGATAAAGCTTCTTGTGATTAAGCTCAGCTTTACACTGTGAGTCTTAAAGGGAAAGGGTAGGAGAAAAGGGCATTTGATCGTGATCAATCTGATTTCTCCCAAGTGGCATTCTGGCATTTGTTTCTTCTGATTGTTCTTTGTTCTGTAGCGGAGGCCAGTTTACAAGGGGGGAGGGCTTTCTAACTGCCTTGAATTACAAATCCCAGGACAGTTGGGGACTGTACAATTTGTCCTTCAGTGCATCTGGAAAGTGCCATGTTGGGGAAGAGTTCCCTAAAGCAGCGGTTTCCATCCTTGGGTAACCCAGGTGTTCTTGGACTGCAACTCCCAGAAACCCTGGGACAGAGCAGCTGGTGGTAGAAGGCTTCTGGGAATTGTAGTCCGCGAACGCTTGGGCTACCCAAGGTTGGGAACCACTGCCATAAAATATAGAATCAGAGATGTTGGAAGGGGCCTATAAGTCCAACCCCTGCTCTATGCAAGAACGTGGATCTATGAACATAAGAACACAAGAACATAAGAAGAGCCCTGCTGGATCAGGCCAAAGGCCCATCTAGTCCAGCTTCCTGTATCTCACAGGGGCCCCACCAGATGCCTCTGGGAGGGCACGAGACTAGATATCTCTCTCCTGATACCACTCCCCCTACATCTGGCCCTTGAAGTACACCGGTTTTAAGCCTGGAGATTACACATCTCCATCGTGGTTTATAACCTGTAATGGACTTTTCCTCCAGGTACCTGTCCTTAAGCTTTGTTACTGATCTGCATTTTTCTTCCTCTGTTCTTCCTCCAGCAACACTTAGTTCACTTTTCTTCAAATACTGTTTGTCTGGATTGAAAAAGATTTAATAAAAAAGATTCCCCTATTCCAGTTCAAGGATACTGAATGATAATGCTGTAATGATAATGTGGCATCAGCAGGATCCCAAACCAGGATGACATTTCCATTCCCTTCTTTGGGAGGGACTCTGGGTTTGTCAAACGTGCCCAAGGCTACACAGGCTGGCTTTTCTCCCAGGAGGGACAGTGGGGTATCTGTAGCTCCAGCTCTGCAGTCACCTGTGGAACACCAATCCAGTGGAATGCTGAAACATAATGGTAAACCAAGGAGGCAGAATTCCTAATGAGACATTTTTAGTACCTCCGTGCATATGCAGAATGTTTTTCGGAACAGCTGAAAAGCGGCATCGTCTGACGGTCCGTCTGCACAGAATCCAAAAGCAGTCAAAAGGGGAAATCCAAAATCATCATGCAAAATGAAGGTGGTGCTAGAGAGAATAATATTCTTCTATCTCATGTGTTAACATGGCTTTGCTTGTAAGGGCCAAGTGGCTATTTTTTCTTCCAAAGCCCATGCACTCCTTAATTTCCTTTTATTGCAGTTCCTTTCTCCTCTGATCTCTCATCCTGCTTTTTCCTTCCTTTCCTTAACTGCAACTCCAGTGTATGGAAGAATCGTCTGCGAACTACCCTGAGGAAACTGGCACCATAAAATGGGATAATGCAAAGTTACTTCAGTACTAAACCTTGTGCGATCCTTATTCTGCAGTCACATAAACTAACAGGATTCCAGCTGATTAATTTTTTTTCTGTGCTCTAGGTAGAGCCAAATCTGTTTTTCCACCAGTTTGTATTTATGCAGTTGCATCGTTGAAGGGCTTGTAAGACATACGGAAATACAGTACGAGTAAAGAACAGTAGTGCAGCCAAAACTCGGCTAATGACCTGGGTTCAATCTAAGGTAGCCCGCCCGAGGTTGACTCGGCTTTCCATCCTTCTGAGGTTGATAAACTGAGCATTCAACAGCAATAGGCAGCTGGCATAACAAAATTGTAAAAACCCAAGACAGTGCTTCAAGGTCTTGGCTTTGACTTTCAAGGCCCTCCACGGCTTGGGACCAGAATATCTGGCGGAGCGCATCTCCCAAAGGACAACTGGGTCCAGACCCACGAGATTGGCGCAGGCGCGCTCACTGAGGGTGGCCACACCCAGAGAGGTGCGGAAATCGCGCATGCGAGACCGCGCCTTCTCTGTGGTGGGCCCTTTGCTCTGGAATCATTTCCCCAGTGAGCTGCGCCTGTTGGAGTCCCTGCCCGCCTTTAAGAAGGCTCTGAAGACCCTCTTCTTTAGAGAGGCCTTTGGCGACCTTTTTAGCTAGCCTCCCCCCCCTTCTCTCTGCCCGGGCCCACCGCCATCTTGCCTTTTCGCGTCCGGTGCCTCTTTTCTTGGTTTTATCCTTGTTAGCCGCCCAGAGTTCCCTTTGGGAAGATGGGCGGGATACTAATCCAACAAATAAATAAATAAATAAATATAAATAAGCCAGAGGTCCCCAAGCTTTTTGGTGCCAGGGACCGGTTTACATGCCTGTGGACATTCATATACATGTACAAAACAGCCCCCCCCGCCCTTCTCTGGTTCTGTTATGACCAAAGCTGTCACAATAGTTGTGTGTAAGATGGCCTTCGTAGTCACCAATTAAATAAAACGGATTGGATAAGTTACTCAGGGAAGCAGCAATATTTGTTACATTATTGCAGTAACAGGTACCCATGCTAAAGATAGGCACACATCCAGGGATAGCATTGGAGAAGTTTTATCCCCTAGCTCCACCCCACCCCCCACCCCACTGCAAATGTCCCTCCCTTTAAACTCCCATTGGATAGGAGATGTGGTTTACAGCCTTTTGATTCACCTAAATTACACACACACACACACACACACACACACACACACACACACACACACACACACACACACGTGCGCGTGCACACACACACACACAGACACCGGTCTTTATTCCCCACCTACTATCTGGTCCCGGGATGGTCTGGGGGTTTGGGGGCAGTTTAAAAGTTCATTCAATGCAAGCCAGTTTCTTAGCAAGTCAATTTATTTGTCTTTGCATCAAACATAAACAGTCTGTTTATGCTCAGAGTACACCCAGAGGGAGACCACAGCTGCGGTATAAGGATATCTGTAAGCGGGACCTGAAGGCCCTGGGAATGGACCTCAACAGCTGGGAAACCCTGTCTGGAGGCAAGAGATACAGCCTGGTCTACATAAATTTGAAGAGGCATTTGTCCAACAGGCAGAGGAAAAGAGGCAGGCACAAAAACAACGAAACTCGAGGACCAGGCAGGTAACAGAATACATCTGCCCCCAGTGCAGTAGAGACTGCCATTCCCGAATTGGTCTATTTAGTCACACTAGGTGCTGTTTTTAGGATCTCTACTCCAGGCATGATACCATAGTCTTTCGAGACTGAAGGATGCCAATGATGATGACACTGTGTAATGTGAAAACCACATCTTCCCATTTCTGACAGTTGCACGGGAGAAGAAAAGTCCAGCACAGAGGGAAGGATAAGCATGTGGGGCCCTCTCGGGTGCACACCTTAGGGAACCTTACTGGCCACCATGTTGCCAGGCCCCTAACAGGCCATGGATCAGTACTGGTCCCTGTGCTAGAGGTTGGGGACCCCTGCTTTAAGCGCTATGGGGCAGGATATAAGTAACATGCTTTCCTTTCGTTTAAAAAAACAACAACAGTAGGCATCCAGGTCTCTGCAAGCTAATGCTTTCCTGTAAAGCTAGACAATACTTTCTTGGTTCAACAAATTGATGGTTAATAGGCCCAAAATGTCAGCTTAATGAAGCTGTTTGACATTTTGAAATAGGCAGGAAAAAAGCATATAAAGGATGCACAGCATCACTCACTAGAAATCCCATAGGCCAGTGATGGCGAACCTTTTAGAGACCGAGTGCCCAAACTGCAATTCAGAACCCACTAATTTTTTTGCAAAGTGCCAAAACAGTAATTTAACCTGTATACAGGTGGCTATGAAGGGCCGATGTTGGGTGCCCACAGAAAGGGCTCCAAGTGTCACCTTTGGCATCCGTGCCATAGGTTCGCCATCACTGCCATAGGCCATTGGGATCCATTGCCTTGCAGGAATATCTGCTGTTTTCACCATCTTAAACTCCATGGATTGTGTATTTTTTTAAAAGAGGACTGACACAGAAATGCTGGTGGTGTTGAGTACTGCTTAATTCAAAAGATACAAGATCAGGTAGCACTAGGACTTCTTGCTGTGTGGAAGAATGGGGATAATTTAATTATTTATTTCTGAGTATTTTTACCTCGCCTTTTTCCTTGGAAAAGGACCCAAGGCGGCTTACAGTAATGAGGGACAATATACAGTCCAGTACCTTTAAGACATATTCCAATTTGGGAACAGGGAATTGAGGGGCATCTTACAGCATTAAAAGGTAACATTAAAGCTAAAAGAGATGTGAACCGTTAAAAGAGTAAAATTTCAATTGTGAGGGATGACGCTAACACTGAAAACACCAGTGTGTTTATGAAGGCAGACAATGCAATCTTGTACGATGGACCATCTAAAAGTTAGGAAGGATGGAAACTAAGATTGAAAATATACAGTAGTGTCAGAAGCCTGGACTATGATTGCTAGGGTGGCAGGAATCACATCCTGGCAAAGCCCCTTTTTCCGACACTAATTCTCATCCTATCCCATATAGATTATGGGAATTAAAGAGTCCTAAGAAATTGAGACTTCTTGGTGGAATAGTTAGCGAGGCAAGAACGCTTCTATATAGAATACTGCTGCGATTACTCCTTAAATGGACATCAGCGTTTTCCAAATTCAGGCTCCAACTCCAATGGGAAACAAATGATCCATTCTTTTGTGGCTTTATTACTCTTTCTGTCTTTCTCTTCATCCTTCCCTATTATCTCGCATCCCAAGGCCTTGCCTTAATTTTGGGATTCTGATGGCTTGGAGACCCAAACAATGCCAGGAAATATAAATAAGCAACATATGTTTTTATGTTCTGGGCTGTGTATTGTCCCTCATTATTGTAAGGCACCTTAGGTCTTTTTCCAAGGAGAAAGGCAGGATAAAAATATTCAAAATAAATAAAATAATACGGTATATGTAGCCCCAACACAGCAGGAGGCCATCAGCTTGTGGGGAGCTGACGTGTGGAACACCACCCCTCTAGTATTATGTACAGTGTTAATGAATTCATTTTATTTGACATTTAAACACCCCCTCAGCCCTCACGGCTTTCAACACCAAGGCGACCAGGAGGCTTTCCTCATCCGGGTATCCCACCAGTTCAAACAAGGCTCAGCCCCATCCTTGGCACCGCCCCCCTCAAGGCGCCCACCCAATGAGACAGGGAAGCGGGTAGACGCTCTTTCAGTTCATTGGCTGCTGCCTCAGCCGCAACCCCACCCCAGCCCGCCCATCTCTTGGCCCCGCCTCCGCGGGCAGGAATTCTCTCCAACGGTTCCTTCGCGCGCGCCAGTCCTCCCTCCCTCCTTCCCGCCGGGGGAAAGAAAGAAGGGCGGGAGAGGGAGGCGTGGCACTGCGCATGCGCGCTCAAGCTCGTCCCGCCTCTTTCCCCCCCCCTCTTAGAGAGCGAGTCCCTAACAACGCAGGGAGGGAAACAGGGGCGGGTTTGGGCGCATGCGCAGTCCGCCTCTCCCGCTCTGAGGGGACGCCTGAGGAGCCGCTGCGGGACTCCCCGCCTCAGGATTGTCGGTATTCGCCCTTTAAACCCGCCATGGAAGGGGCTCGGAAAGAGGGCAGCCACGTCCCTGTGAGTATTGGGGGAGCGAAAGGAGGGCCAGAAGGGACGGGGAAAGGGGTGGGGGGCAGGCTCGTGGGAGGGAGGGGGGCTCGGCTTTCTGAGGGTTAAGTTTTTTTGGGGGGGGTACCTGAGAGAGCCTCCCCCGCTTCCTCACACACCTATTTAGGATTTATCTCTCTGGGCGTGAGGGAACTTTTATAGGGTTTGTAGTCCAGCCCCGCCACCGCCCCACGTTTCCTCAGCTTTAAATATAAACTCTTCCCTCCCTCCCCCCCTTTAAAAAAAGTTCTTTTTTTCCTACGAAGCACCCCCTTCCTGTGGTGGAATTAAAAAAATACAGTCGCCTCTACCACCACCATCTCCACCCGGTTATTTTCGGTCGCCAAATTGCCCCCCCCTGCATCTTGAGAGACCCTCCCTTCTTTGGAGGGGGGCAGATGGGTTCCCTAAAATAGCCCCCCCTCCTTCCCAAATAGGGGTTTCCCCCAGAACATCTTCCCCAAAACGAGACCTTTCGGTCCCCAGAAAAGTTTTCACGGGATGCAGCCTCTCTTGTTTTTTGTGGAATTCGGGCATCTTGTCCCGTTGTTATCATCATCATCATCATTATCATCATCATTATCATCATCCCTGGGTGGGGTTTTTGTTGTTGTTGTTGTTGTTGTTGTTGTTGTTGTTGTTGTTGGGGTGGGTGGAAGGTGAGCAGTGTAGTGCTGCAATGGCAACCAGCAGGTCTGGGATGAGCCCTCTATAGCCTCTAAAGGGCTGTCAGATTTGATAAAAAGTCAAAACAAACACGTTTGTCATCCTTTATTATTCTGCACTTTTATTTTTTCCCTGTGTATTTTTCTCTCATTCCTTTTGAGCACTTTTTAAACCTGTTGATGTTGCATGGGCAGACTTGGCTGCGTTTGCCTTTAGGGCTACCTGGTGGGTTCTCTGCCATGCCTCTCCTGGGAAAGCCTGAGAGCAATGACTTTCTTTCTTTCTTTCTTTCTTTCTTTCTTTCTTTCTTTCTTTCTTTCTTTCTTTCTTTCTTTCTTTCTTTCTTTCT
>JAHTLZ010000330.1:714866-736173 GCA_023846285.1 Phrynocephalus versicolor
AGTAAGTAAGTAAGTAAGTAAGTAAGTAAGTAAGTAAGTAAGTAAGTAAGTAAGTAAGTAAGTAAGTAAGTAAGTAAGTAACAACATGAATATAATGGGCCCTTGAGAATTCACTCAGGTTTTCCTCCCTTCTCATAAGTCAATACTGGCATGAGATGAGGTTGGTATCATCTCTTTCATTTTCCCAGCATTGTGTGTATATTTTAATAAAAATGATTTCCATTCCTTTTCCTATTTGAAAATATGATAACATTTGACTCCTTTTAAGTTAGTTATGCACATGTCCCTAGAGAGGGGTTATTCCAGGTTCATTAATATTAGGTTCTAGTCTATTAGTAATCGTTTCTGAAAGCTGCCAAGATAAATATTATTCTACACAGTATCTGCACCACATGGCACAACTTCTTGGACATTTGTATTCCTTCTGTATTGCTCATTCTTTTCCATATCCCCACCAGCACAACTTTGCTTTTTTGGCAACTTGTCATTTTAATGTGCTGTTGCTGTCAGCTTCCTCCAGTTGCTAATGTGCAGCCTCTGAATTTCTGGTTAATTAACTTTCTTTTGACATATGAGGTGTTCTGTTTAGTTTTTCTTGCTGGAATCTATTTCCCATTTTTCTCCAAAACATGATTGTCCATACTTAATGCATATGCTTTTATGGAAAGCTGGCCGGTAAACTTTGATTTCAGGTCTAGCAGGTACGAGGTATGATTCTAATACAGTGGACCCTCATATAACACACGGTTTGTATAACATACAATATGTACAACATGAAAAATTCTGGAGATAGGGGAAATTTGCTTAACAGAATCGTCTATGGGGCGAATCCGTACAGCATAAAATTGGTCACAATTAGGGATTACTCCATTTTCAATGCATTCCTGTGGGAAACTTGTATAGAGGAAAATTTGCTTAACAG
Organism: Phrynocephalus versicolor; assembly: GCA_023846285.1. Taxonomy (NCBI): domain Eukaryota; kingdom Metazoa; phylum Chordata; class Lepidosauria; order Squamata; family Agamidae; genus Phrynocephalus; species Phrynocephalus versicolor. The sequence goes on from JAHTLZ010000330.1 coordinate 715,789, forward strand.
AATTTCATTTGGAACAAATTACTGTAATTCCTTTATACAAGGTACCACTGTACTGTATCTTGAAGGTGTGCCGGCACCAATGATATAGGAAAAACCTTTCATATATTGTATTTCGTTGCCATCCAAAACAAAAGGAAGAACATGAATGGGGGAGGGCTTTGCTATGCTTTCCAGCAATGCATTGTGTGGTTATTTAATTCAGCATAGAGACTTCCCATCAGTTGGTATTGGCGTATAAGATGATGTGATAATTTATGAAAGATGTCAGCGTGAGGCAAAAGGAATCTTGTAAAGAGCTCAGTCTTTATGACAGCTTTATGACAGTTGAGGTCCAGATCGCGTGCGATTCCCTTATCCATCATTAGGCCTGGAGAGAGGGGCGAAGAGAACCAAGTTGCCTATGTTGATGCATGCTGCTGTTCATCTTTGGCCTTATGGGTCTTTGTATTTTCTCTCTGCTGTTTATATGGCCCAGTCCCATTTATCCTTTCTAGGAAGACTTAGAGCTACAATAAATTCTGGGTCTGCAGCCCCCATAGTTAAAATGTGTGTTGCTTAATTCTGGAGTGATGCTCTCTCCTTCCTTGTCCCTGCTGATTCTGTCAAGGTAGTGAATTCCTCTATGCCATGGGTACTGAGTGGAGTACACACACACAGCCTTGTGGCGCAGTGGTTAAGCTACCTTACTGCAGTGAAGACCGTACAGTGGTACCTCAACGTATGAATTTAAACCGTTCTGAATGCATGCTGTTAAGCTGAACTACTCTTAAGTCGGAGTACCTATCTAAAAATTGAAAAATAAGTTAAAAATCAAAAAAAGTAAAAAATTGTAAGTCGAGCAGACCATATCTAAAATTTGTAAAGTGACAGTTAAAATGCCAATAGTTTTCTGCTCTTAAGTTGAGCTGCTCTTAAGTCAGGGTACCACTGTACTCATGACCCGAGTTCAATCTTGGGTTCAAGTGGTTCGCTGTTCTGTCCAGAGGTTGGTAAAGTGATTACCCAGTTCAATGTGTGTGTGTGTGTGTGTGCAATGTGTAGCCTTCATAAATAACTGCCCAGAGATTGCTTTTAAGCTGTATGAAATGGTATACTGTACTGTCTAAGCAGAGCATTTGCCTTTGCTTGGGGGTGTTGTCTCATCAGATACATACAAAGGCTCTGATACCATCTAGGTTGGAACCTACTCTTAATAGATCTGCTAGTCTGTAGCAGTCACTTTGCCAGGCATTATTCAAGAGTATACAGTAGCAGCTGATCCCTGTAAGTAGGCGTGGCTCCTCACCCTGTTTCTTATGCCCCCTCCCCCATTCCTCTTCCCTTTCTCTTTGTTGGTTCCTTGGATTCTCATCCTTTTCAGAGATGTTGGTGTTGACACAGCATTAGAAGAGCTCGTGTTGTGTTTTGCTTCTGCTGAAAGATGGTTGCTGGGCTTTTCTGGGGTCCTCTCTGCTTGCTTCTTTGGAAGATGATGGAAGAGCTGGCTGCCTAGGCACAAAGAGGGGAGAAATCACGGCTGTAACCATGAATGAACCTGCTCTTGTGAGAGACACCAGTACCCCTCACCCTCAGTCTTCTGTTTTCACCTAGTGGTGGCTCGCAGGCATTTGATGTTAGGAGAAAGAAACTGGCTTCCTCTAAATAATTTGCATTTTAAAAGGGACGCCTCAGGGCTCTGGTTGATTTATCCCAAGGCAGTGTTCTTTGGCAGAACTTCTGTAGCAGCATTGTTTCTGTCACCAGGAATTGCACTTTTATTCCTCATATGTCAGTGATCCTTCTGTTTTGGTTTGTTTCACACACAAAAACCAGTCCTTCTACAAATTAGTTTCTTTTTATTTAGAACCTCTTAATGGATGCAGTTCATCTAATGGAGAATTGCATACAGTATTCTATATCTAGTATATAGAAGCAGACCTGGTTTTGCTTCCAGTTGGAATTCCTTGTATGAAGGGTAAAATTCAGACCAGGAATAAAATGTTCCCACTTGGACGCCAGCCATGCCCCTTTCCAGGATATTCATACCTTCCTATTTCTGCACTTCCAGCCTTCAAATGTATAATCATTGTGTTATTTGTTGATTGTATTATTGTCCCATTAAAAACACAGAATAAAATCCAGTTGTTAGTCCCAAGCAGAGCATTCTGCAGCCAGGTACCTAAACCATGGTGTGGATATGGACTTTTAGCCAACTTCTTTTGTGAGTTTTGGCATTTTGTGTGTACAGTATGTGGTCTATGGGACCCCAGAACAAATCATCTGAGTTTCCATTACATTTACTGTATCTCTAATTATCTCTTTTAGTAGGTAACTAAGGTGTACTTTATTGAATTTTCACTGCCTTGAAAGTTCTTTTCATCTGCCCCTGCAGTAAAAGGGGCTACTTAAATTACCAACTTTTAGCAGTTAACAATTCCTTCTGCTTGCAATAGGTTTACAATAAAAGCTTGAGTTTTACTAATACTGATTTATTTAACTGACATAATAGAATTGTAAATTGATCAAATTTCACCTTATATCCAAAGAGGGTTGCCGTGTTAGTCTTTTCAAGCATTTCAGGCAAAAACAAAACAAAAGACATCAAACATGTGGCACCTTAAAGACTAACTTTCATATTTTAATGTAACATTTCGTGGACTACATGTCCACTTCTTCAGACATATAGCAGCAGAACGAGGTGTGCAATATAATATGGGATGGGATATACATTTCATACCAGATATTCATAAATAGAGTTGGGTGGTGGATAGGGGACGGGGGAGAGTTGCCTGCTGATTAGAGTATCAATTGTTTTATTCCAAAATTCATGAACTGTTGGAAATTCTTATTACATATACAGCAGGAGAGCAGTTAAAGCTTCACAACTAGTATTATTGGAAATCTGAGTAAAACTTTCTGACATGGGCTCTACATTTGGAAGCATTGTTTACATAAGAAAAGTCAGTGCATGTTGAATACTGTACCTTGGCCTTTGTTTTTTCATTAAGACAGTTACTGACTCCATGATGTTTAATTCAGTGTATTCAATGTTATCCAATGCTGGAGTTTTGGACAATTACGCATATTTTAATTGCCCCTTGTGATATTCAGCAGGGGGTATTTGATTTAAATCAAATCAATTTAAATTGTGATGTAAATTTTAAACATGTATTTTGGACAATTTAAATAAATATTAATTATTTTTATTGAAATTGTGATAATTGGATTGTCCAAGTGTGATTCTTTGTTTTGGGAAAACATTCCATTCTTATCTTGCTATCTTACATATATATTCTGGAAGATCAATGTTATTTTAAAATCCCAACGACTTTACAACTAGAGATGGGCATGAAATGCCAAAATGGCATTTTGTGGTCGTTATTTGGGCCCTGGCGTCTGCTTTGCTCCATTTCTGTTTTTCGGGGCCCCAAGGCCCGCTTTGTTTCTGTTTCTTCGTTTTTCGGGTGCGGCAAGCTGTGACCACAGGGAGGCCTCCCAGGGTTGGGCGCCACCAGAGCCGGCGGCATGCAGGCCGGGAGAGCGTTCCCGCGGCCGTGGGGAGCCCTCTGAGGGCAGAGGCAAGTCTCCTGGGAGAGCCGTCCCATAGCCACGGGGAGCCTTCCCGGGGCCGGGAGCCACCAGAGCTAGTGGCAAGCCTGCTGGGAGAGCGATCCCGTGGCTACAGGGAGTCCTCCCAGAGCTGGGCACTGCTCCGATCACCACCCCCAACAGGCCGCCATCCCCAGAACGCTGCCCTCCCTTGGGCCCCCTCCGCAAGGACCGATCCGCTGCGCCATCTGCCACCCCCGTTGGGTCGCTACCCCCAGAGCTCCATGCAGTGCCGCCCTAACTGGGGCCCTTCTCCCTGAGAACCACTCCGCCCCGGGAGCCACCCCCCCGGCAGACCGCCGCCCTGCACCCCCCCGGCCTAGACCCGGAAAACCTGTGGGGGGTGCCGCTGCACTCCCCCCGTGCTCCAGCGATGCCCTCCGCTCTGGTTTCCGAGCTGGCTGCACCATCGCCGCTTCACCACATGGCCGAGATCCCGGAGCCCAGCCCATAAGGGCTCGGATCCCACCTTTTCTCGCGAGACCGGCAAAGTCTCGCATCGGCTCTGGCGGGGAGGGGGCAAAGAGGCTCCACCAGGCCCAGCCCCCTCTCGCCGCCCTCCGCTGCTCCATTTTTCATTGCGCGAGTGGCGCGACGCCAGTAACGGAAACAAACAGAACTGAAGAAAAATTTCTTGGTTCTGTTCGGTTCGAGCCTGCCCCATCGCAACAGTCGTTATTCGTACCGTTACGTAACAGAACGAATAACGGAGAACGGTAACGAAAAAATGGTCATTTCGTGCCCATCTCTATTTACAACCTAAGATGCCATTTTCCCCAGTTTTGGCTATTATTATTTGCTAAAAAAATCCTTTTCCTTTCAGCCTATTGCAACAACGCCACCACATCATGACCTGAAGGAAGAACTATTAAGCCGAAGCAGCAGCGGGACCCAGATTTCAAATGCCAGTGGTGTCTCCTTGGGAGAAGTGATCAGACGTAGATCTGTGATTAATCAGGTAACTTGGCAGTTCTGTCAGTAAAATTTTGTGGTGTCCAACTGGGATGTTCATGTATCAGTGCATAGGTAATCTGCATGTAACTGGTGTTTTGGTGCTCTACATTCTGTGACAACATCACATCATTTCTCTCGTCATTTTCTAGGAAGACACTTTATTTTATATTTTTATTAAATATAATTTATATAGTGCTCCATTACTGCAGACACTACTGTGTGGATTTACATGCTGTGCTAATGAACATATCTGGCCACTTGATCCTTGATACCTTTAGAGAGAATGTTGATGTATTTTTTATGTTACAGATACAGACCATCTTTTAGATAATATCAGGAATAGGTTGTATTCTTACAACTACGCTGTTAGGAAGGTTGAGAAATAATGCCTAATGGTAGAGGAGTGGAGAACTAGACTCAAGGTGGCCCAGATACATGTGTAACACTTAAAAACTATGCCATTCCTGGATCTTTAAATCAATTCAGAGCGCCTATGAAAAATGAAGGCTTATAAAAAAAACTTCCTTCACAGAACAGCTCATCAGAGGAGGCAGCTGGACTATTGAACAAAGGATTTGACATCTCTGTGTCAAAGATGTGAAATGCACATATGCCCTCCGTTCTAGAACTGTGGAGTTATGCAGGAACAACAGCAGATTCTATAACATCTGTCTTGAACAACTGTTGTATCTTTATGCGGATAGACAATCCCCTATTCTGTATTTTTTTTTAGGGGACGGAAGCATGGTACCAATCTTGTACAGAAGCGGATGCCAGCAATCTGACAGCAGCCAACAGAGTGAGGCTTGGCCAGTCGGGGGCTGGTGATATGTCTGAATTTCCAACTATGGAGGAAGGATTGGTTACACCCAGAGAGATCTCTAGGAGGCAGCAGACACCTCATGTGATGCATACTCCTGTGCTTGGTGCGTTCTGTGTAGTGTTTTTAAAACATTGTTTGTTAAATATTTTAATGACAAGATTTTTGAAGTGGCTTTTTACTCAAGCTCATGGGTGCTTAGTGACCATAGTTTGTGTTACGCTACATATTTCTTGAATTACAACCTTTTGCGGGACTAGACTTCCTTTGTGACCATGGGGTGATATTAGTGATAGATAATAGATTTCATCAAATAGGCCCTCTTTGGACAAGTTCTGATGCTTCAGTCAGTGAATGCTCAAACAGGGAAGAGATTTAAAATGTTTCTAATATGTTTCTAGATGGCTGAATTCTCTTCTAGTTTACCAGAAAAGTTGATTTACAGTGTATGTGTGGGTGTAGAAGAAGAATGGGTACTAAGAAGAAAAAGCCAGTTAGAAACTGTGATCAGATAGCTCTAGAAATGTGTGTGCGATTGCACTAACAAGGGACCAATTCAGGCAGAGATTAGAGTCAAGCTGTTCCCCACATGTCATGTGACTGCAGGAAGATAGATTGTTCCAGACCCTCTGTAGGTGGTCCAAAATGGGATCTGTTTTGCCGTATGATTACACCCTAAGACAATTCAGGTAAGAGTGTACATGAATTCAGAAAAAGCCTATTCATGAAAGTAATATGTTAGTGATAATGAGATAATTTTAACGTGGCTCTAGTTAGACCCAACAAAGCAGAATCAAACTCCAGTATTTATTTGAAATTAGCTCTTGACACTTCATTATCCCTTTACAATGCGGCGACAGTTCAGTTGCTAGTGTCAGCTAGATTAGACACAGTGGGTTCACCGGGATTTGTGATTGTATGAATTTCCCATTCAACTGTTGATTTGGTGAGGGTTTCCACCTTTTGGGACTATCAACTAGAGACGCTGGAGAAGGATAGCTCTCAGGCCTACAGTAACACCTGAAACAGTTGTATTGGTTCCCTGACTGGTATATCGAATGTTGGTACAGTGGTACCTCAACTTACAAATTTAATCCATTCCGAGTGCATGCTCTTAAGTCGAACTACTGTTAAGTCGGGGTACCTATCTAAAAATTGAAAAAATAAAAAATAAAAATAAAAAAGGTATAAGTCGAGCATATCTAAAATTTGTAAGGCAGCAGCTAAAATGCCAACAGTTTTCTGCTCTTAAGTCAATTTGCTCTTAAGTTGAGCTGCTCTTAAGTCGGGGCACCACTGCATATCGAAAATTAAGCATTCAGGACTGAGGCGGTGGGAGCAACATGTTGATACGACAATGTGCTACTCCTTTCCTGCTTGATCCTTGTTCCTACTTGGTGTGACCCTGGACCTCGTCTCTCTTGTCTCTGGACTTTGTCTCTCTCCATGGCCCCGGTCTGGCTTTGACCCCTGGACTCTGCTTTGCTCTCTGACTAGGTGTGGCCTTGTGATAGGTTTTCTGGACTCTGATTTTCTTCTGATTTGCTGCATTGGGGTTTGGCTGAACTTACCTGTGTGTGTGTGAGTCTGTGGGTTGTGACAGCCGCTGCTGCCGAGATGCTTGCTCACTGGCAAAACTGACGTGACCCACCTGGGCAGAGTGGGGTCTCCCACCTGGCCCCTTGACTGTGGCGCCGTCGCTGCTGCAATTGTGGCGGCTGGGTTTGCCCGAGGACGGTGGCACACCCTCTTCCTCCTCCTCGTTCCTCCCTCCGCCAACCCTCCCTGGCTCCTTTCCCGGCGCTCCGCAAGGCGCACTCCTGCCGGGTGGACAGGCCATTTTTTTTAAAGAACACGCTGCTGCTGGTGACAGATTAGGAGGTCTGGTGGAGACTTCACAGGCTACTTCAAATGGCCCCGTGATCAACTGGTAGCCCACGGTCAATGACTTGTGCAGGCCTGGTAAATACCTTTGCAACAATTGCAGTGGCGAACAGCAGAATTAAAATAGCTACAGCACCTCCCTAGAACGGAAGCTGCTAAGAAAGTAACATACAGAGAAATTATTATAATGTGACTAAGGCAGTTATATTTGGATTGTACAGTACATTTTTCATATAGGAGTCAGACATTTTAGAAAGCAAAGAAAGACTTTGAAAATGATCTACAGTATTGCCTATAATATCCTGATTTCTCCTTTCTGCTTCATATTCTAGCTTCTGCTGGTAGCTTTTGCTTTCAGCTTAGCCTCAGCATTTAGCCATTGGCAGGCTTGAATTTTGGATGGTGATTGCAGAGGTACTGGATGGTCCAATGAATATTTCTCACAGCATTGGAATTTAGTAATGGGCGCTTGATTTCCATTGATTTGAGCTGGGATGAGGAGTGCAGTTCCGTCCTGTACTTGTGAAGCTGTTATGGTTGGTTCTGCAGTCAGGTAGCAAAGTCGATCTTCGGTCTGCTTTGCAGTTTACCAGTGATGGCAAATGAACATGTGCAGGAAAATGCATGGGAGTGTAAGCATTAGTAGTTTAGTGCATTAACCCTCCATCCCGGTAGCTTCAGACAGTCCACATGAACGTCTTGTGGGGGTATTATAAATTGGTGTGAAGGGAAAGATTGCATCTGGGAGTCAGACAAAAAGCCCAAAGCCCAACTTATGATGCATATCCTGCTCACCCCAACATGTTTCTGTAATAATAACAGTTTAAATAGATTTATTTAACCAAAGCAATAACATTTCAGGTTTTTCTCCTCAAGGGAGAGAGTGAGAATACTGTAATATGATAACCCTCAGGCTGCTATACACATAAAGATCTCAAGATGCGGAGTACAGTAGGACCCCTGTATTCACTGATCATTATCCACTGATTTAAGTTATCCATGGTTGGCAGAGGAAAAATTAAATAAATAATTCAGCAGCTGCAAAGCAAGCTACTGTCTCAAAACTGCAGCCATAAAGCAAGCTAATGTCATAAACAATAGCCATAAAGCAAGCTACTGTCACAGAACAGCAGTTTTGGGGATTTTTGGTGTTTTCTCTTATCCACAGTTTTCATTATCCACTGGAAGGTCTGGAACCAATCCCCAGCGGATACCAGGCTCCTACTGTACTATGCTTAAAAGGTTTTACTTTCATTTTACTGCTTGCCTCTCCCTCCTCAAACTTTGCTCCTTGTGCAGCCGTATTCCATTTCAAGCAAGCTTTTATTCATTGAACGTCTTGAAACTAGCACTTAAGTGGTAAGAGGGTTGATTCAGTGTACATAGATTTGCAGAGTTACAATGGGATTAAGGTCTTTTTCTCAATTCTGATGTTTACTGGTATTTTATAACATTTTTGCTATGAAGGAGGCATGTTATAGTTGCAGACCCAAATGCACAGATTTGAAAATAGCAAAACCAAGCATTGTTGATAATATTTTCTAGTTAGGAAAAATTGGCCCAAATAATCAGAAACCTCTGGGAGAGGTGTGTGTGTTGTGTCATTACAGTCGTGACCGACTCTTTGTGACCCCATGTCCATGGAGTTTTCTTGGCAGGAATACTGGAGTGGCTTGCCAGTTCCTATTCCAGGCGCCTACAGCACCTGGTATTCCCTGGTGGTCTCCCATCCAAGTACTAACCGGGGCCGACCCTGCTTAGCTTCCGAAATCAGGCGAGATCGGATGTGCTTAGGGCATCTAGAAGACTGAATTCATTTTTAAATCACTATAAATGACAGAGATACAGTATAACAAATAATGTGGCCATACTTTTATAGTTAGCAGTGGGTTTATTTGTATGCCTTTTTTGTAAAAGGTTCTTGTATGACTTCACTTCTTGGTCAGATGTTAGAAGTGATATGAAAAAACGATCTTTTTTGAAGGCTTGAAAATTCTGAAATATGAGAGAGTATGATGTGCTCAAACTTGATAACTGTTGGAAGATTTCCCTCTCCCTCCCTCCCTCCCTGGTTGTGAGTCTTTTGCTGTCTGCCACTGGAGAAGCTGATGTAACACTTTGGAAATGATTGCTATGGATAGTGTTGAAAGAGGATGCCACTTATGTTTGTCCTCTCCTTGATGAGTATTATGAGATAATATTTTGGTAAGAAGCATTCTTGATTGGAAGAAGAATTTTATCTGGAGGCCCCTAAGAATGTCTGCTTGTGATCATCAGAAAAGATGCCCAGTCCCAGTATCTTATTATATTTACATGCAATTTAATGTAAAATATTAAGATGTAATCCAATTCATGAAACTTTGATGCCTGTCTGAGGCATTAAGGAGTCTACCTGCCTCTGACAAATCTGAAACACATTCTGGATTTGTTTTTCTTATATGTCGTATTTTTAAAACACAGTACTAAAGATGTAGCTGGCATTCAACAGGCTCTTCTCGAACAGCGTCCATGCCCAAAGATTGCCTGATTATATAAACATATTCGCCTGCTGGCAGAAGGACAACATTTTTCTGTGGACCTGGACTAAAGGAAGTCATATATACTGTCTAGTAGCTAAACTGTTTTGTGCTTGATTGTCCTCAGTGAATCTTTTCATCGCTCTGTCTTTTTAAATTTCTCCCTCCCTCTCTCACAAACACGTGCATAATGCTAGGCAGCTATTGTATTTTGGCATGGTTTGGAGTGGGAGCAGCAAGGTTTGTAGCCTTAGTGGATGTGTTTTAATTATTATTATTTAATCTTGTAATTACCATTCTGTGTCATCTGTAATTATCAGCTTCAGCACTGTGCCCTGCCTTCATACTGACTGTTCTGAATCTTTTGCTAAAAATTCATTGGCTGACCCCAACTTCTGCTGTTTTCCAGGGAGTGGGGGAAATGCTAATTTTGTACATCTTCCATATGTTGCATTTTCAAAAAAATTACCTAAAAACGTCAAGGAATGCAATATTTCATCTTGGAAAAGGTCCCCCCCCCCGCAAAATGGTTTGGTTGCCCTTTGCTGCAGTATACCATGTTCTGCAATGTCCTCCTTCAGATTTTGTTGTAATGTGTTATTTGTGTACATATCATTGCAAATGTGAGTGCATCACATAAGGGCAGCACAGTCCCATAGTTTTGCTTTTCTCTCTAATCCATAGCACAGAATTTGTCTTTTTCACATTATACCAGGTGGCCATCCTCATTAAGCTGTCCCACCTCTAACACCAAGTTCTTGTTCCTGATCAATTCATTTCCTGAAAAGACTGTTACAAACGCCAAAGTTTTAACGTGCCATAGAGAATTTTAAATACTGAATAAAAGAGTAAAAATTACGTGTGAGTAGTATCTATATACCTTTTAGTTTTAAGAACTAATTTAAACAGCACAGAAACCAACGGACATTTTCTGGTGATATGAGGAGGGATTTTTTAAAAAAATTTCATAAAACACAGAATGTTGAGTTGCGGACAACATTTTGTTCCCTAAAGTGATGTAGTACACAAGAGAAAAAAGAGGAACAGGAAAGGCAGAAAATGGACCTTTTGTTTCTGATGCTTTCGGTTACTTACAACCTGGTTGCTGGGAAACTACAAACAATGCATGGTTATATTTGCCTACTTCAAACCTTGGAAACAGAAGCATACTTCATTTTATTGCTATTTCTGGTTATTCAATTGCAGTCGATCTACTTTGGACTAGGGAAGAAACAGAAATAAAAAAGCCAAAGAATCCAGCATTTGTAACCAGAGCATATTGCGAAAATTAATCAAGGCTACATAATTATGTGTCTGTGGATATAGCTTTCAGAGTTCTTCTTAGCACTTGTAGCAAGTGTTTTGGAGTAGATAATGGGTGTGAAGGGAACGTGACTACCAATCCTGTTGAAAGTCCATCTCACTGTTTTCTAAAGTTACTGGATGATTCCATGTGGCTTCCAAGAATCTGTGTTTCAGGTTTGCCTTGCTTACATACAAACACTGATTTAAGATGAAAGCTGAAAGTCTAAAAGATTTGAATTCTGTACAAGGCAGCAATTTCCATCTTTTCTTTCACAGTTCTCCCAAATTTTTAGCAAAGTATCCTTGACATATGAAGAAATAAGCCTATAGGATGCACAGCTGTTGTACTGATACCGTAAGAGGGAGTTCCTAAATGAGCGCTGGCTCTCTTGGTCTCCTTTTGCCAATGAGCCCCTGTTTTCTGTTATTGACTTGTTAGACGGTGCCAGCTTCACTGATAACAGCAAAGAAGAGTCATTTTCTACCTCTGCCAAAGCACTGAGAAATGATGGGAAATTTACCTTTCATTTTTCTTACTGAATTCCTCTAATTTGTCTTGGGTAAGGCAGTGTAATAGTTGGCACTGTGCTGGGAATCTTACAGAATGTCAACATGCACATGTTTTTAAAATACAGAGGGTGAAAAGGTTTGGTTCATTTTCAATAGTCAGTTTCGCAGAGGTGTATATTTGGTCTCTCGCCAGTTAAACAGGATGGCAGTTCCTCAAGTGTGGGTGGGACATGCTGTTGTTTTTTTGTAAGGAAGCAATTAAAGGCACCTCAGTGGTTCAGGCATCTGGCTTTGGAGCTGGAGTCTGGGAGTTAGATTCTGCACTGTGCCTCCTGCAAGCAGAGCCAACCTGGGTGGCTTTGGGCAAAACTGCACAATCCCAGGATGTCCCTCGAATAGTGGTGGCGAACCATTGGTACTCGAGAGGCTTTGGACCACCACTCCCACATTCCTTTGTCATTGGCAGCACAGACTTGGAATTCTGGGAGTTGTGATCCAAAACATCTGGAGTGCTGAAGGTTCGCCACCACTGAAGGGAAAGGGAAATCACTTTCTCAGTATTCTCTACCTAGAAAATTCTGGAAAGGGTCACCAACGTCAGAGTTGAATTTGACAGCACATGATGATGATAATGATTTTGGACAAAGTGTGTGCCCAAAGAATTAATTCTTGCTGCCTTCTGATTGACTTTCCTGTGTGGACAGTTAGTTCTGCCCAATTCGCAGTAGGTGCAATTGGTTTATTTATTTACATCTGATGCAGAAATACCTGTAATATCTGTCCTCCCCCAAGGCTGCTTATTGTGTCTCTTTGCGATCTCTGTTCTGGGATTGTTCCTATCCCAGATGGAAGCATGCTTGGAAAACTGAGATTTGTTCAGAAACTGGAGAGAATGGACTTTCTTTATGATGGATAGGCCTTAAACAGTCAGAAATAAACCTTCTAGGTGTAGGACTTAGGGTTTGCTTTGGAGCAGCAATTCCTCTTCCACCTACCTTTCCAGTGAGTAACTGAGAGATACATCCTGCAGGTGCCGTGGCCATTACTGACTCTTTTCAATTTTACCTCTCCTGCTGAGCAGCAGGAGAGGCAAAATAAGAAGTCCAGTGGGGAAAGAAGCTACTCCTGGTCTTATCTTCCCCCCCCCTCCCACAACTGGAGGCTGAAAACAGAGCTCTCTTCGCCCTGTGGCCATCTCTTACCATAACAATTTTGAGCATGTATGGGGGGGGCTCTTCTTTGAATTATTCAGTTGTTTTCAGGTTTGAGTCCATGATTAGTTTGAGGCAGGTATAAAAGTTGGCTTTTGTTGTGTTGCTCAAGGCAGTTGCAGACAAGATCGTTTCAACGTTATTCTGTGAACAGATTCTCATATAAGTTGAAGATAAAGGGGTGATTCGGAGCTGCCTTTTGAACCACCATGTTAGAAAGCCGGGCCTGTTTGTCTTTAAAAATTTAGTTAAGAAATAAATTCATTAGAGATTTCATACACCATTATGTATTAAATCTTATTACTTGGGAGGGCTAATTATTTGGCATTGGAAGTTTGAATGTTTTCTCTTGTATCATTTCCTTGGTTTTAGTTTGTAGAAGTACAAAATAAATTAATTGGTTGCCTTCTTTGAGTGGAAGAGTCGAAGGCAGTTTTCAGAATGGCATGTAGTCTTCATAGAACAGATTTAAATTTTATATGTTTGTTTTAGTGAGTAAAAGTGCATGGAGCATTCAGCTGGTTGCATGTGATGTATTGTTTTCCACAGACATTTGATGCTGTTTTTTCGTAGGAGAAACCTAGTTGAACCCCCCCCCCAGTTTTTTTTAGTGGTAGGATGTTTTGCTGTTGCCGTTAATGATTATGTGATCTTTATTGGGATGACAGTGTATGATTTTTGTGCAGTCTGTTCACTTCAGTTTGATTCATTTTTAGCAGCTTTCTGCTGTCGTGTTCCACAGCTTTTGACTGTATGTGATTTTTAAAGCCGATGCCAGTTGGCAGGGCAATTGCCTTAGTAAGGCTTTGATTAGCAAACCATGACTTTTTAGTCCTGCCACATCATCATCGTGGTATTTGTCATCTTGACAGACATTCAGGACAGTTGCCTCTCTCCCAACCTCCCACTGATGACGACATACTCAACACAAGGCCAGACGTTCTTCAGCGAGACCCTCTTTCCACAGACGGAAGTGGATTTTGCCCCCTTGAGGTGAGATACACCTGCTGCCATGTGCTTGACTTCTTATCCACTGCTTAGTTAAGAGCAGCAGATCTCCTGTTTGGTTTTGTGTGGGCTGCCTCTGGAGGTGACAGGTCTTAGGCTGGCCTGCTGACCTGCCCATTACCTGTGGTGAATATCAGCTCTTTCCATCATCTGGTTGTGTGACAGGGGAGAGCATACCGATGCTGGCTGTTCGTGAAAGATATTGTTAACTCCCCTCTTCTGTGAAAGCTACTTCTTTTGAAGAGGAGGGACTTCTTCCCTCTTTTTCGCTTTTGCTGGAGATTATCACCACAGGCAGCCCTAATCCTGTTTATGGTTGGGTTTTTGTGGGGAGAAGTGAGAGCCTTCTTACTTCCTCCCCAAAGTTATTCTTCCAGCAGTGCTTTCCCCCTAAAGGAAAAACAACAGTGCTGCTTTTAAAAACCCAAGATGAGGATAGTTCCTAGTGGAAGGTACCGCCAGTGCCTCTCTGCTGCTTCTGCTTTTTGTAAAAGTGCAGGACAGCATATTCTCAATTATAGAAAGGTGGTTTCCCCCCATCCTATCAGCAAGGCTGAGTGCTGTAAGAAGGAAAAAAAAATCTTCCCAACCTTCAGCCAGTCAGCCACTCACCAGGCCCAGGTTGCTTGCTTTTTCACCTCCTGGGCTAATCTCCCAGTCACGGGCAAGAGCATAGTCTTCTCTGTCTTGCCCTTTTGCCTGGCTCTGCCAAGAGGGCAGGACAGAGAAGTCTGTTGCTGGGACTGGAAGATCACTTGGGCCAGTTATGAACTAAGCCAGACCAGTCCATGGCCATCTCTAGTCATCTACTTAACTAGTGTGAAGGACTGGTTTGCTTATTACCTTAGCCATGGGACAAGGTGCTTGTCTCTGATGATTTGCAATGCCTCGATAGAATGCTTTTCATTGATTTCTGTATCGGGACAAGATCTGGAAGTTGAGTCATGGCTACTGGACTTCTTTTTTGAGAGATAGAAACGTTTCGCTGTTCATCCAAACAGCGAAACATTTTTATCTCTCAAAAAAGAAGTCCAGTAGCCATGACTCAACTTCCAGATAAACTCACCTAGATGACTGAGAATCTTCACAGACATATCGGGACAAGACTTTTGGGGGGAAAGGGGGAGTAGAAATCATTACAAAAGGTGTTTTCAAGGAAATGAATGTTTGTTGTTGGAGGAGGAGACATCATAACAAATAACTGCAGAATAGCAGTTCAAAGAGCATTCAGCTTGAGATACAAAGAACTGGCAAGGAAACTCAATGAGAATGAAAAAGGATTTAAGGCAAGATAGAGAAGGATAGGATTACAATAATTGCCACCAGATAATAAAAGCTGCAAGTCAATAAAACACAAAAACAAGGGGTGCAAAAGAGAGATAAGAAAAGCAACATAAAACGAAACTTGGTTCTTTGTGATGCTGGACTGTGATGTTTCAAATTGCCAGTTCATTAGAAAAAGGACCAGCCCACAAATGCATCTCTTTGACACCAAGGCTAAACACATTGTGTCACGCCAGATGTAAAATGGATGCTGGATGTTCCTGTGCCCTGAAAAATCTGCAAGTATTTCTCAGTTCTATCTGAGTTCAGGGCAGGATTGTAATCTGATTTACAACAATGGGCCAAGAGTTGTGTTTGTGTGTAAGCTCCTTGCCTTAATGAGAAATATTTCTGGGGTCCAGCTAGTCAGTTCAATCTCAGATTTTGTCTAAATCGAGAGAGTCTGCCCTCACTTCTTGCAAAAGATCTAAAAGACTGAAAGCTTGTCCTAATAGAGTCTATCAAGGTTTCCTCCACTCCGTGCACCTGTCACTACAGGTCCTCCCCCCCCCCCCCAAAATCCCATCAGCAAGGTGAAATTTGCAGGGGGAAGTTGCTCTTACGCGTGCAGGCACATGGAAGAGAGCCCCACTGAGCAGGGACAAAAAATAGTGGCCACATTGGAGCCCATGCCTTAATACTGTCACTCTCTTTGCCAAAGCGTATAAACGGAGGGAGAATGAAGTCCATCCCTTTTCTGGCTTTGACGATGCTCTAATCGAGGGCTGCAATTTTATTTTCTGTTTCAGAGGAACCCCGGATGCTTCTAATACTGCTTCTGAGGATACTTCAAGGCATTTGCATATGAGGGAAGCTGTACGGCTGGCGTCGACAGAAGTCAGTTCAGATGGCTCCAGTGGCTGCCATTCTCTGTCTCAGCACCCGCTGGCTTTCAGCATCATGGCCCCTAGCAACGCTAGCCTGGGTAGCTGTCTTTCCCAGCATCCATTTTCTTTCTCTGGTCACCTTGCTACGGGACAGAGGCCGCATGGCGAAGAGCAAAGGCCCAGGGATGGGGAGGCTGGAGTCTTGGGTTCACAGCCCGCAGCCTGTCGTCCGGGGGGTTCTTGGGGAGCTGCCTCTGCCCAGGACCTCTTCCTTTTGGACAGCCATGTGCCCACACCGCTCTTACTGGACATGCTTGAGAAGGAGATGGGGTTAGCCAAGGATGGCAGTGTCTCCTCTTCTGAGAGCTCTTCGTGTCGGAGTGTTTCGGGAAAGCCCCCCGAAGAAAACGAAAGAAGCCGGCTGATGGAGAGTGCCGTTTTGGTTGCGAGGGAGCCAGAAACATTTGTGGAACCGCACCAGCAAGAAGAAACAAGGATTTCTGGTCCTGCTTCACGCAGAGTGCTTTCTGATACAGTGGGGGAGTTGTTTAGAAATAGCCAGGACACAGAGCAACTGTCTGCAAACATTTTGCAGGCACGGAGGTCCTCCGAGGGGCACAGGATAGGTTTGGGCGACCCTTGCAGCCCCCCTGGGACATCTGGCAGAGCCGTCGTGAGCAAGCAGCTGGCTTCTGAAGCTTCTTTTAAGGAACAGAAGAGGAACCTTGTCGCAGCCCTGGCCGAGTGGAGACTTAATGCACCTGAATCCCTTCAGCCGGGCACCGTAGCTCCTGCGGGTGGCAATACACGCAGCAAGCAGGGGAACACCATGGAGGAAGGAGCCCAGACAAAAAAAGAATTGACACTCTCCGACTACAGTATAGAGAGAGAGTATAAGGATAGCGGAGTCTCTCCTTCCTTCGATGAGGGGTCCTTCTTTGGACACTTGGCCCATCCAATTCATCATTCGACGCCAGGCATTTTTGCAGCCAGAAACTTGAAAGAAGTGGTGGCTGGCCCAGCCCACCCAGCCAAATCCATTCTTCAGTCCCCCCTGTCTTGTGTACCGGAAGAGATTTTGAAGACCTCTTTTGCCAGAACACGTGTGTCTTCTGTGGAAGAGCCCCGTGGGTCTTCTGGAGATGACACCTGTGTCCCTTCGGCTGAAGAGCCTCTTGCACTCCAGAGCAGGCAAGAGGGAGACACCGGGAGCAGCGGGAGCCTTGGAGCTCTACGTCCTCTTAAAGGAAGGATCCAGTCTCTGCCTTGTCTGAATTTCATGGAGAAGGTAGGGGCATGGAGCCTTAGCCAGTCAGCTGAGAGGATGTCTGAAGCTTTACATCCTTCAAGTGGCCTTTCTCCCAGGCGGAAGAAAGCAGACCTCTTAAACAGCATCTTCCTTGAGCAGAAGAGCCGCACTGATCTTAAAACAAATTCGATGCCATCTTTTTGTGACCCCGTTTCCGTGGCCAGTCAGTGCTCTTACCATGAACAGCCGCCACAGACTTTATCCCTTACCAGGTCTCGTTCTGACAACTCTGGGATTGCGGTCAGCAAAGAAGCTTTGAAGGCTGATGTGGGTGATAAAACGGATTGTGATCATCAGTCAGCAGAAAGTAAAAAATCTGTTTCAGCAGCTTCTGGAATTCAGCGAGGTGGCGCTAACACCGAAGACCCGCTCCTCCAGCGTTATACCGCTCTCCTAGTTTCGGCTGTGTCCAGCGAGGAGGGAACCATCGAAAGTGCTGGAAAGGTTTCGAATAAAGAAAAGTTTATTAACAGTGACCGGGTGGCCGAACTGCTCAGAGAAGAAGGAAATTCTCTGAACAGCAGCCAAGAAATGTCTGATGGTTCTCAAGACAATGGCAGAGAATTGCTAGGTTTTCATCTTGGGGCCGAACAAATTAAAATGGACAGTTTTAGAGAGGTATCACCAGATAGCTTGACTCAGTTCACTGGCTCAGGGGCAGGTAGCGGCACAGACCTGAGACTTCCTTCGAGACAGTCGTCAAGGAGATCCTCACCTCTTTCTGGAAAATTTCGTAGCAGTTTTGAGGATGCACCACAAACCTCAGATGACAGAGAGATAAATATAGAAGAGAGAATACCAGTAAGTTCATATTTCTATTTGTCTTTTAAAAATGGCTCCTTTTGCTATTGATGGTCTGTCTCCCTGTTAGACATGAACAACCACAGTCATAGGCATGTAATGAGCTGGGCTTTTATTTATTTATTTATTGGGCTTATATACCGCCCGTCTTCCCGAAGGAACTCCGGGCGGTTTACAACATAAGAAAATACTAATAACAACTATTAAATACACAGAGTTAGACAATTTAAAACAATTTAACACAAATAAATAAACTGAACAATGAAGACTGGCTTACAGATGGCTGAAGGGGGAAAAAACACCAGACCTCAGATGCCACTTGCAAAGGAAAATTTAAAAAGTTGTACATGTTTCGTGATCATATGAAGGTTCTTTATGCTGAGTTAGACCACTGCTGCACCTAATCTCAGCCGCCAGGGTCTCAGGCCGCAGGTCTTTCTGACTGCCGCTGCCTCAGAAACCTTTTTGCTGTAAGTACTGGGTACTGAACCTGTTCCCATCAGTACAGAATTCCATGGCTTCTTCTATCAAAAGACCTGTGGTGGCCAAGTGTCAACTTAAAATGGCATCTGTGAACCATATTCAGAAAGAGACCCATGGCAGAAGTTGGTAGTCCGGCACGATGCCTCTGTTGCCAAACGGTACTGTGGCAGGTGGGGTGGGTGAGGGGAGGTCGAGTTGTCCTCCCTCATAAAGGAACCTGCACATGTCAACCAGCATGTTGGAGGTAACATTGAACGCCATTCATCCCAGAGGGTGCTGTGTGCTGCTGTATTCCATGCTGCCGATATCTATGACCTTTATGGGGTAGAAGCCTTAACAATTGAGGTAATTTAGCAAGGAAAGGCGAATTGCTATCCACTCTCTTCAGCCCTCAGCACCATCATGGAAGCTGAGGAGAGACTACATGGTTTTAGGAGAAAAAAGCAATACAGTGGACTCTCGTATAACAAACGGTTTGTATAACATAAAATCTGTACAACATAAAAAATTCCGGAGATAGGGGAAATTTGCTTAACACAATCGCCTATGGGGCAAATCCGTACAACATAAAAATGGTCTCAGTTAGGGATTACACCATTTTCGATGCATTCCTATGGGAAATTTGTATAAAGGAAAATTTGCTTAACATAATTTCATTTGGAACAAATTAATTCCTTTATACAAGGTATCACTGTATCTAACAAGTGCAGTTTTTACAGTTTATCGTGATTTTAAGTGATTCTTGTTGAAAGAAAATAGTTTCATTAAATCGTCTTCCAGTTTTTCCATATCAGCCTCTGGAACAGGAGAGCTCTCTTCCTACCCCCCCCCCCCTACTTGCCTCCATCCTTTACATTACTAATTAATCTAATTTTTAATGACAACCTTGAAACAACCTCCTTTCCGAATTATGGCAAAAGGAATAATTTGAGAATGTGGCCAGTAGTTCCAGGCAAATTATTTGGCACATATAACCGAGGCGACACAGCCATGTGCTGAGTGCGGTGCCAATACTGTGTAGGGGAGTCGGGCATAATAGGAAAGAGATTAAGGTTGTTGGCATGACAGAAAAAGTGAATCAACAGGGACTGCCAGTGTGAAGAGACAAGGTTGACAACATAAGCAGAGAATGAGCGATGAGGAACTTAATGTTATGTGACTAGTGCGTTAAAGAGTTCCCTGTGACCTTCCAGTCACTTCGTTCTAGGCAGGCATTCGGCAGTACTCCATGCCAGAAAAATCAGCTCCTCCGTAGGCTCCATACAAAGCTAAGTTTGTTAGTTTTTCCACATTGACACCTCGCAGTCTGCTTGTTGTTGTTCAGTCATTCAGTTGTGTCCGACTCTTCGTGACCCCGTGGACCAGAGCTCGCCAGGCCTTCCTATCCTCCACTGCCTCCCGGAGATTTGTCAAATTCATTTTGGTTGCATCGATGACACCGTCCAACCATCTCATTCACTGTCGTCCTCTTTTTCTTTTGCCTTTGATCTTTCCCAGCATCAGGGACTTTTCCAAGGAGTCCTCTCTTCTCATGAGGTGGCCAAAATACTGGAGCCTCAGCTTCAAAATCTCTCCTTCCAATGAACATCCGGGGTTGATTTCTTTCAGAATGGATAGGTTTGATCTCCTTGCAGTCCAGGGGACTCTCAAGACTCTCCTCCAGCACCACAGCTCAAAACTTCAGTCTGCTACATGAAGTTAAAAGGAGTCATTAAAAAAAAAAACTTCCCACCAAAGAGTCTTTCTTTGTAGCTTTTTCTCATAGACATGATTCTACCTTTGTCAGGGTTAAGAGAAATTGTGTGTGTGTGTGTGTGTGTGTGTGTGTGTGTGTGTGTGTGTGTGT
>JAHTLZ010000330.1:736183-780231 GCA_023846285.1 Phrynocephalus versicolor
TGTGTGTGTGTGTGTGTGTGTGTGTGTGTGTGTGTGTGTGTGTGTGTGTGTGTGTGTGTGTGTGTGTGTGTGTGTATTTAAATCTCCCAGTCTCTTGTCATTATGTAGGAGCCACCACTCTTCTGTTATTTGACACTCACACACACCAGTCATCATATCCAGCGGGTCACCTCTTTAATAATACCCATAATACTGCAAAATGAGCACCGTGACTCCTCTCTGCTGCGATCACCCAGCAAGGGGGTTGACAGCGAAGGAGGAGGAGAGGGAGGTGACAGCAGTGTGGGCCAGGGGCATCCCTCCCTCCCTCACAGCCCAGCTTGCCTCTTCCTCCCCTTCCTCCTCCTCTTCCCTGTTGCCACTGCCAGAAGATACAGAACAATTAAAACTTGGACCACACATCTTCGGAACAGTTTTTATCCCAGAGCTATAAATGCACTTAATAGTGAACTCAAGGACCACCAGCAGTGAGCACTTGGACAGGATTACCTAGCCTGTTGTGTAGATGCTTGTGTTTTTAGGGGTGGTGGTGGTGGGTGGGGGAGTGTTCGGGAATTTTTTATGTGTGTGTGTTGAAGGGTTTTTTTTTAATGTGTGTGAGAGTGTTTGGGGATTTGTGTGTGTGTGTGTGTGTGTGTTGAATCTGGTCTCTGGGTGTCTGAATTCCGTTGTATGTGTATACTGTGTATATACACACAATGACAATAAATCATCATCATCATCATCATCATCATCATCATCATCACCACCTTGGGATGGCATCCGGATGTTGCCTGGCAGGCTCCCAAGATGGTGGCAGCAATGGAGGAGGAGGCGAGGCGGGCTATGAGGGAGGGAGGAGGTGGAAGGAGAGGGACCCCCGGTGTCCTGCTGCTGCTGCTGCCGCCGCCACAAAGGCTCCAAGTGGATGCCCCTGCTGGCCTGCACCACCATCACAGCCTCACCATCACCAGCAGCCTCTCCCCGCTGCTGACATCACCCCACTGGCAGCTGCGGCAGTGAGGGGCTGCTAGCCACGCTGAGGGGTGGGGTGGCGGCGACAGTGGCGGCGGTGAGGGGGTGACAGCGGCGGCGAGAGCCCCCACAACCAATCAGGCAAGTTTCTATTGATTCTTATGGGGAAGTTTCTTTTGGTTTCCAAGTGTGTTTCCAGAATGAACTGTGTCAGAAACCAAAGTACTGCTGTAATGTCCAGTACTTCCATTCCTTTTTTCATTCTGTTCCTCTGGAATAAGAATGGCTGGTGAAATTTCCAAGCAAACCTCACAATGGTGCCCAGTTGGCCTTGATATCTGTTCCTGGTTGACTTTCTTGGCTTCTCTCCTCAGGTCTACCTCCGTAACCTTGGCATTGATCAGTCACCTTCCTCTATACTGACTCCATTCATGCCTCGAGGGCCCGTCAGAGAAATAGAATTGTCCCCAACAGAGCTCAGAACCCTGAAGGCATCGACGGATATGTTTCCACAGCGCTTGCAGTCATCGGAAGGTACATGGGAAGTGTGTGGGCTTTCCTTTGAGGGGGAAGAGGTGGGTTATCCAGAGCCATGAGCCTTGGCAGTTCAATGGAGTCCTCTTTGTTTGGAGCCAGTGTGGCTCTGAATACCTGTAGCTGGGGTGGAATATGATTGCCTCCCTTCTGCCCTGTGCAGAGAGCACAAAGAGGGTCTCCTAGAACAACAGGGCACGGGGTCATGTCACCTCTACTCCAGCTATTGAGTTCCATGGCAGTATCACAGAAGATAATTGGCTCTCTCTGTTTTTCACTGTCTCTCTTTTCCGTCTGTGCTTTCATGTTCATGGCTAGGAAGTAACGTTCGGCTTTCTTTTCGCGAAAAGCAGTAGAGCCACAGGGCCCTTTTTGTTGGGTTTCCCAGGTCTGACAGCAATCCTTCTGCTTCCCCTCCAAATTTTCAGGCACTCTTTATAGCCATTCCTGACTTAACAACCTCCCTGCTTAATGACCGCTCAGGCCACTGCCACTGAATGGCTGACTCAGGAAAGCACCCGCAGCTCCATCCCACGGGGCCTCTGGGCCAAAGCACTCGCCTGCTTCTGCTCGCCTGCACTTTCCCTTGTCAGCAGCTCAGAGGGGAGGAAGCAAGGCTACAGACACCCCTTCCTCCTTCCTCCTCTTGCGCTGCTTATAGGGAGGAGAATGACCCAAGCTGGGCAGAGCGACAGCTACCTCCATCTCTGTTTTCCCCTCCTTTTTGTTCTGCTCCTCCTGTGGCCTCCCAAAGCGCCTGCCTGCAAAGAGGGCAGCCTCAACATGCCACAAGACCTGCTCCTCCAGCTCCTCGCTTAACAGCCCATTTGCTGAATGACCTGGTCGTAGGAGCTCCATCATTAAGTGAGGAGTGCCTGTACTCATCTCTGAAGTATTGCTGTAGTAGGCAGACCCACCTTTTCAAGCAGACGTCTGACAATCATAACAGTCTCTCAATGCTGTTTTTTCAGTTTAGCTCTTAAAACTGGTTAATGTTTCAAATTATTCAGTGCATTTTAATTGCTATGATGATTTAATTGTTTTATAATCTTAAGATATAATTGTTGAGTTTTAAAGTTTCCCTTTTTAGCACTGTGAGCCTCCTTGAGTCCCCTTATTGGAGAAAGGTGACAAACCGAGAAAGGAGATTGATTGATTGATTTTGATCAGCACTTCTCTACACTCACCATACTCAATCAGGCCAATATGCTGCTGGGAGGATTACTAGCAGAGTGCATTGGAGATATTTATTTCTAGATGTTATCTCAAAATGTTGTAACATAATGTACATTTTCATGTATCTGCATCAGTAGATATTGAATTCGTGAAAGTGAATTACAGGCATTTAGTAAACAATAAGGTAAATGCTAACCATTCTCTGTATTGTTCCAGGAGACTCTCACTCGGTGGTTGATGCTCTGCAGTCAAGCTCAGGCTCCTCTGCTGTCCCAGGGGGATCCAATCCTGTCCCCACCGTTCCTCCGTCTTCCAAGCCCTCCCTGCAGCCTTCCAGCGGGTGGGTCAGTGAGTTCAGCTCTGCTTTCCGTCAGTTGCAGCTGCCTGCAGTGGGCCCTTCTGAGACATCCCCAGAACAGAAGCCGACATCAGCTGCCGTTCCTCCCGACTCCCGTTCCGATGAGGAGAAGTCATCAACACCTGAACAGATGCAGATGGACAGGGTGGTGCACCCCAAGGAAGAGGGACCAAGTCAAGAGAAACTATCTTTTAGCTCTGCCCTTGAAGGAAGGGATGGAAAGGTTCTGAGTGGCAAAGCTAGTTCATTGAGTACAATCCCTGAAGGAGAAAAAGATGGTTCCTGCATAGGATCCAAAACCTTGGAGGAGATCGGAAAACCTCTGGGAGAGGCAGGAGCTAGAACGCCCGCTGAAGACTTGAAAGATGCTTCCTTCATCTCTTCCTCAGACCTGGACAGCTGCTCCAAACAAAGGGGGGAAATGTTTGGCTGCCGAGGTTCTCAGTTAATCAAAGGGAACACCCCAGGGATTCAGAGGATATGTTCATGGGATGAATCCCTAGCCAGGCAGGATTTTCAGGGAGGCAGTGGGCTCAGCAAAACCCGTAGCTTATCTGGTAGTTTAAAATGGGGAGAACCGTTTCCATTGGGTGTCCGTCACAGCGAGGTGATTCCAGGAGAACAGCAGAGGACAACGTTAGAAGTTTCAGGCAAATGGCACAAGGCACTGGACCCTATAAGCCGATCGGAGCCAGAAGGGTGTAACAGTGTAACAGTAAATAAAAGTCTCCCTGTTCTTATAAATAGTAGAGTGGACAGCAGCTTATGCACCTCTGGAGATCTCAGAGAGTTCCAGGCTACCTCTAGCGTAACACCCTTGAATAAAGCCTCTCATCTTCTGGGAGATGTTCAGCAGGTTTTGGACAAAGCCAAGGAAGCTGGCCAGAAAGAGATGGGTAGTAGCCATGAAAGTGGACATGGCAGCAGTGTGGACTCGCTGGGCGTCAAAGTGAAAAATCTGCTGCAATTTGAACATCCCACGGCACAGCCAGCACCTTGGGTGGGTGAGCAGGAGCCCTGTGGAAGTGGTCAGAAACCGGGTTCTTCTGGAGCTAGCTCGGCTTTCAGCCGTGGGGAGGTTGGTGTCCCCCAAAGCGACAACAGCAGCAGCTTGGATTCTTTGGCGGTCCGCGTCAGAACCCTTCTGGAGGATGAGCGCCCTGTCATGCATGGGACGCAGATACTACAGCATGCAGAGGGGGAGGAAGAAAAGGCACACGGTAGGCAACTCTGGGAAGCAGAGCATATGCCAGGCCTTTGCGGTATAGCTGTTCCAGCCAACAAAATGCATACATTTATGAAAACTGTACCAAAAACACATATGTAAAAACAACTTGACACAATATGTATTAGGTAAAATGTAGATAAAGATACATATATGACGAGAAATATGAAGAACATTCCCTACAGAATTTTTTTTTTGCAGACTATTTTAGAAAGTTTTTAAGGGATGCAAAAGGAGGGAGGGAGGGAGGGAGGACCTAGTGATGGATGGAGGAAGGAAGGACAGGGAGGGAGAGAGGAATTCTTCTTGGAGAATTGAGAGAAACTGATAGAACGGTCTATCCTTCCTGGCAGCCTGGGTGAAACTGAAGCTGGCCACTCATCCTCCGTGCCCTGTGCCTGACCTAAAGGAAGAAGATCGGCAGATGATAGAGGACATCAAGAGACAGCAGCGTCTTAGTGCCAGGAAACCTGACCTTCTTAAGGTAAGATGGAACCACTAGGCAGATTTACGAAACGCTGTAGGCTTATTACACTAAACTGGATCATCTTTATGTAGATGTAAAAAAGAGAAGAGGACATATTTTCATGTGTGGTGGACTTGTGAAATGAGGATGAATAAATTGTCCATGATTTTTAAAGAGATTATAGCCATTATGATGTTCATATGTGTCCGATGATAGTCTGTGGAAGATGGTTAATAATAATCAACTGAAAGGTAAAGAAAAGGAATAAATTATTATTATGGTAACAACAAGGCTGATATGCTCAAGGAACTGGAAGAATAACAATTAACTCAGTATGGGGAAATGGTATAAAGGAATGTGGAATAGGGCCATTAATGATGAATTAACCTGGCGTGGTGGCTCAGCGGACTAAGTCTAAAACTGTTGACTGCAAAGTCAGCAGCTCGGTGGTTCAGTCCCAGGTGCCACGCAGTGGAGTGAGCTCCCGTTGATAACCCCAGCTCCTGCCAACCTAGCAGTTCGAAAGCATGTAAATGCAAGTAGATAAATAGGTACTGTCATAAAATGCAGAAAGGTAAAACAGTGTTTCCTTGCAGACATGCCGGCCACGTGGCCATGGACTTGCACAACACTGGCTCTTCGGCTTGAATACAGAGATGAGCACTGCCCCTAGAGTCGGACATGACTAGCACGCATGTGTGGGGGAACCTTTACCTTTTTAACCTGGAGAAACCCCAGTTGGAAAAGGAATACTGAATAGAAATGATTTCAAAGAAAGATGGAATTTATTTTTTATTGTTATAGATAAATAATAAATAGAGGAGAATAACTTGGGATACAGAAAAAAGAAGGGGGGGATGCAGGTTGGGCAGAACACTTAAAAGTATCAAAGTCCTTTTACAGTTATAGACCGTTCAAAAAAAGATGGAATTTATTTTTGTTTCATCTGTTTGCAAAAGGGAAGGTTTATACCCATGAATATCAATCACAATATTTCTGGAGAGGATCTTTGAAGCGACAAAACAGAAAGTAAATAAATAAATTAGTCCCAGGAGGGGTGGGGAGCACAGAGTTGATCATATATGTTATACATGTGTTTCTGGTTTCTTTTTAAGTTGATATGTTAGACTTTTCTTTTAAATGTTTTGATGATTTAGTTGTTATAATATAGAAATTAATAAAATCATGGTGACGGGCAGGGCCGGTGCTAGGTTCTTTTGCGCCCTAGGCGAGGGGTGGGGCGGGTGGGTGGGGCAGGGGGTGCGGTGGGTGGGCAGGGTGGTTGCGAGCGGGCGGCGAGGCGGCGGCGGGGGGGGGGGGGCAGCATGCTGGCCAGCGCCCTCTCTCCATTTTGGCGCCCTAGGCAACTGCCTAGTTCGCCTTAATGGAAGCGCCAGCCCTGGTGACGGGGGAAAAGAAACCCTGTAGGCAATCCTCTTACAACCACAGGCTGAGAAGAAATCCTTCCACAAAGCAGTCATGTCTTGGTGGAAGAATGTACAGTAACGGAGACCTTGGAGTACTGCGCCCATGTCAATGCAGGCAGTACCTTCATCAAGGCCGTTGGTGTCTTTGTAGTTGCAGTGGCCAGGTCATCATCCTCTGGTGACCAGCCGCCTGGTCATAAGTCTGTCTGTGCAGAGATAACCCAGTCTTCAGATGGCCACGGTGCCTGGTGTCTGCCTGAACCTATGTGTGTGTGTTGTGTCGTTACAGTCGTGACCGACTCTACGTGACCCCATGTCCATGGAGTTTTCTTGGCAGGAATACTGGAGTGGTTTGCCAGTTCCTACTCCAGGTGCCTACAGCACCTGCTTTTCCCTGGTGGTCTCCCATCCAAATACTGACTAGGGCCGACTGTGCTTAGCTTCCAAAATCAAGCGAGATCGGATGTGCTGAGGGCATCTAGGCAGCGCCTGAACCTATATCAGCCTGAAAAACAACAACAACCTAGAGCTTACTTTCTGGTGCAGTAGCTTCTAGAGCTTGCAGGCACCTAATAGACAGTAATAATTTTAATAAAATGTCTATCTTGCTTGGAATGTGCGGGAATTATAGTGGGGAATTGGTCAAAATGGACTGTAGCTGAAATGCCTTGAAGGCAGCATTTCCTTATATGAGGTCTGCTATAGTTTGCATTTCAAAGGCTGCTGCTCAGTTCTTTCTGCCAGCAGGGCATACCAAGGAAGTAGGGCATTTTGTGGCATGGCCTGAGGCTGTGGAATAACACAACTAACTTTGCGAGGAATGGATCCTTCTGGAGAATCCGTGAATGTCTTTTGTCATGATGCAGATTTGGAAAGACCTGGATGTTACAAGGACTCAGATTAGAGCTGTTTTTATTACACACTTGGAGCAGTTGTGCTTCATCGTTTCTTCTTTACGTGACTTGAAATCATTCATTTTCTTTTCTTAGCAAAAAAAAAAAAAATTGTTCTGCTGCGAAGGTGCAAGGAAGGCTGATTCCTGATGATTGCTACACCTTTCACATTCACGCTTTTCATTTCTTGATAAGAGATCGGCACAAAACAAACTTTTGGTTCATTTCATTATTCGTTTCATTACCTAACGAAATGAATAATGAACTGCCCCCTCTAAGAAAAATGAAACGAAACGGAAATTTCAGTTTTGGTTTGGTTTGTTTTTCGTACAGCTGGTGTCCTAACTGTGGAGGTGGAGTGGTCCAGTCCTCCTCCTGGGCTCCAGATTTTTTTTTTAAAAAAGCCGACAGGCCCGCACTACAGCTGATGGGGGGGGCACATGGTCAGCACAAAAAAATTAAATAAATAAATAAATAAAACCGATCCGGCGTGTGGGCCCCGTTACCGGCCTGCGAGCACCAGAACTGATCCGTGGGTAGCGGAACCAGCCCGCGGGCTGGCAAACATTAAAAAAACCCAAAGTTGACTGGTCCGCGCTACAGCTGGTAGGCGGACCACGTGGTCGGCACAAAAAATTAAAAAAAATTAAATTAAATTAAAATACAAAAGGAGCGCCGACCTGGCCCCAGGGGTGCCCGGGTCAGCACTCTAAAATAAATAAATAAATAAAACAAGCACCGACCTGGCCCCAGGGGCCGCATAGTCAGCGCTTAAAGAAAAAAAAAAAAGAAGAGGCGCTGGCCCCAAGCCAACAAAAAGCCCCTGCCGCCGCCACCCGGTATGTTGGACCCAAACTGGTTCGAATCGGTTCGGGTTCGTACGATTTTTGTTTAGTAAAATTTGTACAAAACAGAACTGAACCAAGGGTGGGCCCGAAGAACCCAAACCATGGGTTTTCTGTTTCTTGCCCACCTCTATTCTTGATAGAAACTGCCGTGATTTAATACTACTATATGTGAAATTTCCCATCCATCATATTTTGTTGGTAATACAGTACAAGGAATCTCAGGAGCAACTCTTGGGCTCTTCCCTCTCCTTCCCTATCTTACAGCATAGCCATGTTTCCATTTGTGAGTAATTGCCCTTTTTATCTGACAAAGTATCAGTCATTTTGTGTATTTTTTTAATAAAATTAGCTGGCCTCATAAGCAATGGTGGGTTTTTTTGTGTGTGCAATCTGAATACTGCCATTTTGATTTACCGTAGTAGTTATGGAGGCTTATTGCATTGTCCCATGTCAAACTCAGAAATGGCCATGAAAATGAAAACTTGACAAACAATTTGTGGATTTGGGAAGAGTGTGTCAGCAAGTCAGATGAAAGACCAGAGTCGCCACTAGCTAGCATTGTTTACATTCCACAGGTTGCTTATAATCGACTAGCAGTCTTGAACCAAATACATTGTGCTTCTTTTCATTGAAACACTGCGTTTTAAGCCCAGATTGGTGGTGGTGTTCTGGGAGGAATAGACATGCAATGTGTCGTTAAGTTCCGGGAGGGTCTAGGCACATATGCTTAAGGCTGCAAGGTCAGCTACTAGGGGACCCCTAATTGTTTGTATGTTCAGCTGAGAAATACAGTGTTCATCACTGGTAACAGGGAACAACATTAGCAAGACACCTTATAGAAACAAGGGACTCCAGGAGAAATCATGGCCCTGTGGTTAACCTGCAGAACTGCAGCCAAAGTTCTGCTGAAGACGCAGGTTCAACCCCAGGCAGCCTGCTCAAGGTTCGCTCAACCTTCTAAGGTCAGTAAACTGAGTACCACGCTTGCCATGGGGGGCTGGGGATGGCTTAGCTCAGTGATGGCGAACCTTTTAGAGACCGAGTGCCCAAACGGTGACTCAAAACCCACTAATTTTTCGCAAAGTGCCAATACAGCAATTTAACCTGAATACAGGTGGCTGTGAAGGGGCGATGTCGGGTGCCCACAGGAAGGGCTCTCCGAGTGCCACATTTGGCACCCGTGCCATAGGTCCGCCAACACTGGCTTAGCCTGAATAATTAGATTGGAAACTGCTTGGGGTTGAACCTGAGTCTTAGGACTTTGCTTTGCTTTTTTATATGAGTTCAGACACTTCACATTGAAGGTGAGGATGATCAACAGTCCTCCCAAGGCAGAAGGGACCTCTACCTCGTGGGTGGGCTAAATCCAGCTTCTGGGAACCAATGAATGGTGTTGGAGTGATTTGTATGGGCTGTTCACGGCATGGGTTGGGGAATCAACCTTGATGGCATACACAGGTAACATGAGCTGTACCCTGGCTTCTTGAATGACAAGAGGGAAGGCTTTGTATGTTGAACCACTCATTCCTTCAGATGGTGTCACTGTTTCACACTCCTGAAAAACAGATGCATATAAACACCTTTTGTTCTGTCCCCGTCCCCCAATTTGTCTCTCCCTCCCACCCCAGCATATGATAATAGCGCCTCTTCCTCTCCTGCTTTCATGGTAGTGAGATGACTGGAGTGTGGATTTCTAGCATGTCTTGAACCTTTGAATAATGCACCTGTATACTATTCCTTTTCCTCAATTGGTAGCCAGCACTTTCCTCTGTGGGAGACTGAAGCAGCCAGTGCTGAATTTTCCTGCATGTATCTGAAGGAGAGCCTTCTTGTTGATTTGACTGTCTGCTTGCCGTGTGAACTCTGGAGGTGCAAAATATGTTAACCTTTCCTTCTGAAACAGACAGTGTTTTTTCTTGGTACCACATAAACTGCATTTCCTTTGTCAAATAAACAAAAGCATAACTTTTTTATACTTCTACCTTTTTAGTCTTGAATGCCTCCAAAGTAAAACTGACAAGGTTTTGTATTAGGCCCTTTCAACTCAAGGTATCGCCTGTAACCTATTTTCTCAATTCACATGGAGTTGATGCTTACAACAAAAAGATGAGGATTGGCTTTTTTAACTGGCCATCTTATTTATTTATTATTATATTTATATTTGCCCATCTGGCCCCAAAGGGCCACTGTACTTATTCTTATTTTTTTCAGTTTTGTTAGGGATTTGATAGTTTGACAGCAGGGCTGTGGAGTCGGTAGATAAATGTTCCAACTCTGACTCCTAAGTTTTTTGTACTTCCGACTCCGACTCCAGTTACCCAAAATTTACTCCGACTCCGACTCCACAGCCCTGCCAGGTATGAGATATTTGGTTAGTTCCTTTTATAGTTAGCTGAGCATCAGGTACCAACAACAATAAGAAAACGTGAAAAAAATAGCTTGTCTCAGTAGTCCACCCCTTTTCACAGTGACTAACACTTTATATGTCAAAAATCAGTTGGGAAACATTTTAAATAAAAACAGTATTTTTACTTACAGTTAATGTCTGTAGTTACAGTCAGTAGAAAAATAGGAAAAAGGAGTCTGCACGTGGGGAAGAGACCCCTCCAGGAATCCTGCATGCTCAGAGGTTGGGAGAGGAGGGAAGACTAACAAACACAGTGAGGCAGAAAGGGAAGGGGGAAACTAGAGCTGTATGTGTGTGTGTGGGGGGCTAACTTTAGCAATAGGTTAGTAGGAAGAGAGGATCCCTTTATGTCCAAAAAGCACACACACACACCCCGGACACCCAATGTAAGAAGGCATGCAATGTTGTTATTATGTCAACAGTTTGAATTTTGTTTCTGAACTAGATTGAAAATTTCCCAGGTCTTTGAAGCTGATCTCAGACACTTTTGCAGAGAAATCCTATGTCCATTTGCTGTTTTTGTTTGTTTGTTTTGTTGTTCTCGACCACTTCTTTCTTGTATTGTAAGAATTCAGGGCAGGCTTTATGAGGAGTTTTCTTCTTTCTCAGATGAGGCACCCGGCACACACAGCTCAGTAGGGAATTTGTGAGAATGCTTTCATGAGCACTGTTTTGGAGGCAGAAATACACAAGCGAGTTACCTCCAATAGTTTTGCAATACACACAGAGAATTCTCTGTTTGGCTTTGAAGAGACACTATGTACTGGTTAAGCCCTACCTACCAGGGAGACAAAACTCCCTTGTCAATGATTTTTAGCATGCCTTGAGACTGCTCATCCATCCTTTTCCCTGCAGTTAACCCCCAACACTCTTCTTATTGCTTCATGATTTATGTTTTAAAAACCCTTTTACTCTTTTTGCGCTTCTGTTTGCTTCCTACAGTTCCCGCCCCATTTATATTTATATGTGCCTCAACCAGGGTGGTGGTGGTAAGCTCACCTTAACGCCTGGGGTTTTTTGCTGCCTTGTTGGATCTTCTCCCTTTTACCAGCCTGTCTCTAGCTGTGTCATGAAAGCTGCTTGAGACGTGATTTGTGCCTCCCTGAGTGCTGCTAGGGTTTACCCCATGTGTAGAAGTCTCCTGTGTTCCAGGCAACAAATTCTTCATGGTAAGGGAGAGTTGCAGCATTCCATACTGGTAAGGGCTGCTCCCCTCTAACTCCCTGTTAAGACTAAAAGAATGCTATTTTACAAGAAAAGAAGATGTCTTGCGGGGGGGGGGCAAAGGCGTCAGAATGCACACAAGTAGATTTGACTGCTACTGAGGAAATGCAGCATTAAGTCTTGCCTTTAACCCATTTTTAATGAAAACAGTAAGTACAAACGGAAGAACAGAATAGAAAAATAGAACAAGAAAAATAGACTCAAATGAAACAGAGCCACCTCTTCAAGATTGCCATTTTGCTGGAACAAGCAAAGACTTCTGGGAAAACTCACTGAATTTGATGGTGGGAAGCCTGTTGGAAAACCACCCAAGCTCTCTTTTTCTTTCCTTTTTAGATGGGTTCTGGAGACAGCTCTGCACAGTCAGGTGCCCTACTGTTATTTCTCCTGACTCAATTTTTATAGTAATGTGTGTGTTGGTTTTTTTTCGGTTTGATTTTAATGCTCTAGTTCTAGTCAGTGCTACTTTTCAATTTTTCCATCGCTCTTCGAAAGGTTCTTTTTATGTTATGTTAATCACTTATAGCATGTAATTAAGATAAATACCCAGTCTTACTTGTTTCAAGTGGTTTGAGGAAGCATAAGAGAAAACTGGTGCCTTGATGAGGGCTTTTATACCGATCCTTTTCCTGAGAAGAGTTGTCCAGCCTTATTAGTGTCTGTCCGTACTTTGTACTTCTTCACTCAAGGGATCTGGAGTTTCCCTGCCTGGCTCTGTCCATGGTATCATCCGGCCAGACAGGTTTTTTTTTTACAAAGTATTTATCTGTTTGCTTCTCTTCTGTTTCCCTTAGTTAGGTACTTCAGATTAACTGGGGAAACTCCCACAGTGCAAATGCTTGTGATCTTGCTAGTCAGGAGAGGCAGGCTTCTGGAGTGTCGGTGTTCATTTAGCTCACTCATTCTGCCATTCATTCTGGGAGTTATAGGTCAAAGCAACTTACTTCAGTGCAAAGAACCTCATGAGTTGGGCTCTACTGTTCAAATTCATTGGTTGTAAAACTTCTGAGTTCCATTATGAAATAAGGAGCGGTATAAAAGTGTTCCATAAATAAATTCTGTTTTTCTTGGACTTTCAACAGAACCAGTTATGGGACAGTGGAACTCAGAGGATTTCTAGCCACAGTCTTATCCCACAGCTGAACACAGAATGTTCAGATGTTCCAGGTCAAAGTGATCTGCAAAAGGCCATTTACTCTCAACATTCCCAAGTATCTGGATTTCCAGCGGTCAATCAAGTTGAGGTGGTTCCAGGGCACAAAGCTGACAGTACCTTTCCAACTGATCCAGAGATGACATCCTTGACCAGTGGCCAAAGTCATGCCAACAAGCAACTTCAGACCCCCTCTGAGAATGTCTTGTACTCCAGACCCAATTTCCACACTCCTGTGTGCATTATGACAAGCGGGCATCTGATGGGGCAGGCAAATGCCTCCAGGGAAATCATCGGAGAGGAAAGGAGTGTTTTGGCCCAGGCAAAACGGACCGCCAGCAGCTCTTCTACAGAGCCTGCCAAACAAATTACTTCCATCACTTTTGCTTCTCGGAAAAGGTCACCTTCTCCTTTTGCTTCCTGTGCCCCCTGCCCTAGTCTTCCGGGAGCCACTCCTTTTAATCTGCGCACTTTCCGAGGCCAGTCTGTTAGTAGTGAACAGCTAAACTCTAGTAGGCAGCAGCCAAAAACATTCAAGTCCCATCCTTCAGATAGTCCAACAGCTAATCACCAACCAGATATGAAGGTTGGATTTTCTTCAGGCAAACACTTCCATCAGAAAGACAGCAAGGGTGAATTATTCCCAGAGGATGGCACTGCATCACAGGGGACATTTCAGGACAGCTGTGTTGAAAAGAAGGTCCACTTTATTATGGAGACCCATAAAGAAGTCCAGGCTTCTTCTCAAGAACTTCCTGATCTAAGAAGGCACAACAAGGCTTTAGATGACCAATTGGATGGGGAAGGAGCAATGACTGATCCGCTGTTCTCTGTAAACCCATGTCTGCAGAAGACAAGTCAAGCTGGCATCCAGGGTCGGGCAGTAAAAGGCCCAGGAAGCCACGATTGTGAGCCATTTTTTCTTAAAGGGAAAGAGACTGCAACAACAGAGAGTAAACTTACTTTTGACTCACATCCATGCAATGCTGGAGACACAGGCATGGGAAGTATCGATCCAGTGCCACCTGCTTCCCCAGACTGCTTTTCAGCTGTTGTGCCAGCCAGTCCTTCCTCACCAACCAAGAAAGCCCTGTCTGGAGTTCACATTACTCTCTCTCCAAAGCGTATTGATTTGGATCGTCCCAGTCCTTTGGACGCTGGCCCCGGTGTGAAACAAGCCAGTGGGTTTAAGACGACTTCTGAGCCAGCAACTTCAAGTAGTCCAACGAGTGAAGCTACCTCTAGGTTAAAACCCCCAAAGACTCAAGAGTCTTCACAAATCCCAAGACCATTGTCATCACCAGATTCTCATTTAAGGCATTCACCGGTTTCGGGCACGACAAAACTAGGCTCACATGGAAGTGAGGAAGGCCGGCAGCATTTTCCAGTTGCAGAGGAAGGAAATGCTAGAGCTGAACATTCAGGTGATGTGGAAGGAATTGCAAAGGCCACAGTTGCTTCTCAGACACAAAGGATGTCGTCGGATGCCGTCACTCAGATCACAACGGAAAGCCCCGAAAGGACCACCTATTCGGCAGAGATATTTGTGAGCACCGGCAGCAACGAGGTGGATTCTCCAAGCCCTCTTCTGCCAAAGAGAGAGCGGCTCCCAAGTACCGCAACTCCCGCTGTCAACCAGACCTCCATTTTGGAGAGAGAAGCTGGTGAGAAATTTAATTTGTTGTTCTTTTGATTCGAAAAGCTCTTCCAGTGGGCAGGGAAGGGCACTGATGATGACAGGTTACAAAAACTCAGGGTTCCCTGAAATTAAGCTGTAAATGATGATAACAGCCTACCTGAGCCTGTAAACAGAAATTGATTTTTTTAAATTATTTTTTAGTCAGGGAAGAACTAAGCTTGGCCATTCATTAGATACTATATAGCTAAGAAGCTCTTATAGTTTGGGGCAATGTACTGGTGTGAATAGCTTATTTGACTTTTCTCCGGTACCATTTCTGCACTTGCTGGTCAGTGCACAGCCTGTGAGGAACATTTTCCTCACCAGAATCCCTTCTGTTCAGCTTTCATTCAGGGGTGTGTGGGTGGATGACTGAAAGAGAGCATCACAAGAAACAATATGGAAAGCCATGCTATGATTGAAACCCTGGTTCCTGGAGGTCCCAAACAGTCGTCTGGATTGTGATTGATTCTGAAAACAGGGTGTTAACACTGTCACCATCTTTCCAAACATTTCATTGTTATCCACATGCCTCCTCGAGAAACTCTCTTTGGATGTCAGATTTGAGTCTGATTCTCAGTTGCTAATATTCTGAGTCTGGTTTCGCCTATGCCCCCTTTTTATCACTGGCATTAGGTTATATGTGATCATTGGGAAGAAATTGGAAACATCTAACAGAACCCAATACAGAAGTGACACAAGGTTG
The DNA here is from genome assembly GCA_023846285.1 of Phrynocephalus versicolor. Classification (NCBI taxonomy): domain Eukaryota; kingdom Metazoa; phylum Chordata; class Lepidosauria; order Squamata; family Agamidae; genus Phrynocephalus; species Phrynocephalus versicolor. The sequence goes on from JAHTLZ010000330.1 coordinate 751,233, forward strand.
GATTTGCTAGAAGACGAAAAAGAAGAAGATACTTTATTCTTATAAGTATCTAAACTTGTTTTTGTCAGGGAGTATAGATATATCCTTCTCTAGGAATTAATTTAAAAGGAGATTGTGTGGACATGAAGAGCCATAAGTAGAATGTAAAATTGAAGCCAATACAGTAGGAGCCCTGCTCATTACGCTGATGAGTGCTCCACAAGAATCCCCCTCCCCTGCTGCCTTAGCTTTGGGCAAGCACTGACTAGTATAACCAGTCTTAGTATCATGGGTAGGCCGTTGACGACAGAGACCTCTCCAGTTGATCCTTCACTCCCAACTTCGTTAATCCAGTGAGATGGTAGGGAGAGCTCAATCTGACTTGATCTCACAAACACCTTAGCTTTGCTAACGCTTTTATCCAGGGAGGCAGTGGTGGTCGAAGAGGGGGTGAACAAACTTCAAAGGGCCATTCCCCCTCCTACCCCACAACCAGGGTTCGCCCCTGCCCTTACCACCAGGCCAGCGAAGAATCACTCACATGGCCTGCAGGTGCCCGCCTGGGACATCAGTGGCGGTCGTGGAAGAGGGACCCACGTAGACCTCCAGATGCCTGTGGGCAGCAGGGGCACCTCTTCTTCCGCCGCCACTGCTGAGGTCCCAAGCGGGTGGCACTGGTGCCTCTTCTTCCGCTGCCAAGGTCTCCAGCCAGCGGCACTGGCACTGCTTCTTCTTCTGGCACTGCTACCGAGGTCTCAGGTGGGCGGCACGGGGTGCTGCTTCTGCTGCTGTTGCTGCCAAGGTCTCAGGCGAGTGGCATGGGTGCCTCTTTTTACGCTGCCGCCACCGATGTCCTGGGACCCCAGCAGCCTTGTCCGCAAGTCCCTTCTTGTCACCGCTGCTTCCTTAAGGAGTGCTTCCAGAAAGCAAAGATAAGGAAGCAGCAGCAGCAGCGAGGAAGGGAACTCACAGGCAAGGCTGCTGGCTGGCTGCTGGGGTCCTGGCTCCATCACCCTTCGCAAGCACCGCAACATTGTGCAGGTAGGGAAGATGGAGCTCAGGGGGAGGCCCTAAGAGGAGGGGAGCCACAAAGAGGATCTCCAGGTGAGGGAGACACCACTTCTGGGTCTGCCGGAGCTGGGGGGGGGGAGGAGGTAGGTGCGGATGGGTGGGCGAGAGAAACCAGGAGAGCCTTGCACGGTGCAGCTGGCAGGGTGGACACGAGGCAACAGATGCTCTGTGGCTACTTAAATATTGCTTGTATGTTTTCTCCCCCAATCCATGGATAATCGAATCAGCGGATAAGGGGGTCCTACTGTACAGTGATTGTGTGTCAATACAGCTTACACTCAACACTCCAACCTGTGAAGGGTAATGCCATATGTCAGTTAAAATTACATGCATACAAGATGAAGTGATTGCCCTGTTGGTTAGTTTCTACATATATAACAAAAATGAAAACATTTTATGGTATTTTAAGGCTAACACATTTATTTCAGTCTGTACATTTATCAGTTGGGAACCATTTCTTCAGACACTGGAGCGTAAGAGGAAAAGAGGGTAATAATGACAACATTTGTGTTGTAAATGACAGTGGCCTATGTAACACTGGTAATGAACAGGTGAAGGACTGGTTACTTAAACATCCCATTACCAGCCAATGGTTTTCAGGAAGTGTGATAAATAAATAAACAAACCTGGGGCCTAACTCTTATGGTCCCTGTGCCCAAGGCAGAGCAACAACAAAAATAAGCAAACGGAAGAGACAAGAAAGTCGTGAGACCTTAAAGAGTAACTAATATGAGCTTTCATGGACATGCCTGAGGAAGTGCCCTTGTCCCATCAAGGCTCTCATTAAAATATAGAAGTTTGTCTTTAAAGCCTTGTAACATTTTTGTCTCTTTTTTTGACCTGATATGCTTGCACAGACTAACAGGGCCCCTTCTGTTGAAAAAACCCAACTGTTTGAGGTGTCTTTTAATTTGTAAATGCTTAAACAGAAACAAGTCTGTTAGTCTTTAAGGTGCCAAAAGTCTTATCTTTTTGTTTTTATTGCGCATGCATACGACAGAAGTCTTTGCACTGTTACAGAACAATGCAGACGGCTGCCTGCCTGTGGGGATTTCAGTGAAGTGTATTTCCAGATGTCACCAACGGCACATGCTTGAATGCTGTGGAGGAGGCAAAGCGTTCTACTCTTTCATAATCTTTTGTTTGCGGAAGACAGTTTCAAGGCCGACTTAATCACAGCATCTTTCACAGCAGAAAGAAAGAAAAAAAATTAGAGCCTCTAAAGCAGCTGAATGAACTCCAGCAGCTCATGGAGCATCATAGGAAGCCAGAGTCTCAACCTTGAGCATCCAATTTATCTCCTCCCCAGGATATTGCCCTTATGGGGGAAAGTTGTTCCAGAAACATAACTTCTTAAAACCAGAGTTCTGTGCTACAAAATGCCTGATGACATGAGTCGGGCTGCATAAAACAACGGCTCGTACGCTTCCCTTTTACTATTGAAGCCTCTCTTTGTGGTGAAATAAATTTATTTATTTATTGGATTTGGATGGTTTACAACAGTGCAAAAACAATGAATAGAAACGATGATTAAGTGACTTAAAATAAAATTAGATAGAATTTAATTAAATACAGGCATCAAACAATTAATTGTGTTTAACCATCATATTAACATTTCTGGTTATCCTCTCCAATAGCCTTGGGAAACTTGTTCATTTTTACTAAGCACCTCACCTCCCTCAGTGTATCAAAGTTAATCTTTCTGCTGTCTTCCTTCAGGTTTCTTTTTGGCTCTTGGATACTCTGTCAATGGCACCAGATTTCTCCAGTCTCATTTTAATTCCTGAAGACATGCCTGACATAGAGCAGTGTGAGGAACCTTCACCCCTCTAGATCAAGAGTTCTCAACCTTGAGTCCACAGATGTTCTTGGGTTACAACTCCCAGAAATCCTGGCCAGCGCACCTGATGGCAAAAGCCCTGCTCATTATGCCGATGAGTGCTCCAGGAGAAACCCCCCCCCACACACACACCTTAGCTTTGGGCAAGCACCAATATAACCCGTTTTAGTCTCATGGGTAGGCCGTTGACAAGAGAGACCTCGCCAGTTGATTCTTCACCTCCAACGTCCTTAACCCAGTGAGATGGTAGGGAGGGCTCGATCTAACCTGATCTCACAAACACCTAGGTCCTAATCTGGGGGCGTGTCAGATGTCTTCATAACCCCTCCTTTTGAGCTTGTTGTTTCCAGTTTTAAAACGATTTTAAAAGATGGTGTCTCTTTTTGAGCAGGGAGCAGTGTAGTCCCTAGGTTGGTCAGCAGGCAGGAGAATTGACAGGCAAGGAAAATTCACCACATCATGTGCTGCTGAGGACTTGGCTGCATAAATCTAACCTAAAAACACAAAAGATGATTTAATTATATTTATTTTTATAATCGTAAGAATGATAACTTTTATGTTGCCCACCTATTAAGCTGTGCCTGTTACAGGTTCCAGTGTGTTTACGTGAATGCCTACAGTACATTGTCTGAAGGTCTTTTATTTTCGTTCCTTGGAAGGAAGCAATAGGGCGCTTGCTCTCCATGGGAATAAAATGGCGTCTGGCATTATGGAGGGGCGTCCATAAATCTTTCCAAATGCCAGATTGCTTTGATGCCAAGATGTCAGCTTTAACTCATCTAGCTGGCTGGGTGGCTCAGTGATTTATATATCTGGCTATGGAGGCATAGGATGGGAGTTTGGTTCCTGACTGGGCCTCTTGCAAATAGAGCCAGCCTGTGTAGCTTTGTAGAAGCTACAGCCTCCCAGGGCATCCCTGGAAGAAGAGAACGAGAAACCACTTCTGTGTATTTGCTACCTGGGAAGCCATGAAGGTGTCACCGTATGTCAGAACTGACTTGACAGCACATGATGATTACTAACTGGCTTGCTTTGCTTTCCACGCTGCAGGTATGCCAGTGTTGCTCCCGTACAGACCTCCCGGCAGCTCCGAAATGTATTACGTTCCTTGTCCCAAAGAAACGCTCAGACTGTTTCGTGTCAGGTCAGAGACCACCGTGGAGAGCTCCCATTCAGGTATTCCCGATCGATGACTGTGACCTTTCTTGCAACCTTATGCACGCTGCTCATTCCACAAATTTTAATAAGCAGAACCTCTGCCAAAGGTGGGCGGCTGAGTCGACCTGAAGGACAAGAGCACACGAGTCTTCTCTTCATGGCCTTTTCTTGTGACATTGATGGGGGTATTTTAAGGGCTGCTGTTTGACCCCTCTGCAGGTTAGGAAATCCTGTCATAGGATATACACATTCACTTCTAAAGAGACCAGGAGTATCTGATACTGCTGGTATTTACAACAGATTGGTTGGAAAGAAATTTTAGCTGGACTAAGATTATTCAGTGATCTTTGAAAGCTGAGCAGGAATTGGATTCTTAGTCTTTCTGCTCCTAGTCTGACCTTTGCATTGTTTGTGCTGACTACCTGTCAGTTCCCGTGCCAAATTCAGCGTTCATGCTGACCTACAAAGCCCTAAAAAGTTTTGGGATCTCGATATCTATCAGGCTATCTGTCTTCAAGGACTGCTACCAGTGACACCCCCCACCACTTCTCCCAAGCCATTATTCAATGGTCAAAATATGATCATAGAATACAGTAATTGGGTTGGAAGGGACCAATAAGGCCATTGAGTTTGGCCACCTTCTCAGTCAGCCAGTTTTCTCTTGAATGCCTCCTGCGCTGGAACACTCACCACCTCCCAAGGTCATTGGTTCCATTGCTGTACTGCTCTAACAGTTAGGAAGCATTACCTGATATTCAGCCTAAATCTCCCTTCCTGTGGTTTGGGCCCATTATGTGTCCTGCACTCTTGAGCTGATCAAGAACAGATCCTGTCTCTCCTCTAGATAACAATATTTCAAGGAATTGAAAATGCTGCCATATCTTCTCCCCTCGGTCTCTCCCCCCCCGCCACCTTGAGCATAGTTTAAATGACTTTTTGCATAAATAATCAAATATTATACCTTCCTTATATCAGTGTCCTTCTGCTCAGTATTCCTCTGGAACCAGAAGGTATATCTTGTCTAAGTTGGGAGGGGGGGGACCTATGACCCTTGATCTTTTTCCAAAACTGCCAAAAGTTCAGATCTGTAGCAAGAGTAGGGAAGAGAGAGCCAAGCAAATGGCATCTGTCACTTTTGGCCCTCCCCTTTGAGGGCAAATGGAATTAAAAAAAAATGGTAGGAAATAGTACTGGGCAGATATGTCGGAGAACAAAGTGAGACGGTGGATGATCCCAGCAGAGAAGATTGGCCTAGTTTAGATGAGAACAAACGTGCGTGTAGTGGAAGGTGCTTTTCAAGAACTCATTTGGGTATATAAGTTTTGTTTCTATGCCTGATCAGTGTGTGCTGCTGTCTTTTATTCTCCCACTTGCCTCTCTTCTATAATTCATTCTGTGCCTTTATCTTTAGGATCGAATGATGCCGTCCCGCCAGAATTCCCACCTCAAATGCTTGGCTCCTGGGATGAGAATCCTCCCAGCGCTGTAGCTATCAGACACAGAGAGGGCATCTATAGTAAAAAGACCGCACCCAGGAACGCTTGGGGAGAAGGAAAAGTGTCAGCACAGAACGGTGTGGAAGGTAACGGCTTTCCTTGAGTGAATGAATGCTCAGGTACTTCCAGGGCCAGATGCAGGGGGGTGGCATCAGCAGACAGCTATCTAGTCTCGTGCGCTCCCAGAGGCATCTGGTGGGGCCACTGTGACATACAGGAAGCTGGACTAGATGGGCCTTTGGCCTGATCCAGCCCGGCTCTTCTTAGGTTCTTAGGTTCTTATGGCCTTAGTGCAGCAGTCTCCTCCCCACTATCCTGGTCCTGTATCAGCCACACATGGACATTTCTTTTGCCTTGGGCCTTTTCAAGGTGGGCGTTTTTATGGGGGGGGGGGGGAGAGAATGATAATGCTGTAATATAGACCAACATGAAGAAGAAGGTAGTTTTCACAGCCTTGAGAAGACCGTAAGAAGAAAAGGGCCAAAGAGAAGGCTAAACTATGACCTCTTTCAATAGGAGAGCGATTGAAGCTCAAGTAAGGCTTCTGGGGCTGCTGTTGGTTATTTGTTCAAAGGCATATTAATCATCACATAATTTCTTGTGAATTTCTTGTGAAACACGCGCCTCTGCCACACCACTTATTTTTCTCTGTGTTTTGATTTAGAGGCGTAATAAGAGCACACTGGGCACCCCCTGGAATGATTTTTTATTGGGGCAGTGGTCCTGTTCATAATAGTCAAACTGTATTTTTTTAAATAGGAACAAACGGATGGACAGGTCCCAGTTCCCTCTCGAAAATACTTATTAAGGAGAGGGTGGTACTACAATCATGCAACGATAGAATCATGGAGTTGGAAAGGGCTTACAAGGCCGTCTTGTCCAACCCCCTGCTCAAAGCACATTTCCATTTAACATGTTTGGACCATGGCCATGATATAATTCCTTATTACTGTGTAACGGGCGCATCTTGGACTCTCTCTGTAGGACTTGGTGTGGGGTAAATGGTCAGTTTATATTCAGAAAAGTTTAATGAAAAGTTATGTCCTAGACTTGGAAGGGACCGATGAGGCCGCCGAATCCAATCCCCTTCTCAGTGAAGAAATAGAAATCAGTGCAGCTCTGACAGAGGTTTACCCAGTTTTTTCTTGAATCTCCAACGTGGGAGCATTCACCACCTCCCAAGTTCATCGGTTCCGTTGTCGTACAGCTCTAACAGTTAGGAAGCTTTTCCTGATATTCACCTGAAATCAGGCCTCCTGTAGCTTGAACCCGTTGTTGCATGTCCTCTTGCACTCTGGGATGATCGAGACCAGATCCTGGCCCTCCTCTGTAGGACAGCCTTTCAATTCTTTGAAGAATGCCATCTTATCTCAGCCCAGTCTTCTTTTACCAAGGCTATTGCTGCCCACGTCTTTCAGTCAGACCAGAAACTCTCCACGGTCCCAGTCCAAGAAGAAACTCGTGGCTCACTCGCTGCCTGCCGTGAGCAAATGTTCCTTCCAAAAGATTTGAAAATTTGTTTCGACTGTTGCTTCCAGAAACCCCAAAGCGGTATGGGCCAGTTTCCATGCTGGATGGAGATTCTGGGAATGATCCCAAAAAAGGATTTTTGCAAGGCTTTCTTTCTGCTTCTAGGTCAGTAATAGTAAAGCAGTTTTCTGATTGCATCTGCCACAAATTAACTGCTAATGAAATCAGGAGAAAACTCAGCCAACTCCCCATTTGCCCATTATCTTTGTAATTGATTTATGCTAGACAATACAAAATTAGCTTTGCAACCTCCTCAAAACTGGCATGACCATAACTTGAACAGCAAATAAGGTGGAAAATATCTCTTGAGTGCATACATTCATTAGATTATTATTATTATTATTATTCTTTTGAGGAAGAAATAGCGAGCGCCTGCTTTCTTTGCTGCAGGCAGATCCGCTTCTCATCAGAGAGAAAAATAATTGCACAGTGCAGCACTCTGGAATATGCAGGTCACAGCCCAGTAACATAATTACGGTGAGTGATCTGTAATGGAGGCCACAAGTGTGCGGACACTCCCCGTTCTTTTTAAGCCTTCCCTGTGGAAGCTCTTCGTAGAATCCAGAGTAGTAGTATTTTGTGGGCAACAACTAGAGACTCTTGTGCTGCCCATCAAGCCTCGGCAAGAGCACACCATCAATTAGATGTCGCTGGCTGGGAGAAATCCCACTCTCGTCTCAGGACCTCGGAGGGGGGAGGTTGGGTTTCTGGAAGAGCTGGTTTTGGGAGACCCGATTCAATGCCCTGAGTTCCCATTTGGGAAGTAGGAGCGGTATATAAATTTGAATAATAAATAAATAAATAAATAAATAAATAAATAAATAATCTACTGGGTGAAGTGGGTGGGAACACGTCGGACACATGTTATTCTCCTACACTGATTTTTTTTTGAGGTGGGTAGGGATTTAAATTAGCACTGCAGGTGCCAGTTTTAAGGGTACCTCTCTACTTCTCAGGTCTGAAACATCCTTTTTCAAAACTGGATGTGACTAGCTATGGGGGCATGATCAAGACCCTACCTGGTGGCCTACGCCTACTTTGAAATAGTAACCCTCTGAAGTCTGACTTGAAGAACTTCCCCAGAGCATATCCATGACCAGCTTCTTCCTTGCTTCCTCTTTTCATACCAACTCCTTCCTTCCTCCCTCCCTTCCTCCCTCCCTTCCATCCATCACCAGCTCCTTCTTAGCACCACCATGAGAAACTGGTGTCTTGTTCCATCTCTGTGTTCCTCTGCCTAGTCTAGCAAAGCAGAATGAGCCGCTTAGATCTTCTCTTCTTGCAGCTGAAGGAGTGAAAGAAGCAAAGTAGGAACTCCATTTGGCAAAACAGAAAAACATTTGGGAGGTAGAGGAGGAACATGGACAGCAAATGCAAGCATCCCATGCCAAGTTATGGAAGCACGACCAGCCATGGATTGGTTTACTGTAATATGCACGAAACAGGAGAGGGGGGTCTCCTGTGTGTGGCTTTGATCAGCTCTTGCAGTAGAATGATAGCAACTCCAACATTAGTATCAGAAGGAAGTTGACAAGAATGTTGGAAGGACATGGATCATACGACGCCAGTTTCTGTTGCGATGAGGAAGAACTGTCTGTTTTGCCCAAAGATAAACAAACAAACAAACCTCTAGCTCATAACTAGATGCAGTAGTTCAGATTTTACACCCCAAGTCAAATCATATGGACTTGCTGTTGGCAGAATCTTGTTTTTAAATGGGAAGAGAAAAAAGTACAGTGAGTTTTTTTCCTGTTGAAAGATTCCAGAAGCTCAGTCCTGCTTCAGAATTTCATTTTCCAAATGCCAATCCCTATGATTTCTCCCAGCTAAAAGCGGAGCCAATACCGCTTCCGTCATCAAAAGAGCAGGCGGATGATGGTTGCACATCTCTGAGCTGACCTTTGCAGCCTCTTTTCTTGCAGGGAGGCAATTACACCAGTAATGGCTTTCCTTGGAGAGGGCATAAGCCCATCTACATCCATCCTCTGTAGAGAGAGCTTGCAGGCAGCCTTTTTCTTCCCCTCTTTTTGCTAAATAAATAAATAAATAAATAAATAAATAAATAAATAAATAAATCCTCCAGCTTAACTGTCACGAGTGATAGCCGTAAATAGACCTATTCATTTTACAAGCCATCTGAGTTGCAGAACATTAGTGCAACCTGCACAAAATAATTCTGTTTACAGTGTTAAATTCTTCCTTGTAGTGTGCCCTGAACCCACCACTAATAATTTCATTCTTTATGATCAAATTAATAACAAGAGCAATGCCTTTGCTGTATAATTTTATGAACTTTTATCATGACCTGCCTTAGTGTTCTCACCTTTCACGGAAAGTCACAATTTTGTAATAGCGTTTTCCATTGTACCGAAGTTGTTCCACCCTTTGGGCCATTTTGGTTAGAGGTTTTATCATGTCAAAAGAAAAAAGCATTGCTCACTCTTAAGTTCTCAGCAGAAGAGACATCAGTGCCCATCCCAAAATGCACAGGGCTATTTTTAGCCATTGTTAAAATTACAGAGTGTTTTGTAAATGTAGTTTGTAATGCATCATCGGGACCATTGTCGGAGTGTGCTTTTATAGTGTATGCCTCAAGTTAGTGAGGCACCAGCATAGGGAATTTGCAAAGAAATGGTCAGGTAGGATAAGTAATCTTTTCTTTCTGGCTGAACATGGTGACTTAAATGTCTTTTTCTTTCTTTCTTTTCTTCTCTGCTGCTTAGAAAGTACCAAAAGTGGAAATCACTCAGAACCTGTTAAAACCAGCGATTCAGTCTTCAGGTCTGCTCAATTTTACCTGCATCGCCCAGTGATTCTGCAGCATGAAATTGAGTACTCTCATGGGACTGAGGCCTCGGGGCAAGATGTATCGCAAGGGTGTCTAGCTGCTACAGCAAAAGCCTGTTTCCAGAACCAGGGCGTGTTGGAGAGAAGCCAGGCCCCTATCTCACCGTATCAAGCCAAGGGAGATGATAAATTTTCCCCACTGACTCCTGAGTTGGACTACAGCTTTCTTGAGGAATTAAATGTCACCAGGACTTCCAAGAGAGAATCTCCGAGAAAGGAAAAGTCCTTACCTGATGTGCAGGAAACTGGCCAGGAGGCGGCAAAAGTGCAGCCTCTTCCAAGCAGCCCCCAAATTAGTCTGAAAGAGAAACAGGGGGCTGATCCCCTGCTGATGCAAAGTGTTCACTTGACTGGCAGGTTAGATGAACTCTGGGCAAAATACCTAGAGCGCCAAAAGCATCATCCTCAACGTAATCCCAGTAGCGACAGAAAAGAACTGTCTCTGGTGGAGCGACTCGACCGCTTAGCCAGGATCCTCCAAAACCCTGTGAGGCACTCGCTGCCTGCCCAGGAGGAGCAGAGCGTTGTCCCAGCGCAGCCGAAAGGGAAGGAGCCAAAGCAGATCAGCTTCCAGGGGGAAATGGCGCACACGAGTCAGCTGGCCTCCTGTTGCAAAGGAGAAGAGGGTCCTGCTACCACCGCTGGCACATGGCTTTCCAATCCCAGGCGTCCGAACCCAGGGGATGCCGTAGCTGCCGAGCCCACGGATGGGGATTCAGAGCAGCTTCAGGACTCTGAGACCCCAAGTGACACCTCTTCAGAGGTGAGGCCCGTGAAAGACGCCGGCGTGTTCACTGACCTCACCAGTGAATCGGAAGCAACCCACCTGGAGACGGACAGCGCGTCTCGGACGGAGGCAAGCGCTTCCGTGTCCACCATCGACACAGCCAGGCTGATCAGAGCGTTTGGGCACAAGCGGGTGCAGGTGTCTCCAAAACTCTCCCAGCTCTACGGCGTCATCCACCTTCAGAAGACTCGCTCGGAGAAGCAAGGCAAACGGAGAAGGAAAGCCAGAGGAGCAGACGACCCCAAAATGGCCCCTTCGGAGCCCAAAGGGAAGGATTCTCAGGTACGCCATCGGGTTGGCTGCTGGTCAACCTGCCATGGTAACAGTTTCGCTGCTCATTTGTCACAGAGAAAGGGAAAGCAAGGAGGAAAAGCCAGTCTTGGGGAACAGTATGTACAGCGGACCCTTGTATAACAAACAGCTTGTGTAACATAAAATTTGTACAGTATAAAAAATTCCAGAGATAGGGGAAATTTGCTTAACAGAATCGCCTATGGGGAGAATCCGTACAACATAAAAATGGGATCACTCCCTTTTCAATGCATTCCTATGGGAAATTTGTATAAAGGAAATTTTGCTTAACATAATTTCATTTGGAACGAATTAATTCCTTTATACAAGGTACCACTGTAATTTTTACCAGTTGATTCCCTCTCCTATCCTCTCTTGTTTGCACCTTTCCTTTGGACAGGTGGGCTTAGATCAGTGGTGGCGAACCTTTGGCACTCCAGATGTTTTGGACCACAATTCCCAGTCCTTTGTCATTGGCGAAAAAAGGCTTAGAATTCTGGGAGTTGTGGTCCAAAACATCTGGAGTGCCGAAGGTACGCCGTCACTGGCCTAGGCAGATCTATATACTTTTTTTAAAAAGGCACACCCACTTACCTTGTAATTATAGTTTGTAATGCATCATTGGGACATCGACTTAATTTTTGGAGTGTTAGCTTTTGAGAATTTCCCCTACGCCAGCCTTGCAGGACCAGTGCAAGGCGAGCTGAGACAGTGGGATTCAAAGCTGAGCCACTTTCCTGACGGTGTCACCTAGCTAATTGTGGCTCGGATGAGATTTGGACTCGGTGACTCCTTGGCTTGGTTGCCCGTATGCCGCTGCAATTGGCTCGGTTAGCTCAGTTAGTTCAAGTGTCTGGCTGTTGAGTCAGGGGTTGGGAGTTTGATCCTGCACTGTGTGTCCCAGGTGAAAAGTGATTCCCCGTGGCCTGTGGGCACATGAAAGCAATTCAGCACATAGCGTTTGTAGAATTGGACAAGCTGCTGTTGAGAGGTGGATGTGTAGTGGAAACCTACTGCACAGCGGGTGAAACAATAGCTTCGTCTCATCCTCTAATAAGAAGTGGGGCATTTAAGCAACGCAACTACTCGATGATAGCATTGATAAGGTCATCTTGTCTCACATTGAAATTAGTCCAATACGGAGACAGTGTCCACTCTTAACCAACCCCTACAAACTCGAAACTGCTAAAGAGTGTTATAATTCATACAATGCTCTGTGGACTTCGTTCTAGTATCGTACATTTGAATATGACACTCCACCTTGACTATCCTGGCAAGGATCTCCAAAAGGTAGAACTGACTGGGAGACAAATAATTAATTACTATTTCACCCATAGGTAGTCAGTAGAAGGGCAGAACACCCAGTAGCAAGCTGAAGGAGGTGTAATGGAAGCCAAGGTTCCTCAACAGTTTAATATCCCATTGGGTAGTATAGATTTTTCTGTAGCCAAAATAAATAAATAAAATGTGCTGCATGTATACAGACCCATAGCACTTAAAACATTCTCTGGGCGGTTTGCAGTTGGTTTATGCAGGCTGTATATCACTGGCCTACCCTCCTCAAGCTGGGTGCTTCAGAAGGGTGGAAGGGTGAGTGAACCTCGAGCCGTCTTCCTGGGATTGACCCTGGGTCATGAGCAGAGTTCATAGAATCATAGAGTTGGAAGAGACCTCAGGAGCCATCCAGTCCAACCCCCTGCCATACAGGTATCCCCATCAAAGTACTCCTGACAGATGGCCATCCAGCCTCTGCTTAAAAACCTCCTGCAAAGAAGGAGACTCCACCACCCTTTGTGGAAGCATATTCCACTGCCGAACAGCTCTGTCATGAAGTTCTTCCCAATGTTCAAATGGAATCTCTTTTCCTGTAGTTTGAAACCATTGCCCCGAGTCCTAGTCTCTGAAGCCACGGAAAGCAAACCAGTCCCCTCTTCAATATGACAGTACTGCGGTACTGCTGCAGTTTAACCACTGCTCTACAAGCCTCTTTTGAAGTCCTACAAATCTCAGCAGTATCCAAACCAGTAGGTCCTCACAGTTGTTCAAACTGAGACAAGTTATCCTGGCCAACGTTTTCACATGATCAATCAGTGTGTTCACTCTGGCTGGTTTGTAAGCTCAGATTGCATCTCTTTGTCTCTGTGGAGATGTCGTGCTGTTAATATCTTGCAGGGCCTCTGAGAGCCATCGCTGATCTCTCTTGCTCCACCTCAGGCTAAGTATAGCTGTGTGCCTGTTTGCCTCCAGGCTGAATTAAGGCGCTAGAAAGGAGGAGATGGAAATGTCAGCGTTGGATTGATTTGCTGAGACTAATGAGCGTTCATCAGCATTCTTCCCCTCTATCGTGCAACTTGGGTTTAGCTTTAGGAATTATTAATAGAATGCTAATTACTGCAATAGGAGTGAAAATCCACCACGTTTTTTCCTAATTAAAAAAATTTAATGTGGCAGACTTTGTTGTAATGCTTGCTACATTATGAAAAAAGAAATGTTCTCGTTAATTGCTGTGGTATTTAAGCAACAATCTCCCCTATTTACATGAGTTCTAAGATTGGCGTAGCAGTGTTCTCTTTTTCCTGGAGAAAACTGTTCTCTCAACATTCTCTTGGGTGGGTGGAAAAACCGTTTCAGGCCACACCCTTGCTGTAAAGCAGGGGTGCCCAAATTTTTTGTAAGGAGGGCCAGATTTGGTGGCTGAGAATGTGTCAGGGGACGGTTGCTCCCCAACCCTGCCACCCCACTGCAAGCCCCACCCACTTTCTTTTAAAAAAAACATGGGGTGAAGGAGGGGCAGGGAGGGGTGGGCCAGCCAGTCGCAGGCCACTCAGAATGGCCTGGCGGGCCGGATTTTGGCCGCCCCCCCCCCCCCGGGCCGGACTTTGGGCAGGCCTGCTGTAAAGGGAAAGGTTCCCCTTGCACCTGCGTGCTAGTTGTGTCCGACTCTTAAGGGCGGTGCTCCTCTCCGTTTCCAGTCCACAGTCCGTGGCCATGTGGCCAGCCTGGCTGAACACATTTCTGTGCATGGAACCTGTATGTGAAGAAACAACTTCAGATAATTGACAACAACAGCATATTAGCCTCTTAAATAATAGTACAGTGGACCCTTGTATAACAAACAGTTTGTATTACATAAAATCTGTACAACATAAAACATTCTGGAGATAGGGGGAATTTGCTTAACATAATTGCCTATGGGGCAAATCTGTACAACATAAAAATGGGATTACTCCGTTTTCAATGCATTCCTATGGGGAATTGGTATAAAGGATTTTTTTTTAATTTTTATTTTATTTTATTTATACAGCTTGTATGCTGCCCACTACCCAAAGGTCCCTGGGCATCTCACAACCAAAGTAAACAAAGTAAAGTATCCAACCAAGGACTTTAAAAGTAACTTTGCTTAACAGAATTTCATTTGGAATGAATTACTTCCTTTATGCAAGGTACCACTGTATAATGTATGTGGTTAGAATCAATCCAAGCTATATGGTTGCCTGCAGAAATTCAAGCCGTTGTGCATGTGTGATCCCCCAAGGATCTTCCAGGGCTTTCTCTCTGTTGAAACCGCCATGCTGCTTTCAGGGAGGGACTGCATTTTGTGCTTCAGACTGTCCATCGGAACCCCATCCAACCCTCTTTTCTACTTGTTGTCGCCGATGATGGGGTGGCCCACTTTTTGGAGACAAGAAGTGGTCAGATAGCTGCAGAGCAGCTGTGGGGAGAAGCTACTTCGCCCGTGTCAAGATGTAGGGACAGCCTTGCTGTTGAATCCGTGGTCTCTGAGATGCAGGGGTCTCCCTTGTTCTTCTTCCCATAACCTTATTCAAAGAGCCCCAAAAGCTAGGACATGTTTATTCATCTGGTCCTATCATGGGCTGATGGGAAGTCCGGGTGCCACAACTCCTGCTGCTTCTGTTCTAGTCCCTTGACTACCGATGGCCGGCCAGCCAGGAGAATGAAGTTCCCTCCCCTTCAGAAGACTAGATTTCACCCAGAGCCACATCTTAGAACCCACACACTTCATTAGAAGCCTACGGCCGGCAGTGGGCATGGCAGGGCTGGAGCTTGTCTAGGGTAGTGACTCTCCAGCTTTCGTCCTCCAGATGTTTTTTACACTCGCTGTGGCTCTTGGGAAATAAAAGTTTGAGAGCCGCTAGGAATCAGAAGTAGACTGTGATTTATATAAGTACCATCATGACATGGTTAATAATTATGAATAACTAATTATTGATAGCTGGATCTCTTGCTGATTAAATTTCAGCTGGGTTTCAGTATCTAGATTGATTAGTTGTTGGGTCAGTAGCAGTTTAAGAAGATAGCAAAGCATGCTGCTTCTATTTCGCCCCATAGGACACTCTGGGTGGTTTACGAATATGAAGAGACTATGCATTGCCCCCCCCCAAAAAAGTTGGGTACTCAGTTTAAGAAGAACGGAAGGCTGAGTCAACTTTGAGCCTGCTTCCTGAGCCCATAGGGATTGAACTCAGGTCATGAGGAGTGTCTTAGCTGCAGTACTGTCGTTTAACCATCGCACCGCAAGGCTCCTGCCAGATAATGTGGAAAAGGTTCAGAGGAGAGATTAAAAGTGAAAATGTCATGGTCCAATGAAAAGCTAGAGAGGTATTGATTCTGTTTTCTCCATGGGGTGGCGGTAACAGGCTGGGTATGTAGTGACATTTTTAAGATTAAAACGGTTGACGTGAAAGAGAAGAATGATTTCAAAGGGACCATTAAGGAAAGCATAAAAATAATCGTAAACTAGGGAAGCATTGCACTTCAGGCTTCACAGAATGTTTGGGTGCCAAGTACGTTAATTTCCCTCAGCTGAGGATAGAGGCAGAGTCCTGCTAAATGTGTCCTTCTAGATGGGAGTATGTGAACCAGAATGCAGTTATCCTTTGGGTTATTTAAGCTGCCCTATAGAACTTTGCAGTTAAGGTCTCCAGTCAAAAGAGGCTTGCAGAAATGGACATATTTGTAAAAACTCAAATTGCCCGTATGAGGCAGCACTGGGTGTAACAGAAGAAACACGCAGGAAAAGGCACACGAGTTTTCATGTAGATTCAAGGGGTGCAAATCACAGGCTGATCCAAAAACTGAAGAGAGCACCAAGGCAGCGTGCATACATAACATCCCCGAGAATTGAGCTAAGGTTTTTTATTTGCTGGATAGGAATGACTAAAAAAAATTGTGATTTTTTAAGTGCTAACTAACAGGCTTTCAATCAGTGAGAAGCAAACATTGGAAAAAGAGGAGACTGAGTGGATAAGGCTGACAGAAGCTGAAATCTTAATATAGATTTAAAATAATGATACTTCTTTTCAGCTGTCGGGACATGCCTTTTCCCATCAATTGCTATCATCACTGCACCTCCAACGTAATCCCTTGCATTTTCAATTTCTCTTCTCATTCCTGGGGCTTTCCTTCATCATCCCTGATGAGCTTGAAGGGCTCATTTTCTTCTTCCATTAAACACCCAATTTTGCTCCGATTCCCCAGCAATTTCCTCCCTTTCTCTTTTGAGCTCCTTGTTGCTTGTTCCTATCACTATCTGCTCCCCCTTCCGGGCATATATGGTACATTTCTGATACTGAATCTGATGGGCAGCTGATGGTGAGGTAGCCTCCAGCACAGCAGATGGGAAGCTGCATGATGGAAGACAGGGCTGCCCAAAGTCTGCCCCGCGGGCCAAATCCGGCCCGCAGGACCATTTTGACCGGCCCGCGGCTGTCTGGCTGACCCCCTCCTCCCTCCCCATGCCCCCTCCCTCCCCATGCCTAAATACAGGTAGCTCGGCTGCAAACCGTACTGCTACCTTTGGAGAGGCTGCAGCAGAAAAGGTAGGATTTCGCTGCGGTGGGGGTGGGGGGAATTTTGTTTTATTTTCCGGGCCCCGGGAGGCCTGGACTGGAGGCGGCGGCGTCCGGGCCTGGGGGGGATGTATTTTGTTTTATTCCCCCCGGCCCGGGAGGCCTGGACTGGCGGGGCTTGCAAGGGGTCAGTGGGTGGGGCTTGCAAGGGGTCGGTGGACGGGGCTTGCAGTGGGGGCAGCCGGTCCCCCACACATTCTCAGACACCAAATCTGGCCCTCCTTAAAAAAAGTTTGGGCAGCCCTGCCATAAGATAAACTCTTTGGATGAGAAAGCTAGACGTTGGAGAACGATTTCCAGCTTGCCATCCTTAACATGCCAGTTTTCTGCATTTAGGATTTTTAAAGGATTTATTTGTATGTTGAGTCATGTGAGCACACACCTGTAGTTCAATGTGGGGTGTTCGAAATAAGCCTCAACGTCCCTGAACCTGGCACTCTGAGCGGCTGGCTCAACACTGGTAATCCATTATCTACCATCCCTTGGTTCAGATTTCGCAACAACCCTCATGAGCGAACTCCACTGAAACCTGGGCTTGTCATGCTGCTTCTGAGGACAAGCTGTTTGCCGAGTGGCTCATTAGTCCTCAGAGTTCCTACTTAGAAAGTTGTGTTTTCCGAATCTCTCAAAAGGGAGTGGTTACTTCTGAGATGGTGGCCTGGGGCCGTCTTCTGCTTACCAGCGTGAGAGTTGAGCTCTTAAGCACTGCTGTTCATTTGCCTGCTTTTGCAAAAAGCAGTTCTTGCCAGGGGTGGCCGTGCCTTGAGGGGCTCTGGTGTAAGCGAGTGCTCTGCTATTTAAAACAAGCCACCTGTCCCTCCCGTCTCTTTGTGCATCTGTCAGACGCAAGGGCCTCAAACGATGCCCTGGCGAGGGTGAAAGAAGAGGATGGAATTCTGCACCCACTTGTTCTCCTTATTCTCATTCTCTTCCTCTGGGCTGGTACATGTTGCCAGTAGCCAAGCAGTACAAGCCTGAATGCCTTTACTTGCCATATTGGCTGGCCTCTTTGACATATTTCTACACTCTCCCTGCATTAAAGAGCTGGCTTTCTCTGTGCTCAAACACACCCCATGTGAGGAAGTTTTAAAAGGCCCTTTTCTTAGAAGAGGCCAGCTGGAATGGCAATTGGATTCACATTGGGTGGGGGACACCTTCCTTCATCCAGCAAGTTGTTTGTGTGCGGTTCCTCGTACCTCAGATATAACCCCAGTTTTCCCCAGGTGGGGTGAAATGCACAGATGGTGGTATTGCAGAAAGCGTGCGGCATGGAAGAGCCTCTATGTAGTTGTGAGGAGCGGCATCCATGTAGCTGATTGTCCAGACGTTCAGATCTCTGTGACTTTATCTCACCGGTCATGCCCTGGTTGAAGTAACATCTTGACAGCTGGGAAGAGGACGGGGCTTCTGAAGATGGGGAGCTGAGAGTGTGGGAGCGAATTTGTGCATGGCTCCCAAAATCCACCATAGGATCTTGAACTTGGTTTCAGGTGCAGGCCTCTTCCTCTCCAGGCATTCTAAATCATCCTGACCACAACACATGCAGGGCATGTGTGTAAAAATGTGCATGTTCCATCATGTTCTTCTCCTCCTCTTCTGGGTAAATTTCTGAACCAGGGAGTCCCTTGGATGGACGGGACTCCACATGATGGTGGCAGGCAGAGAAGAGGCAGGTTTGCTCATAACCCTAACCCTTCCCCCTCTCTTATGCACTGGATGAGGCCGGCTGCTTCCCACCGAGCCAGGTAGAACCTGATGTGTGGATTCTCTAATATATAGGCTGGCTGGTGGGCGTGGAGTTCTAAAAGGTTGCTGGGATGCTGATACATCCTGTTGGGGAGAGGGGGCATGCCTGAATTCTGAACGAGTGACTGCTGAACTTGCAGACCTCCGAGGCTCTGACGCATCTGCCTGCTTCCTTTTCTTTAGGCAACTGACTCTTTCGTGTCGTCGGATTCCATTTCTACCGTCAGTATTTCCCGAGGACCCACCTGTGCTCTCAGTCACAAGCGGAGCGCCCGGATGTTGAACAAGGCCATCCAGGCAGGTGAGGAGCTCAGGTCAGGCTTGACTTCCTCGTGGGGGGTGAGATCCTCTGAGCAAGGAGTGTGTCTCCTGTCCTCCAGGTTCCCTCACACAGCATTCTTGCCTGCCGCGCATGTTCACAAGCTCAATTCCGTTCACAAAAGGACTCGCAAGGTGAACTCAAAGGGAGCAGCCCCTCTTTTCTTCTCCGTGCCGGCTTTTTCTTCAACATCAGCAGGCAGTTCTTCTGCTCTTGCTGTGAGTTTGTTAAGACAGTGGCCTCCTAATACATTTTGGAGAGAGAACTGATTTCTTCCACGGAGATAACTTTTCCCACTGGCAAGGGCAGCCCAAAAGGTTGGCACTGCTTCAGAGAAGTGCTGTTTCTTCTGCTCAGATGGTTTGAAGCTGATTCTCCGTGAAAGTCTTCCTTTATATTTGAAATGAATCCACCACCACCACCACCACCACCACCTCGGGATGCACATGCTGGAGCCAGGCCAGAGAAACAGAGGGAAGTTGGTTGGGTTCCCTAACCGCCTTCCTTGCCTGTTGTGGCCTGGCACCGATGCTGGTCTGTTGCCGCGCAAGACCCTGTTGCGCGAAGAGGCACAGAACTTAGAGATGGAAGGAATCTCTGAGGGCAGCAACTCCTTGTGGTTACAGGGGAGCATACGATGCCCTTGCTATGGCCAGTGCCCTGGTCTCTTTCTGGACCCGTTTCAGAACCCCTATAGAGGTTGGGTCCAGGCTACTAGAAAGAACATATCATCGTCCCATGCGAGCCTTCTTGGCATTTAAAATGCTCAGAGGAGGCCCTCCTCGTGCTCCCGTTGCTAGCTCATGCCTAGCCTCTGTGCAGCTGCTCCCAGGCCATGGAATGCTCTTTCTTCCTGGGAGAACAGGCTTGTCCCCCCCTTTTGTCCTTCCGCCAACAGCTGAAGGGACCCCCCCCCCCCGACCTTTTTAAAGAAGACTTTTAAGAACCATGACTGAGTCCCTGAAATAGCTAAAGGTTTAAAATGTTTTTAAACATTTAATCTGTTTTGATTCTATTTTTGCCATTTCCATAACAAAACAGAGTGTTGATGTTTACAGCTGTCAATTTTGAATGCTCAGAAACGGGGAGTCAAATTGGGGGAGGGGGGGAAGCCGGCATATTTTCTTTTCTGATCGTGTTCCGGAGCCAGTTACTGTAGTTACAATAATTCCTGGGGTGTGTGTTGGGGGGGAAATCATACGTGAAGCTGACCGTTCCAGAATTGTTAAAAATGCCACAAGAGTTAAATGCAAATATACCCCCCCCCAGCTGTGACTTGACATCAACCCATTCATTTGTGCAAATGAGTCCCCAATTTGTGTTAATTAGTAATAACAGAAATGTGTTTATTATGTATGCTGACCACACTATTTCCAACCTTGCACATAATCTGTTTCCAGTGAGTAGTCCTCCTCTGTGGTAAATTAGTTGCCATCCATTCTGGCACTCATGTTTGTTTTCCATGCAAAATTTAATGGAGCATTGTTTTCAATTTTTTTGTGGTTACTGGATGCCACCAGGGGTGCTACTTCCAAATAAACTTCAGAATCGGATGCATGGCCCCGCTGTCCTGGATGCTTCCTTTTGCTGTGCAGAAGTATTCTCCATCTCTTGCTAATTTAGATTAGCTGCAGGATCCCCCACCCCCAACCCCGCTCCTCAGAACAGGAAAGAATATGTACGCAGTAGAGATGGGAACGAAACGAACAATTTTTCGTTTTCGTTTCTTCGTTTCGTTACGCAACGAAACGACAAACGAATTTTATCTCCAAAATGAAACGAAACGAACAGAAACACCAGAAATTTTGTCGTCCGTTTTGTTTTCGTTATGGCAATACATTGAACTGCTTTAAAAGCTAAAAAAAATCACAAAAAATTGAAATAAATGGCAACGAAACGAACGAACACGAAAACGATTTTTTTTGCAAAAATTCACGAAAAACGGAAACGAACCGAAACGGACCCCCTAAACAACAAACGACAAACGAAACACCATTTTTGGTTCATGCCCATCTCTAGTACGCAGTCCAGACTGATGTGTGCTCTCTCGGTTTTCCAGTTTCCATTCCCATTTAATAATTTATTCCATTTTTAGGAAGCTGTGGGGGGGGGTGGAAGGAAAATAGCGCAAAATGGTTTTACTGCAAGAACATATGAAACTTACTCTTCCTTGCGCGCGCAGAGGTTGGAGCTCAAGAATTTTTCCTTTAGGAATGTTGTAAAATCAGAAGCCTATTCCACTTTGCGGGGGGGGGGGGGCGCCCCCCCCCCCCCCGGTTTTTGTTTTCTTGGGTGGTCCAAAAGAGGTGAGATGACTTTGTGATAAAGTAAGAGCTTGCCTAAAGCCGATATTGAATTTAGATGGAGAGAAACAGCAAAGGAACGGAAAGGAGGCTTGCCACCTTCCTCTGCTCCAGAGCTCATTCCTTTGTGGGCTTTCTTTGAATTTATTATTCCTCTGCATCCACACCCAGCACTGTTTCAAATAAACGCTCTGTGACTCAATCACACAGATCGCCTTTTCTCTTCTTGATCACCCAAGACTCTTGGAGGTGATGGGCTCAGGAAGGATCGCTGCTTTCCTGAGGCGAGCAACTCAGTGGAGTGACTTGGAAGTGGCTTCTGTGATGCAGCAGCCCGGTCCATCTCCTTATGCTTTGTTGTGTCTCCAGCTCCCTCATTTTTTTTTCATTTGGTTAAGCCAGGACTGTCCAAACTTTTTGCAAGGAGGGCCAGATTTGGTGAGGTGAAATTGTGTGGGGGCCGAACATTTAGCCGCATTTGGTCCCCGGGCCAGATTTTGGACAAGCCTCTATAAGGAGGAGAGGAGAATGCTGCAGCAACAGAGCCAGGGGTGGGTAGGGTGTGCAGGTGGCTGTGGGGATGGACAGAGGCAGGGAGGGCCAGCAAACCGCAAAACTGCAAGCCGACGTCTCCATCCGGTACGTGGAGGGGCCAGCTGGCGGAGATGTGTTACAGGCTGAGCTGGTGGGGAGAAGAGGCTGTGGGCCGCTCAAAATTTGAAAACGGGCCGCATTTGGCCCCCGGGCCTGACTTTGGACATGCCTGGGTTAAGCTTTTCTCTGATCAAGACATAACCACAACTGAATGTCAGACTCTATGGGCTTTATGCTACCTGACTTCCCATATCCTGCGAAGATCATCCAGAGGAATCCTGGCCCTGTCCTTCTTGGCTGCATCAAACGTTTATTTGTCTAACCCTTTTCTTTTCTTCAAACATCAGGAGATTTTGAGATCGTGAACAGTGCCACAAAGCGGCACACGCGAGACGTTGGCCTGACTTTCCCTACCCCGGCATCCAGCCAAGCGAGGCTACAGGGGGACTGCAGGAGAGGAACCGAAGAGGAGGCTTCTCGCTTGGATGGGCACCTTTCAGAAAGCGCGGACAAGCCCTTAAAGCGGCAGCCAAGCAGTTCCCTTGGAGAAAAACGACCGAGGAGGAACAAGCCCCGGGGGCTTCAAGGTCTCTGGAAAGTGTGGCATGTTTTGCTCATGGGGGGTGAGGCGTGCAGGGCGCAAGGCTCAGTATTTCTTGTTGTTTGCGCTGACGGTGAGGAACACAGAGTGGGAAAAGGAGGCATCTTGTTGAACCAGTGGTTCCCAGCCTGGGGGTCGGGACCCCATTGGGGGTCAAATGACCATTTCACAGGGGTCGCCATGAGCCAGTGAAGAAAAAGGCACCAACGGCTTGGGTCTGGAGGGGGGAGGGTAGAAAAGGGGGGAAGTGAGTTACAGCTTGATAGGTTGGAGGGGATGTCAGTCAATGGCACCGGAGGCTGTGATTGGATGAGGGTGCCTGTAGAGGGTAATTCTCCATGGCACCCGTGGCAGTAGCCTGCCAAAGGGGGCTTGTGACCTCTTCCAAGCAGGGCAGGGGGGTGACCACAACATGAGGAACCGTATTAAAGGGTTGCGGCCTTAGGAAAGTGGGGAACCACTGTTGTAGAAGGATCACCAGAGAATTCAGCAGCACCTTCCCCTCCCCCAGTACTAAGCATCTGTTGATTGGTGTGTGTGTGTGTGTGTGTGTGTGAGAGAGAGAGAGAGAGAGAGAAGGGGGCAGAGAGAGAGAGGTTGCCATCCGTGGTCATTGTTGGTCAGCCTGTTCTTGGCTCTCTAGTGAGTCTGTCCATCTTTGATTTCACTGAAAACAGAGAGCAATTCCTTCTTGCTTCGGGAGGTTTGAGGTAGGGTGTAAGGGCAGGAACAACGCTTGCCTGACCTCCCTGGAGCAGAAGGAAGGCAGAAGGCGCTCCTGTTTCATTTGGCTTTTGCTCCTCTGCTCTCCATACGGAGAGAAGATGTCCAGCTGCCCCCAGGTGGGCTGTGCCATTCAGAACAAGGGCTGAGCCTTTGCATCTGCTGGCAAAGCAAGAGGTTCTGATTTTCACTTCTCTGGCAGCTCCCATTATAGAATCATACAATAGTGGAGCTAGAAGGGGGCCTACAAGGCCTCTGGGTCCAACCCCCTGCGATAGGTAGGGGCCTCTCCCAGTTAAAAGATGTCTGCCAGATGGTTGTCGGGATTTCTCTTGAATGCCTTCACTGCTGGAGCGCTCCCTGCCCTCTCTCCTTCAGTATTTATTTTGCTGCTGTATTCAGACTGGCTGCGTGGATATTGCCCCGGCTGGTACCATTGTTTTAAACTTATCTGTTGCTATCTATTATGAATATACTGCTGAGGAACGGAAAGAAGAGTTCAAAACATCACCGACTGCATAATGTGGTTTATTTATTTGATCTTTTGTTTATGTAACCACCTGGAAAAAAGGAGCTCATCTAATTAAATTTTAAAATACTGCACAAAGAGTAAAACAAGAATTGCGTAGTCATCTTCGTACCGGATAATCAGGTAAAGAAATCTAACCAGCAGAAAACAAAGAAAACGAGAGGGGGGGTGGAATTTCCCGGAAACAATTCCGGGGGAGGGGGGGAACTCATTCCATCTGCCTTCTAAAAGGTCTGGGTTACCTCCCACCTGGGACTCCTCTGGTAGAGCAAAGGCCTTTCCTACAATTTTGGCCTCGCTTCGGGAATTCCTTTTATCCTTTTCACTTTGTAAGCCCCATTGTGATACTGTTTCAGAATCTTCCCCCCAGTTCTTCCCTTAAAACCAAAGGCAGAACAGAAGATTATTAGGAGTCAGTGCCAGTTTTGTGGCGGATGGTTCTAGTTATCTAGCGAATCACTTTGCTTTTGAGGCCGCATTCATTCACGATTGGGAGCTTGTTTTCTTAGGACAGCAAGGCTGAAAGTTTGTGGAAGCCGTGGTTGTGTGCTTTGCTTGTGTGCCCTTTCCAGTCCAGACTGATGAAATCGTTTGATCAAGTCCTTGCCTAAAACCTGCAGGCCTACATCCACCACGGTCCTTGTTCTCTTTGCCTATTCTGTGCTAGTAGTTGAGAAAACACAGAAATTGAACTGCTTTTTCATTTATCAAACCACCTCAATCCTTTTACCTTACCTTTTGAAATTCTTCAGGGAGCTTGTGTGTGCACACTGTGTGTAAAAACACAGAGGAAATGAATGCCCTTTAACTATTGCCCTAAAGTTTGAAAACGCAGACCATAAAAAAACCACCAAACCCTTGACCTATTTGGCTGAAAATATTTTGACTTATCACAGCGCAGTCTCATCATATGTGCAAAAAGGGAGATGAGGATAAAAAGGGGAGGCCTGGTGTATTTTAATTTAAACATCTGTCATGCACATGATTCAAGGTGTGATCTTTTTCTCTGAAAAAAGAAACTGCATTCTGACGTCTAAAGGAAGACAAAATGGGTACACATTGCAATATTTAGAAGAATGTCTGTGAAGATTCTCAGTCATCCAAGGTGAGGTTATCTGGAAGTTGAGTCATGGCAACTGGACTTCTTTTCTTCACGAGAAAGAAAGAAATCCAGTTTCCATGACACAATTTACGGATTTCCCAGAATCCTATTGCCATTGTGTAGCATAAATTAGGGAAGGAAGCCCTGCTGTGTGCAATCGTTCCAGCTTTCTGTCGTGCTCTTGGAGACACCAAGGGGTTGCCCCTGAACGTGTAACCGACGGACAGAAAAAGGCAAGCGATTTTGTATGCTTCACCTTACGTGTGCTATGTATTGCATTAGGGTTTTGGGAAATCCATCATAAATAAACCCTGATCAGACATGCTAAATCCCTTGCTTAGGAGGTGTGCCTTGTAATCAACCAAAATCTTTGCAAAGCCAAGATACATTTGCAAATCACGTAATGGTTTTAAAAACATCGGCTGCCTTTCTGCGCTCTTCCCATGCTTCCTTTCCTCGTCACCCTCTGCATATTTCCAGATCACCCCGAACTCCTGAATCTGGGAAGCAGCATCCGATATGCAGTCAAACAAACGTGAGTTTGCAACTATAGCTCCTGCGTGCATCTGTTCTCAGTGGCACTAAGGTTCTCTTGCTTTTGCAGAGGAGAATTTCTGACCAAAGAAAGGAGTTTCTCTGCCCTCACATGGACAGTCTCTGTAAATCAGCAGAGGAGTGGATGTTTCAGGCTTTCTTCATTTTAGACACATTTTTTTCTGCTCTCCCTTCCTGTGTTCTCCCAGGAGTTTCCTGGTTTGTTCCTGCAGAAGATTTAAAACCGGAGCCTAGGAGAGGAAATGGATCCCAGCCTCCTCCTGAACCAGGGCCCTTCTGGTTTGAACCTCTGCTCAGCACAAAGGCGTGGCGCGAGCCCCTCCGAGAGAAGAACTGGCCGGAGGATCGTGGCAGGGGCCTTCAAGTGCTCTCGGCGCCTCCAAGGAGGGACGGAGAGAATAAACCGCCCCCGCCTTTCGTGAAGATGACGCTGCAGGTAAAATTCCGGCTCTGGCCCTCTATTGTTTTGCAGGCTTTCACCTCGGGAAGGCCACGAAGCAAAGCAAAAGTGTTCTGCTTATATACCGCCCCATACCACTACAAGTAGTCTCTGGGTGGTTTACAATTTTAATTACAGTGTGTAGGCTACACATTGCCCCCCCCCCCCCAGCAAGCTGGGTACTCATTTTACCGACCTCGGAAGGCTGGAAGGCTGAGTGAACCTTGAGCCTGCTACCAGGGATTGAACCCAGGTCATGAGCACACTTTTACCTGCAGGACAGGCATTTAACCACTGCACCACGAGGCCGGGAAAGGAGTGCTGGAGGAGAATTTCCATTGTTTTGTACTTTTGTGTTACCAGAGAAGAGAATATTGGCTTCAGAAGGCCATGGGGGCCCTTTCTAATGCTTCTTTAAAGGTATTGCGTATCTAGCCTCATCGTGGAATGCACCAGCAAGAAAAAAGTGTGCATGTGTTGACACTCTCAAGATCCTCCATGAATAGAACCCCAAATCTTCGTGCCAAGCGTATATATATATGACATCCCAGTGGCAAAGGGGCCTCCCTCTCCTGCTAGAGGCACATAGTGTAATTACACGAGTTGCTGTACAGGCAAGGCAGGGATGGCAGTGCAACAGCAGTCGGAGATCAGTGCTGGTCCTCCATGGACCATTGGAAGTATTCCGGCAGGTCTGCCGTGTTCCATTGCTGTGGATTGTAGACTTGTTGCATAATATCTCGTAGGAACCAAATCCCTACTGATTCCATTCCTGATTCAGTCCCATCACTGAGAGTGGGTTGAGAGCTCCTGGAGGCTGATGATTGTACTGAAACCAGGTGATGGGGGAGAGTCAGCTTGGGGGAACATCTTCAGCCCAAATCACCCACCCACCTTCCCTATGCCCCCTGACCAATCTTGCCAAGCAGAGAGCTCCCTTTTCATCTGGTTTTGAGCTCTGTTAATTTCCCTGTGTATCCATAGGATGTGCAGCCAAAGGATGGCTATTCCCAGTGCTTGGAGCCTCCTCCCCGCCCCCGCCCCCAGTGTTCTCCACTCTGCTTGCTTAAGCTCAAGTACTTATCCCTTTTGCAAATACAGAATGGTGTGTATTCCCAGACCGACCCATTTCTGACAGGTTGTCCAGCATCAAAGCATTCGTTAACAAGACCCACAGAGAGATCTCTTCAGCATTCAAGATGCAGCATTCAGTTCATCACAAGATTTATTCTATTTTTCTGCGGCATGTTTTTGGTGTTTTAAATAATGGGGACTAGCTGTTTTTGTAATCTCATCCCACCCAGTTGAAGCAAATTGTCATGTGTGTCCCCCTCCCATCTCTCTCCCCTCCTTTCTTCCTCCGGCTCAACTTAGGAAGCTCTTATGTTACGTCGTCCGGATTTCATTTCCAGCTCTGGGGAACGTGTGAAACGCCTCAAGCTAATCATAGAAGAGAGAAAACTTCAGAGCTTCCTCCAGGGCGAGAGAGAAGAATTGTTTAACCCGCTGGAAGAAAGGAGAACTTACAGGAGTGGAAGGCGTCTTCCTCCAACCAGAGGTGCCTCTTTGGGATTGTACAACCTGAGCCGTGCGCCAAACAGGCGGTATTATGCGCACAGGAGAATTTGGATTTCGGCTGAAGGGACAAGCTGAATTCAGAGGGCAGCTTGTCTCCTCAGCAGTGGAAACCGCCACAGCAGGAGCCTCATTGCAGAAAGAAGCCTGGCTGTGTTTGCTGTTCTCCCAGCGCATTCCCATTTAACATGTCTGGACCATGGCTGCGATAATAGTTCCTTATTACCTATGGTAATAGGTATCGCTCAGCGGTCAACTTCGGCCCGTCCCGTTCGGCAGGCGCGAGCGCACTTGATTCGGGTCGCCACCCCTCGGGAAGCCCGGAGGACGAGCACTCGGACCCGGGCTTTCTCTGTGGCGGCCCCCAGCCTCTGGAATTCCATCCCCAGTGAAGTGCGCTCTGCAGAGTCCCTGCTGGCCTTCCGAAAGGCGCTGAAAACCTACCTTTTTCGTGAGGCCTTTGGCGACAGTTGATTTTTTTTCTTTCTTTTTTTTCTTTCTTTTTTTTCCCCGCCATCGTAACTTGCGTTTTAGTCGAGGTGTCATGTGGTTTTAACAGTGTTTAGGGTGTTTATAGGTTTGTCTGTGATTATTTATTGTATTTTATTGGCTTTGTAGCCTTTTTTGTTGTAAGCCGCTTAGAGTACCCTGTAGATAAGCGGGATATAAATATAATAAATAATAATAATAATAATAATATGGACGCATCTTGGACCTCTCTGTAGGACTTGGTGTGGGGTAAATTAACATAAGAACCTAAGAAGAGCCCTGCTGGATTAGGCCAAAGGCCCATCTAGTCCAGCTTCCTGTATCTCACAGGGGCCCCACCAAATGCGTCTGGGAGCGCACAAGACTAGATCTCTGTCTCCTGATACCACTCTCCTGCATCTGGCCCTTGAAGTACTCTGGTTTTAAGCCTGGAGATTACACATCTCCATCATGATTTGTCACTTGAGATGGACTTTTCCTTCAGGAATCTGTCCAGTCTCCTTTTGAAGGCATCCAGGCCAGATGCCATCATCACATCCTGTGGCAGGGAGTTCCACAGACTAACAACGCGCTGGGTGAAAAGTGCAATGAAAAGTTCTCAGATCCCTGTCTTCTTTTAAAACGCAGGCGGGTAACTAGGATCGTAAGATAATGGAGTTTGGAATTCGGCTACGAGGCCACTTAGTCCAATCCCCTGCCTAGAGCAGGAATACAAATGGCCACCATTCTATACAACGGATGATCATGGAATTTTCTCCTCGGATAGTTTCTCTTCTGTAAGGCAACATAATAGTATCATCATTGTTGTCATCATGGGTTGCCAAGTTAGTTCTAATTTCTGGTGACTGTTAATTTTTTTTCCCCCTCATGTTTTTCCAAGTAGAAAAGAGTCAGAATTGGTTTCCCCTTCTTTCTTCCTGGGACAGCGCAGCCCAAGCATGTTTCAGCAATAGAGGTAGATACTCAGGGAAGAGACCAAGGCTGTTGCACCACTTGCTCTCAAAACCTTTTAATTTTACTTAACAGGAGGCAGTATATTAATGTATCCCACTTTTCACGAGAATGTGCACACACACACACACACACACCGAGAGACACACACACACACAGACACACACACACACACACACACACACACACACACACACACACACA